>CAUYUJ010019959.1:62500-167234 GCA_963575745.1 Prorocentrum cordatum
ATGCAAAGCAATGCAACGCGATGCAACGCAATGCAAGCAACACAATGCGGTGCAAAGCAATGCACAGCAATGTAAAGCAATGCACACCAATGCACAGCAATGCGCAGCAATGCAAAACAACGCGAGGCAATGAGAAGCACTGCAAAGCAATGCAAAGCAACGCAGAGCAATGCAAAACCATGTAGAACGATAAAAGCAATGCGGCGACGAGGCTGCGGGCGGCAACGACGCGGTGGCGGGGCGGCAACAGCATCGGGGCGGCGACGGCCACAACAAGGCGTTGGCCCGATGCGAGGGCCCAGGCAACAGGCGGCAAGAGGCGGCGACGGACGGTGGCGACGGCGACGACCTAGCCGCCAGACCGCCAGACAGGCCCAGACGACGGGCAGCAACGAGGAGGCGACCGGGCGGCGATGGCGACGACATAGCCGCCGGACCGCTCGACGGGACCAGTTCCTTACAACAAACAAACAACAAACCCTAAGTACAAGCTCTGTTTGGGGAATCTTCGTATAGTCCGAACCATCCTGTGGTGTTGGGTCCTCGTCTAAGAGACAGCGCCCAGCGTCACTCCTCCTCCTCCTCCTTCTCCTCCTCCTCCTCCTCCTCCTCTTCCTCCTCCTCCTCCTCCTCATCCTCCTCCTCCTCTCATCCCTGCCATCTCCGCCTCTGCCCTCCCAATGACTCTATTTCGGCACACCCTCACACGTTTCGTGGCCCCATCTGGAAGTCAACCGAAGGCCCCAGCGGCAGCGTCCGCCTGGCATACCCGCACGCAATGCGGCGCACCACTCGCGTAGCAAAACTCGCATGCATCTCCCTCACCCAGTATTGCGCTTCGTGGCCCCATAAGGAGCTCCACCGAAAGCCCCAATGGCACAAAGTTCGCATGCGTCTCCCCCACACACTACAGCGTCTCGTGGCCCACAGGGAGCTCCACCGAAGACGATACCCACAACTGCGGCACTCACAACTGCATATGGCTGGGTCCTTCGCCAGGCTGATTCGATGCTAGGGGGTCCTCCACTTGTTGAGTTTCCGACAATGCACGACGGCCTAAGAGGCCTCCAACACCACCTCAGGACGGGCCCAGAGGAGGGCCTCGGGACGGCCCAACAGCGCTCCATGACGGCCGCAGGGGCGCCCAAGACGGCCTCAGAGGCCCTGCAAACGGCACCAAGATAGGCTCAAGAGATGGAGCATGGACCGAAGTCTCGAGCCTTTCGCCCCAACAGGCCCCCAGAAGGCCCCAAGAAGGCCCCAGAGGCTGCCACGAGGCTCCAAGATGACCCCAAGAGGCCCACACGACGCTCCAGAAGGCTCCAAAACGGCCCCCAAGAGGCCAAACAACGGCCCCCAAGAGGGCCCCACGAGGCCTCCTTCGACATCCCTCCTAACACCCACATGGATTTTGGACCCACTGCCGAGGCACGGTGGCGAGATGGGTCGAAGGCCCTTCCAATCTCTTTCGCACACCCCCTACGTTCCTGCTCACATTCCTTGTCGTGGTCTTCCCGGCTCCTACATTTCCCAACCAGCCAACCAGCCTGTGGTGTTGGGTCCTCGGCTTGAAGAGACAGCGCCACGCGTTCCCGCTCTTCTCCTCTCCTCCTCCCTCCTCCCATCCATTCCTTGCCTCTGCCCTCCGCATGTCGTCATCGTCTCAGTCATCCGCATAATGAGTATCATCATCGCCGTCATCATCACCACCATCATCATCGTCATCATCACCACCACCACCACCACCACCACCACCACCACCATCATCATCATCATCATCATCATCATCATCATCATCATCATCTCATCATCATCATCATCATCATCATCATCACATCATCATCATCATCATCATCAGCAGCATCATCATCATCATCATCATCATCAGCATCATCATCATCATCATCATCATCATCATCAAATCATCATCATCATCATCATCATCCTCATCATCATCATCCTCATCATCATCATCATCATCATCATCATCATCATCATCATCATCATCATCATCATCGTCATCGTCATCATCATCATCATCATCACCCCCACCACCACCACCACCACCATCATCATCATCATCATCATCACCACCACCACCACCACCACCACCACAACCACCACCACCACCACCACCACCACCACCACCATCATCATCATCATCATCATCATCATCATCATCATCGCCGTCACCATCACCATCGTGGCCACCCATTCCGGCACACCCATCACAAGTTTCGTGGCCCCAAAGGGAGCTCCACCGACCACAGGACGCTCCAATGAAGGCCCGAGTTGTAGGGTTCTCATGCGCTTCCACCACTGATTTCGGCACGCCCTTCACACGCTTCGTGGCCCCATGGGGAACTCCCCTGGAGGCCCCAGTGGCAGGGTTCGCACGCGGGTCCGCCCCCATTTCGGCGCACCCCACACACGCTTCATGGCCTCATAAGGAGCTACACCAACGGCCCCCGTGGCAGGGTTCGCGTGCGGTTCCGCCCCAATTTCGGCACACCCCTCACACGCTTCGTGGCCCCATATGACGCTCCACCGACGGCCCCAGGGGCGGTGTTCGCGTGCGATTCCGCCCGGAAATGCGAAGAACCCAAACCAACTAGTCCCAAATCCAACCGTTCGGAACGAAATGCAACTAACCTGGTCCCACTTACAGCCACTTACTAATACGGAATATTCAAAATTGTGACGATGTCACAGATCTCCGCTAATCTTCAGACATCGTCGAGGATAATTCTGAATGGGCATGAAGGACCCTGAAAGGTGCACGGGAAATCCTGAAGGGTGCATGAGTGATCCTGAAAGGAGCATGGGATCTTCCTGAAAGGGGCACGAAGGATTCCGAAGAATTCTCAGATCCCCGAAAAATCTGGACGAACCCTGCCGAATCCTGAGGAACAGACGAACCCTCAGTAACCCTGAGGAGTCCTGAACAACCCTCAGGGATCCTCCGGCATCCCCAGGGATCTTAGTCTTCAGGGATCTTCAGAGATCTTCGGGGACACTGAAGATCCCTGAGAAACCTTGAGGGATCCCGTTGGTTCCTGAGGGATCACAAAGGATATTGAAGTAGATTGGGGGAGCCAGCGGGATCTCGAAGGGGCCTGCGGGATCTTGACGGATCCTGGAAAATCCTGAAAAATCTTGAAGGATCCTGAAGCGTCCTGAGGGACTCTCAGGAATCCTGAGGGATCCCCAGGGATCCCGAAGGATCCTGGAAGTTAGCAGGGGACCTCAATTATTCTGAAAGATCCTAAAGGATCCTCAGGGATCCGAATGGAATTTTGAAGCATCCTTGGAAGTCTGGAACCCGGTGTGGCCCCTTGACACAGTTATGTCCCGATCTGGTGTCCTCTTGAACAAACAACACACCCCCCGGGAAATTCTGGCCCCGGTCCCCTGACACAATTCTGCCTCGACCAAATGTCCTCTTAAACAAAAAGCACCTCCCCTACCCGGTGTGGCCCCAGCCCCCTGACACAATTCTGTCCCGATCTGGTGTCCTCTTTAACAAACAACACCCCCCGGGAAATTCTGGCCCCGGCCCCCTGACACGATTCTGCCCCGATTTGGTGTCCTCTGCAACAGAAAACGCCTCCCCTGCCCAGTGCGGCCCCGTTCCCCTGACACAATTATGTCCCGATCTGGTGTCCTCTTTCACGAGCAACACCCCCCTGGGAAATTCTGGCCCCGGTCCCCTGACACAATTCTATCCCGATCTGCTGTCCTCTTAAACAAACAACAGCTCCCCTGCCCGGTGTGGCCCCGGTCCCCTGACACAATTCTGTCCCGATCTGGTGTCCTCTTTAACAAACAACACCTCCCCTGCCCGGTGTGGCCCCGGTCCCCTGACACAATTCTGTCCCGATCTGGTGTCCTCTTTAACAACACCCCCCGGGAAATTCTGGCCCCGGTCCCCTGACACAATTCTGCCCCGAACCTCCCCTGCCCGGTGTGGCCCCGGTCCCCTGACACAATTCTGTCCCGATCTGGTGTCCTCTTCAACGAACAACACCCTCCGGGAAATTCTGGCCCCGGTCCCCTGACACAATTCTGCCCCCATCTGCAGTTAAACAAAAAGCACCTCCCCTGCCCGGTGTGGCCCTTGTCCCCTGGCACAAGTCTGTCCCGATTTGCTCCCCCCGGGAAATTCTGGCCCCTGTCCCCTGACACAATTCTGCCCCGATCTGCTGTCCTCTTTAACAAACAACACCTCCCCTGCCCAGTTTGGCCCCGGTCCCCTGACACAATTCTGTCCCGATCTGGTGTCCTCTTTAAAAAAAACAACACCCCCCCGGGAAATTCTGGCCCCAGTCCCCTGACACAATTCTGCCCCGATCTGCTGTCCTCTCTAACAAACAACACCTCCCCTGCCCGGTGGGGCCCCGGTCCACTGACACAATTCTGTCCCGATCCGGTGTCCTCTTTAACAACCCCCCCGGGGAATTCTGGCCCCGGTCCCCTGAGTCAATTCTGTCCCGATCTGCTGTCCTCTTGAACAAACAACTCCTCCTCCTCCTCCTCCTCCTCCTCCTCCTCCTCCTCCTCCTCCTCCTCCTCCTCCTCCTCCTCCTCCCCCTCCTCCTCTTCCTCCCTCCCTCCTCCACCTCCTCCTCCTCCCTCTTCCCCCTCCTCTCTCCCCCTCGTCCTCCTGCTCATCCTCCTCCTCCTCCTCCTCCCCCCTCTGTGTGCCGACCGCCGAATGCGGACACGGCAGGTGTTGAAAGCGAGGCGTCGGCGATGAACGAGTGCGGGGATGGGGCGCGGCAGGGGCAGGAGACGGGAAAGGAGATGGCAGAAGGTGGAGCGAAAGGAAGACATTGAGGAATCTAAGATGGCGGGCAGGAGGAGAGGGAGGAACCACTGAGACGACCGCATCCCGCTCGACCACTGATTGCACGTACACGTAAATCCGCGACCTGATGACGCTACCTCCAAAGAAATGCCATACCATACCAGGCCAACACATTTCACGATACAATTGTCGATCACACCACACAAGGCCACAAATAACCAAACCAGGTCGAGCAAGCCACGACCAGGTTACATCCAGAAGTGGCACGATGCTGATCAAGGAGGGGATGATGAGGACGTGCCAGGCTTTCGGTATAGAGCAGGGCGAGCAGGAAGTTCCAGAGATCCGGGTATGCAGATCTGCGGCCACAAGACGAACGATCGAAATCCGCCGACCTTGTCGGCGTGTGGGAGATGCTTTTCCGTTCGTCGTGAACGTCGTCGTCGTCGTCGTCGCCGCCGTCGTCGTCGTCGTCGTCGTCGTCGTCGCCGTCGTCGTCGTCGTCGTCGTCGATGCTCTTCCGTTCGTCGTCGTCGTCGTCGTCGTCGTCGCCCTCCCCTCAGGCGCGCCAGCCAAAGCGAAACCAAAGCGAAATCGAGCAACGTCGTAGGTGAGTCGAAAAGAAGCCCCTTCCGTTTGATCCCTTCCCCGCGGGGGGGGGGTCCCGGGGGGGGGGTCCCGGGGGGGGGGGGGGGGGGGGGGGGGCAGATACGCATCCCCCCCGGGATGTCCCGGGACCTAGAAAAGCCCCCAGACCAGACTGGCCAAGAGTGCCCCAAGAGGCTTCCAAGACGGCTCCAGAGGGCCCCGAATCGCCGAACCATCGGTCGAAGACGCCAAAGTAGCCTCCAGACGGCCCAAGAGATTGCCAAGACGCTCCAAGAAGTCTCCAAGAGCACTCCCAAGAGGGCACGAAGAAGGAAAAATCAATGATTTCCTTAGAAAGTTTTTGACTGATTTTGGCGTTCTCGCCGTTTCAACTTGCCGACGCTCCAAGACGGCCCCAGATGCCCCCAAGATTGCCCCAAACTGGCCCAAGAAGGCCCCGAGAGTCCCCGAGAGAGCCCCAGAGAGTCCCCGAGAGACCCTTGAGAATAGCTCCAGATCGCCACCGCCGTCAACGTCGTCGTCGTCGGCCAAAGACGCTCCCGAGAAAGCCTCACGATTGCCAACAACGGCCCCAACACGACCCCGCCCCCACACGAGAACCAAAGATACCCCCAAGAGGCCCCCCCGCCACATTAGAGAACGCATGGGTCGCCCTCCAGGGTCGGCGGCACCGGCCGTAAGGCCTTCGCAATAACAATTCAAGACTCCCGCCAATGGGCATTCAAACCGTTTGCGACGCCTGACCGATTCCTTTTTCATATTCGAGCGCGCAGGAACGAGGGCTAGAGCCAGCCTTGGCCAGCTCACACGAGCGGGTTGAAACGCTCGCGGCCCCAAAGAGAGGATGGGGAGGAGGGGAAAAGGATGGGAGCAAAAGCGGGCTCCGCAGTCCTCGTAGGGATGGCCTACCCAACCGACGGAACCGCCGATGACAGTGGCCGCTGCTGGGACCAGCGCTCGAAATTATTCCGCTGGCCCGGGGCGCCCACCAGCTGTCAGAACGCAGGCTGGCGATACGAAGTGGCCCACCTGCAGCGCGCACGTTGTCCAGAGGGGGCTGATGAAGGACCCCAGGATTTGGCCAGACTCCGAAGGAAGCCACAGAGCGCCAGACAGCCGTGAAACCCAGTCGCTGTCGTAGACAGCCCCACTGTGATCCCAGGAGGGCCCAAGGAGAGCACAAGTTCGCTCACGGGACTTCCGAAGGCCGTCTCTTCCTCTTCATCTTTATCCTCCTCCTCTTCTTCATCCTCCTCGTTTCACTCCCTCTCCATCTTCCCCTCCTCCCTCTCCTCATCATCCTTCTTCCCACTTCTCTCGCGTCCGCGGCTCCATCCTTCTTCCTTGGCCACAGGCGTGCCCCAAGAGCAATTCTGCGGTGAGCAAGAGGAGCCGAACTCTCCCGAGAAAGAACCGTGATGAAGCAACATTCCCGATTTGGTGTTCTCTTAATCGAACAACAACCCGCCCCCGAAATCCTGACCCCCGTTCCCTGACTGAACTCTGTCCCTATCTGGTGTCGTCGTCGTCGTCGCCGCCGCCGTCGCCGCCGCCACCGCCGCCGCCGCCGCCGCCGCCACCGCCGCCGCCGCCACCGCCGTCGTCGTCGTCGTCGCCGCCGTCGTCGTCGTCGTCGTCGTCATCGTCGTCGCCGTCGTCGTCAACGTCGTCAGCGTCGTCGTCGTCGTCGTCAGCGTCAAAGTCGTCCTCGTCGTCGTCGTCGTCGTCGCCGTCAGCGTCAAAGTCGTCGTCGTCGTCGTCGTCGCCAACG
Organism: Prorocentrum cordatum; assembly: GCA_963575745.1. Lineage (NCBI taxonomy): Eukaryota > Dinophyceae > Prorocentrales > Prorocentraceae > Prorocentrum > Prorocentrum cordatum. Next base: position 69,688 of record CAUYUJ010019959.1, read on the forward strand.
TCAACGTCAACGTCAACGTCGTCAGCGTCGTCGTCGTCGTCATCGTCGTCAGCGCCGTCGTCCTCTGGAACCTCCCCCTCCGAGCCCGACGCCTCCTCTGCACGCCGCGGCATCGACCGCCGCTCCGACCGCCGATCCCCCGAAGCGTGGCTGGGAGCCCGACATCCGCTCAAAACGGGCCCATGGACCCCTCCTGGGGTCCAAACGCACAAATTGCCCAAGCCGCGTCTAGCCGTGGGTGGCGACGAAGGCCACCCGAGGGATGAAATGGCGACCCTGGGTCTCAGCCGGCCCTCCCCCGAGAACCATGGAGGCCAACGAATCATCCAAGTCGCCCATCCTCACCCCCTGATGTTGCAGTTTTCGTTTGGCACGTGGACCCTCGGTGATCTGGATGGACCCTTTCCCTAGGACCGATTTTTCGTCCTGAGTCGTTTTTTGGCTGTCCCGAGGCCGGGAGACGGCCTCCGGAGACCGAAACCGTCGTCGTCGTCGTCGTCGTCGTCGGCGGCGGCGGCGGCGTCGGCGTCGGCGTCGGCGTCGGCGTCGGCGTCGGCGTCGGCGTCGCCGTCGGCGTCGGCGTCGGCGTCGGCGTCGGCGTCGGCGTCGGCGTCGGCGTCGGCGGCGGCGGCGGCGGCGTCGGCGGCGTCAGAGGCGTCGGCGTTGAGAGTGCCCCGAAAAGCCATCCAGAGGCCTCCTCATTCCTCCTCCTCCTCGTCCTCCTCCTCCTCCTCCTCCTCCTCCTCCTCCTCCGACTGGAGCCTGTATAAAGGCCTGGACGGTTTCATCGTTTTTTGATAACCACTATTCTCAGTTTTTAGCACATATTCCAAAGAAATCAAAGAAGTCAATTCAAACCACCAGAAACATACAAGTTGATAAAAGCTACAAGCAAGGTTTCGCCTGAGACATTTGTCAAAAAGTAATGGTGGAAGGCTACTTCCTAAGGATGTCTCAAGCGAAACCTTGATTATTGGAGAATCCTTTGGATTTTCATGTCTTCGGGAATCCGACGGCCCGAGAATGTCTCAAGCGAAACCTTGATTTTCAATAAGGTTAAAATCAAAAACCAAGGTTTCGCTGAGACATCTGTCAAAAAGTGATGGTGGAAGTTGACTTTTCTGAGGATGTCTCAAGCGAAACCTTGATTATTGGAGAATTCTTTGGATTTTCATCTTTGGGGAAATCCGACGGCCCGAGAAAGTCCGGCGAGAAAAAAAAAATCCTGTGGATTTTCAAAAAATCAGGGTGTCGCTTGAGACACCCTCCAAACTTTCACTTCTCCCCTATTGGTTTTTGCCCGATGTCTCAAGCGAAACCTTGATTTTCAATAAGGTTAAGGTCAAAAACCAAGGTTTCGCCTGAGACATCTGCCAAAAAGTGATGGTGGAAGGCTACTTTTCTGAGGATGTCTCAAGCGAAACCTTGATTATTGGAGAATCCTTTGGATTTTCATTTTTGGGGAAATCCGACGGCCCGAGAAAGTCTGGCGAGAAAAAAAAAAAAATCCTGTGGATTTTCAAAAAATCAAGGTTTCGCTTGAGACACCCTCCAAACTATCACTTTTCCCCTATTGGTTTTTGCCAGATGTCTCAAGCGAAATCTTGATTTTCAATAAGGTTAAAGTCAAAAACCAAGGTTTCGCCTGAGACATATGTCAAAAAGTAATGGTGGAAGGATACTTTTCTGAGGATGTCTCAAGCGAAACCTTGACTATTGGAGAACCCTTTGGATTTTCATTTTTGGGGAAATCCAGCGGATTTGTTTTTTCCTCGCCGGACTTTCTCGGGCCGTCGGATTTCCCCCAAAATGAAAATCCAAAGGGTTCTCCAATAGTCAAGGTTTCGCTTGAGACATCCTCAGAAAAGTATCCTTCAACCATTACTTTTTGACATATGTCTCAGGCGAAACCTTGGTTTTTGACTTTAACCTTATTGAAAATCAAGATTTCGCTTGAGACATCGGGCAAAAACCAATAGGGGAAAAGTGATAGTTTGGAGGGTGTCTCAAGCGAAACCTTGATTTTTTGAAAATCCACAGGATTTTTTTTTTTTTCTCGCCAGACTTTCTCGGGCCGTCGGATTTCCCCAAAAATGAAAATCCAAAGGATGCTCCAATAATCAAAGTTTCGCTTGAGACATCCTCAGATAATCAGGCGCATGCCGATGCCGATGATGAGGACCATGCTGATGAGTATGATGATGCTGATGATGATTACGCTCATTTTGACGATGGTGATGATGATGCTGCTGATGATGATCCTGAAGACGCTTATGATGATGATAGCGATGCCTATCATAATGATGGTGGTGATGATGGTGGTGATGATGATGGTCATGATGATGGTAATGGTGATGATGGTGATGATCATGATGATGAGGATGATGGTGATGATGATTGTGATGATGATGATGTTGCTGATGAAGATCATGATGCAAATGATCATGATTATGATGATGATGCTAATGATGATGGTGCTGGGGATGCTGATAATGATGATGATGGTGGTGACGCTGCTGATGATGAGGATGATGTTGATGGTGATGGTGGGGGTGATGGTGGTGAGGATGAGGATGATAGCGATGGTGATGATGATTGTGATGATGATGATTATTTTGCTGATGACGACGATGATGATGATGCTAATGATGATGACGATGATGATGGTGCGGATGCTCATGATGATGGTGATTATGGTGGTGACGATGATGATGATAATGAAGATGATTCTGATGATGATGAATATGATGCTGATGACAACGACGATGATGCTTATAATGCTAGTGATCATGGTGATGATGATGATTCTGATAATTTGGATGCTGATGCTGCTGATGATGATGCAGGTCATGTTGATGATGATGATGGCGATGCTGATAATGATGATGGTGATCACACGATGATGATAGCGATGTCTATGATGCTAATGATTGTGATGGTGATGATGATGGTGATGATGATGATGGTTATGGTGATGGCAATGATGATGATGGTGATGATGATGAAGATGTTTGTGGTGATGATGATGATGATGGTGATGATGATGCTGGTGATGATGCTGCTGATGATGATGCTAATGATGATGATTATGATGGTGCTGATGATGACGCTAAGGATGATGGTGCTGATGATGCTGATGATGATGCTGGTGGTGATGCTGCTGATGATGATGATGTTGATGGTGATGGTGGGGGTGATGGTGATGATGATGATGATATTGAAAATGATGATGATTTTTCTGATAACGACGATGACGATGGTGATGCTACTGATGATGACGATGATGATGATGCTGATGGTCATGATGATGATGCTGCTGATAATGATGCTAATGATAATGATGATGAGGATGATGATGATGATTATTATGCTGATCACGGCGATGATGATGCTAATGATGATGATGATGATGCTGATTCTGATGATTGTGATGATGATGATTATGCTAATGTGGATGCTGATGCTGTTGGTGATGATGCAGGATGATGATGATGATGGTGGTGATAACGATGACGATGCTGATCATGTTGATGATGATCATGCTGATGCTTATGCTGATGATGATGGTGAAGCCGGTGAGAATGATCAAGCTGATGATGATGGTGCTGCTGATGATGACGACGATGGTGATAACGATGCTGATGATGATGCTACTGATAATGATCATGCAGACGCTTATGATGACAGCGATGCCGATGATGATGGTGATGATGATGGTGATGATGGTGATGGTGGTGATGATGATGATGATGCTGCTGATGATGATGGTGGTAATCATGATGTCGATGGTGGTGATGCTGATGGTGATAATGATTATGCTGAGGCTGATGACGAGTTTCATTATGACTGTGCTGATGATGCTGATGAGGTTGATGGTGATGGTGGGGGTCGTGGCGATGGTGATGGTGATGAGGATGATGACGATGATGAGGACGATTGTGTGAGTGATGATTATTTTGCTCATGATGACGATGGTGGTGATTATGATGATAATGATGATGACGATGATGATGATGCTGATGGTCATGATGATTGTGGCGGTGGTGATGACTATAATGATGATACTGATCATTGTGATGGTGATGATAATGATTAAGCTGGTGACGCCGATGGTGATGAGGATGCGAATGATGATGATGGTGATGATGATGGTGATAATGATTATGATGATTTTGATGCTGATGCTGCTGATGATGGTGCAGACCATGCTGCTGCTGATGATGGTGATGATGATAATGACGATGGTGATCACGTTGATGATGATGATCGTGCTGATAATGCTGATGCTGATGAAGATAGTGATTATGATGATGACGATGCTGAACATGATGATACTGATGATGGTCATGATAATGCTTATGATGCTGATAGCGATGCCGATCATGCTGATGATGATGGTGATGATGACGGTAATGATGATGCTGATGCCGATGACGCCAATGAGGATGATGACGATGATGATGATGATGATTGTGGTGGTGATGATTCTGATGATGCTGCTGATGATGATGCTGGCAATAATGACCCTTATTGTGATGATGATGATGGTGATGATGGTGGTTGTGATGGTGTTGATGATGCTGGTGTTGCTGATGATGCTGATGATGCTGCTGGTGATGGTTATGATTATGATGACTATGGTGATGATGATTGTGATGACGATGTTGGCGGTGATGATGATGCTGATCATCATGATGATCTTGTGCATGATGATGCTGATGGTATTCCTCCTGCTGGTGATGACCATGCTGGTGATGATGATGACTACGATGATAGTGATGATCATCATGATGATTATAAGTATGAGGATGGCGATGCCGACGATGACGACGATGATGATGATAATAGTACCCGTGATCTCGCTGATGAGTGTGATGAAGATGATGATGACGATGACGGGGAGGATGAGGGTGACGATACTGATTATACTGATGGTCATGGTAATGATGATGATGATGCTGATGGTAGTGATGCTGAAGGTGATGATGATGGTTGTGATACTGATGATGATAATGATGATGATAAGGATGATAGTGATAATGATGAGGAGGATGAGGATGAGGATCGGGACGATGATGATGATGATGAAGGCGAGAATGCAGATGATGCGGATGCTGGTGCTGATGTTGGTGCTGATGTTGTTGCTGCTGATGATGATGATGCTGGAGATGAGCATGATGCTGATGATGACGGCGATGATGATGCTGATGATGGTGATGACGTTAATGTTGATGGTGATGATGATTAGCAGGATGAGGACGAGGATGAGGACGCAGATCAGGATGAGGATGAGGATGCGGATGGGAATAATAATGAGGATTCGAATTATGCTCATGCTGAGGCTGATGCTGATGCTGATGCTGCTGCTGACGCTGATGATGGTGATTTCGCTGATGCTGATGATGGTGGCGGTCGTGTTGGTCGCGGTGGTGATGGTCATGATGATGGAGATGATAGTGATGATGATGACGATGATGATGAAAATGGTGTTGCTGACGCTGATGCTGATACTGCTGCTGATGCTGATGCTGATTCTGATGTTGATGCTGATGCTGATGATGATGCTGCTGGTGATGATGCTGATGGTGATGATGCTGGTGCTGGCGATGATGCTGGCGATGATGCTCATGGTGATGCTGCTGATGATGATGCTGATGATGCTGGTGCTCATGCTGATGCTGCTGCTGATGCTGCTGATGCTGGTGGCCAGAGGAGAAGGAGAATGATGATGCAGATGAGGACCAGGACGAGGATGACGACGACGATGGTGATGATGATTGTGGTGGTGACGACGACGATGATTCTGATCTTGATGATGATGGAGGTGATGGTGATCGTGGTGGTGATGATGATCATGATGACTCTGGTGCTGACGATAATGATGGTAGCGGTGATGTTGACAGTGGTGCTGGCGATGATGAGGAGGAGAATGAATATGAGGATGAAGTTGAGGATGAGCTCAGATTAGACCTCGCCATCCCTGGGGGGCTGCGATCTGTGAAACTGTCGCCACTTTCGAGGCCTGCTGGGGGGCCCAGCGGAGTGACGCCCTACGGGGATTCTGATTAGACCTCGCCATCCCTGGGGGGCTGCGATCTGTGAAACTGTCGCCACTTTCGAGGGATGCTGGGGGCCCAGCGGAGTGACGCCCTACGGGGATCAGATTAGACCTCGCCATCCCTGGGGGGCTGCGATCTGTGAAACTGTCGCCACTTTCGAGGGCTGCTGGGGGGCCCAGCACAGTGGGCCCTACGGGGATTCAAATTAGACCTCGCCATCCCTGGGGGGCTGCGATCTGTGAAACTGTCGCCACTTTCGAGGGCTGCTGGGGGGCCCAGCGGAGTGACGCCCTACGGGGATTCAGATTAAACCTCGCCATCCCTGGGGGGCTGCGATCTGTGAAACTGTCGCCACTTTCGAAGGCTGCGTGGTGGGCCCAGCGGAGTGACGCCCTACGGAGATACAGATTAGACCTCGCCATCCCTGGGGGGCTGCGATCTGTGAAACTGTCGCCACTTTCGAAGGCTGCTGGGGGGCCAGCGGGGTGACGTCCTACGGGGACTCATATTAGACCTCGCCAGCGCTGGGGGGCTACGATCTGTGAAACTGTCGCCACTTTCGAGGGCTGCTGTGGGGCCCATGAAACTCTTATGCGTGGAAGGAGCTCTACGAGGTTCCCGGCGGTTACCACGTTGACGGTTCACCGCCGGCGCCAGTGCGCACCGTGTCCGGAGCAGTCTGAGGCGAGCGCAGGGGCACGCGCGGCGCCAGAGGCAGGGCCCAGGGTGGCGCTTGCGCGACGAGACGCGTGCGCGCGCGTCCCTCGCTTAGCTATCCGGGTTTTGGACAAGAACAAGTTACAGGGCGCTGCGAGGATCCTGGACCGGCGGAGATGGGCTGCTGGCAGGCACCACCACTGTCCGGCTTCTAATCTAAAACCTTCTAGCTCTCAGAGAGCTCTCCGGGAAAAACCCGTAGAGCAAGAGAGCACACACCGGAAAGCTTTCCTGGCGAGCCCCCGGCCGCTCTCGTGAAGCGCTTCTGGGGCACTGGGGGGCCTCCCTGGAGCGCTTCTCAAGCGCTGCCTGCAACGCTTGCACGCGTGCCTGCACGCGTGCAGGCACGCGTGGACGCTTGCCGGAAGCGCTCCCGGACGGGCTGCGAGGTTTTACAAGCCGCTGCGAGGATCCTGGACCAGCGGAGATGGGCTGCTGGCAGGCACCACCACTGTCCGGCTTCTAATCTAAAAACCCTCTGGCTCTCAGAGAGCTCCCTGGGAAAAAAGAATTGTCACATATCTTTTAAACTTGGTAGCGTCCAAAACCCGGAGAGCCAAGAGATCACACACCGGAAGGCTCTCCGGGCGTGCCCGCGGACGCTCTGGTGAAGCTCTTCCAGAGCTCTGGGGCGCTCCCCTGCAGCGCTTCTGAAGCGCTGCCAGGAACGCTTCCACGCGTGCCTGGACGCGGGCAGGCACGCGTGGACGCTTGCCGGAAGCTCTCCTGGACCAGCTGCTGGGACGGGCGAGGCGCTGCGAGGATCCTGGACCGGCGAAGATGGGTTGCTGGCGGGCACCACCACCGCCCGGCTTCTAACTGGCGCCGGCGGTGAACCGTCAACCTGGTCTTTTGCGTCTTTTGCGAAGGCCGCATCGAGCTCCCATGGGAGCAGGCCTAAGCACAAAGAACCTAAGCAGCGAAGCTGCAAAGATTAAAGCAGAGGTGCATCAACAGCGAAGCTGTACAGATATGCACAAGACTGCAAGTAAACGCGAAAACAACTAAAAATGTAAAGAGGAATAGAAGCAGTGAGAGACCAAACAGTAACCACTGGTTTATACAGCGATTACCGTCTCAACACCACTGAGAATGTACAAGAGATTAAAGGTCAGAATGCAAGTAAGAAAATGAAACAAAGTGAAAATCAGCGAGTACAATCAAAGCAAGTGGCCCATGCACGCGGCGAGTGCAATCAGGCGAAGCATCAAAGGCCTACTTTGAGGCACCACGTGACAAATCACGGAAAGTCACGTTCAAAGGTCAATGAGCACTCAAATCAAGGAAGCAACGAATGACCTACTTTGAGGGATCAAGCGAAGCTCTTATTCAACACACGCGCATGCACGACAACACACACAGGCATGAAGAAAGGCAACGCAATGACAAATCAAGCGTGCAGGATCAATCACATGTGCATCATCTGTGCCGTTTCCGATGCTTCTTGCCGCTCCGCGTCAATGCACTCCTGGAAGTAGAACTCTGAGGACCCCCTTGTTGCGAATCATCCTCCTCGGAACTTTCAATTCCCAATTGCAGCCTGTATGCATTAAGAGCCTCAGTCCTACGCTGAAACTCCTGTGTCGGGAGCGGTGTAGCTCAAGCCAAAGAGCCCTTACATCGACACCGGCAAGGGCCCAGTCCCTGGCAGCTTGGCACTCAGAGCGTGTCTCACTCGGTCGATCTGCAGAACTCCCATTCATGGAACTCCCTACTGCATCAGCTGAACTCCCAACTGCAGAACTCCCAGCTGTTGAACTCCCAACTGCATCCTCAACTGCATCAGCGGAACTCCGAACTGTGGAACTTCCTACTGCACTCCCAAGTGTTGAACTCCCGACTGCACTGGAACTCCCGACTGCATCAACTGTACTCAAAACTGCGGTACTCTCCACCGCACTCCCGTTGGTCGCATGCAATTCTGAAGTGCGCAACTTTGCACTCTCGATAGCCTCCGCTCTGAGAGAAGCATCCCCCCGATCAACGTGCACTCGATGACACTCCTCCTTCTCCTCCTCACCAACAAAGAGAACACAACGATCAGTCTGAGTCCCACACTCAATGTGAACACAGGGATCTGTCTGAGTCCCACAATCGGAACACTGCGAACACAAAGAGTTGCCAGCCAATTCAACAGCATCCATATCAGTCAGTGTTCCACAAGTGTCCTCAACCCATTCCTCTTCCTCAGAATCGTCCGAAAAAAAATCCGAAAATATCTGGGCGCGCAAATGCCCGCGCGAACAAGGCACGACGAATCTGGCCCCCGAGCAGTGGACCACAAACGATATCTGGTACGTTTCGCCCTCAGGCGGCGCAACTTCGATTGAGAAACTTTGACACCATGCCCATACAGCTGTTCTCGCTCATGCAGGCAAGACTCACCTCCGTACGAAGGGCGAACACGGCAATATAGATCACTAACACACACTTCGACCGTAGACAAACGAGCAGACAAACAAGCGAGAAACTCGGAAGTAAACAGCGCCGTATCTGTCCAATCTGAAGCAACACAATCCGCGCCTGACAATTCAGATGACACAAACTCCATATATAAAACGTGGACTCGCTCAACAAGAAGAAGGCGAATCACAAGCAATAACAAGATGGACAGTTGAGTACGGTATATGTGCATGCACAAAAACCTGTCCGCACAATGCGGCTCGAGGAGGCCCCCAACGGGCCAGGTCGCCGCTGAGCTCCCCGACGAGGGACAGCAGCAACCTGGTCACCACCAGGAACCTCGCAGAGCTCCTCGCGCGCGTGAGATTGCTCAGAATCAAAAGAGAAAGCTTCTGGAAGCATTTCTCGCAAAACAATATATATATACATATATATATATATATATATATATATATATATATATATATATATATATCCCAACCCTCCTGCGTTGGGTACTCGTTTTGAATAGAGCACTGTGGTCTCCACCTTCCTCCCGCCTCCTCCCGCCCGCTCTCCTCCTCTCTTCGTTCCTGCTCTCCTCTCTTGCTTCCCTTCTCCTCCTCTCTTTGCTCGTCCTCTTCTCGCTTGCCTTTTACCTAGCTTGCCCCTCGCCATCCCTGGGGGCGGCGATCTGCGAGACTGTCGTCACTTTCGAGGGCTGCTGGGGTGGCTAGCGGAGTGACGCCCCACGGGGACTCAGATTAGACCTCGCCATCCCTGGGGGCTGCGATCTGTGAAACGGTTGCCACTTTCGAGGACTGCTGGGGTGGCCAGCGGAGTGACGCCCTACGGGGACTCAGATTAGACCTCGCCATCCCTGGGGGGCTGCGATCTGCGAAACTGTCGCCGCTTTCGAGGGCTGCTGGGGTGGGCAGCGGAGTGATGCCCTACGGGGACTCAGATTAGACCTCGCCATCCCTGGGGGGCTGCGATCTGCGAAACTGTCGCCACTTTCGAGGGCTGCTGGGGTGGCCAGCGGAGTGACGCCCTACGGGGACTCAGATTAGACCTCGCCATCCCTGTGGGCTGCGATCTGTGAAACTGTCGCCACTTTCGAAAGCTGCTGGGGTGGCCAGCGGAGTAACGCCCCACGGGGACTTAGATTAGACCTCGCCATCTCTGGGGGGCTGCGATCTGCGAAACTGTCGCCACTTCCGAGGGCTGCTGGGGTGGCCAGCGGAGTGACGCCCTACAGGGACTCAGATTAGACCTCGCCATCCCTGGGGGGCTGCGATCTGTGAAACTGTCGCCACTTTCGAGGCTGCTGGGGGGCCCAGCGGAGTGACGCCCTACGGGGATTCAGATTAGACCTCGCCATCCCTGGGGGGCTGCGATCTGTGAAACTGTCGCCACTTTCGAGGCTGCTGGGGGGCCCAGCGGAGTGACGCCCTACGGGATTCAGATTAGACCTCGCCATCCCTGGGGGGCTGCGATCTGTGAAACTGTCGCCACTTTCGAGGGATGCTGGGGGGCCCAGCGGAGTGACGCCCTACGGGGACTCAGATTAGACCTCGCCATCCCTGGGGGGCTGCGATCTGTGAAACTGTCGCCACTTTCGAGGGCTGCTGGGGGGCCCAGCGGAGTGACGCCCTACGGGGATTCAGATTAGACCTCGCCACCCCTGGGGGGCTGCGATCTGTGAAACTGTCGCCACTTTCGAGGGCTGCTGGGGGCCCAGCGGAGTGACGCCCTACGGTGATTCAGATTAGACCTCGCCACCCCTGGGGGGCTGCGATCTGTGAAACTGTCGCCACTTTCGAAGGCTGCGTGGGGGGCCCAGCGGAGTGACGCCCTACGGGGACTCAGATTAAACCTCGCCATCCCTGGGGGGCTGCGATCTGTGAAATTGTCGCCACTTTCGAAGGCTGCTGGGGAGCCAGCGGAGTGACGTCCTACGGGGACTCAGATTAGACCTTGCCAGCGCTGGGGGCTACGATCTGTGAAACTGTCGCCACTTTCGAGGGCTGCTGTGGGGCCCATGAAACTGTCGCCACTTTCGAGACCTGCTGCGGGGTCCAGCATAGTGACGTCCTACGCGGACGCAGATTGGACCCGTCATTCTACTTCAATTATCCCGCATCTGCGATCGACTGTATGTGTGCGAGGAACTAGACATGGAGTGGTCTGGCACGGACTGACGTCAAATCGTTGTGTGCCAGTGTCTCCTGGGGTGTTGCCTGATGTGGATGCAGCTCGTCGGCGCTGCCACTCGAGCTGGCGATCGTCCTTCGGACCCGCAGAAACATCTGCTGAGCTCGATGAGCTAGGGGGACTACAGGAAAGAAGTGCAGGAAACGGAGGCCGGTCATGCACTCGCCGATACCTCGTCGCTCTGTCATCGTCTTTGCTGTTGCATGATCCTCATCTGGCCTGCCGGCGCCGCGGCTCGAGCTGGCGGTCGCCCTTTGGGCCCGCGGGAACATCTTCTGAGACAAGTGCACGCCGCCGCCTTACTTGCAGGCAGCGCATTGCATTCGCGGACAGCAGCATGGCAGACCGCAGCGAGATCCTCAGTCGCACGATGTTGCCAAGCCTGGTGGAGACGCGCGTGATCGACCTGAAGTCCCAATCGCGCGTGCACTGTACCTGCGCGGCGTTCAGGCACGCGCGTGATGCTGCTCGCTCCGCGTTCAACCAGTACGTCGTCAGTGCAACTTTGGACGATGGACAACCGATTGATGATACGCGACCCCGGCCTTGAGTTTCTTTCCCGCGGGCCGCCCGCAGACCAGGCGGCGCGCCTGCGAGCGTTCAGCTCCCGCGCTGAAATGTGCGGGAAGGAGGCGGAGAAGCTAGCGGAAGAGCTACGCCTCGCTCGTTCCTTGCACTCTAAACAAGTTCTATCATGTAGGACTCTGCGACGACATGGCGCAGGCAGCGCTGTGGGTTTAGCTCGCACTTGCAAAACGCGGCAGTCTTCTGTCTCCTCAAGCCACTTTCATCGTCGTCCTATTCCCCGCCTAACCTTCTCCATGCATGCTGGTGCTTCCGCGATGGCCTTTCGCCCGCCCCGCCCTCCATCCCATCCCTCTCCTACCCCTTGTTCCCGTACCCGTTCTTCTTCGATCCTGGGGCCTCAAGCCTCGTTGTTTCGATCGTTGTCCTGTGAATCGTGCAACGCACGCGCATCCCATGTAGCTTGCACAGCAAATGGCCGCGTCTACACTGTCGTTGTTCCTGCTAATGTTGGCATACTCCTCTTGCCATTTGATGCACGTGGGTTGGGTACGCCGCAGGGTAATTTCAAGTCGACGTGAAGTTGGTTTCGCCAAGTGTTTTGATAGTAAAAGTGTGCGTACAGAGCTCATATTAAGACGCAAAGGCTCTCATAGTCGTCTACAGGTGCGAAAAATCTGGTTTCTTAAGGTCAATGATTTTTCAAATATTACCAAAACCGTCCCAAATTTCCACGTCTTCTTTTCTGGCCGGGTCAACTTGATAGCGTCCAAAACCCGGAGAGCAAAGAGGACATGCACTGAAAAGCCTTCCTGGCAAGCCCACAGAAGCTCTCGTGAAGCTCTTCTGGGGCTCGGGTGGCCCCCCTGCAGCGTCTCTGAAGCGCTGCCAGAAACGCTTCCACGCGTGCCTGCACGCGTGGAGGCGCGCGTGGAAGCTTACCGGAAGCACTCCCGGACACGCTGCCGGGTCGAGCGAGTTGCTGCGAGAATCGTGGAGCGGCGAAGATGGGCTGCTGGCGGGCACCACCACCGCCCGGCTTCTAATCTAAAACCCTCTAGCTCTCAGAGAGCTCTCCGGGAATCTTGAGAGGTGCTGTCGATTGACGCACGTAACTCGGGCTCTAGAAGAGCTACAGAGCTCCTATCGGGGGCGTTCGGCTGTTCCATCGAGAGGTCTGAAATCGCTTGCGACACTTGGTAGCGTCCACTGGCGCCGGCGGTGAACCGTCAATCTGGTCACCGCCCGGAACCTCGTAGAGCTCCTTCCACGGGTGAGAGTGCTTAATATCGACAGAGAGAGCTTCTGGGAGCATTCCGCGAGAAAGACAACATTGATTTTCTTCACGTCAATGTGGGATTGGTTCCGCCAAGTGTTTTAATAGTAAATGTATGCCTAGAGAGCTCATATTAAGACGCAGAGGCCCTCATAATCGTTCACAGGTGCGAAAAATCTGCTTTCTCAAAATAAATTGTCAAATATTTTTGTAATCTGAGCAAAACCGACCGAAAGTTATCACACTGGCGCTGGCGGTGAACCGTCAACCTGATCACCGCCGGGAACCTCGTTGAGCTCCTCTCACTGGTCAGAGTGCAGAGAATCGACACAGAGTGGAAAAATATAGATTTTTCGAAAATCTTCAAATTCGATTTTGTCGATGTTCATATTCGCTCAGTTCCTGGAAGTCAACTCATGCACAAATGCATCGGGAGAGCTGAGCTGCTGTCAGAGAGGAGTTTATATGCCAATGCGACGCGCAAGAATCTGCTCTCTCAAAATACATTGTCAAATATCTTTCAAATTTTTGCAAAACCGCCCTAAAAGTTGCCACATTGTCCGCCTCGGCCGGCTGGGCCAACTAGCTCCACCCCGCGCCGGAATTCCTCTAGCTCATCGATGCCGAAGAGCTCTACGATATATAAAGTTAAGATACAAATGCTCGGAGTAAAAATCTGCTTTCTCAAAATGAATAGTCAAGTATCTTTCAAATCTCAGCGAAACCGACCCAAAGTTATCACATCTTCTTTTCTGGCCGGATCGACCAACTGGGCGCCGGCGGTAAACCGTCAACCTTCGTTACCGCCGGGGGACTCGTAGAGCTTCCTGAAAACATATAATGTCGAAAAAAATTACACCGAAAAAATAGTTTTTCAGCCCAACCAATTTCAGACCTCTCGGATGCAGCAGCCGAACGCCCCAGATGCTTCTGGATTGTCTTCTGTACGAGCTCTGTAGCTCTTCTACAGCCCGAGTTACGTGCGTAAAACGACAGCACCTCTCAAGATGACTCGAACAATACGAATAGTTTGGCAAATCTAGCTCGAGTATCAGACCGAGTTCAAACCTCTGCATGGGACAGGCAGACGCGTCTGATGTCTCTGCATCGAATCATGTGATTACCAGCCCTGCAGCCCCCTAGAGCCCGAGTTATGCAGAAAACCGATAGCACCTCTGAGGATGACTCAAACAATACGAATAGTTTCGCGGATCTAGTTCTGGCAGCAGACAGAGTTCAGAGCTCTCGATTCGAAAGGCGGACGCGCCTCATATCTCCGAATCGATTCCAGTGATTACCAGCTATGCAGCCCCCCTACAGCCCGAGTTAAGCAGAGAACCGACAGCATCTCTCAAGATGACTCGAACAATACGAATAGTTTCGCGATTCTAGATCGGAGAGCAGAACGAGTTCAGAGCTCTCGATTCAGCAGACAACGGCCACTATGATTCTGAATCAGATTCTGTACGTATCAGCTATGTAGCTGTCCTGCAGCTCGAGTTAAGTACAGAAAACCGAAAGCGTCTGTGAAGAATACTCGAACTGGGCGCCGGCGGTAAACCGTCAACCTTGGTTACCGCCGGGAGACTCGTAGAGCTTACTAGCTCGACTTAAGTTGAGAAAACCGACAGCATCTACCAACATTCCGACTCATAGTGAATATTTTTTGACCTCTGAATGCGACAGGCGGACGCGTCTGATCTCTGCGAATCGAATCCTGTCATTAAGAGCCCAGCAGCCCCCCTACAGCCCGAGTTGAGTGCAGAAAACCGACAGCACCTCTCAGGATGACTCGAACAATACAATAGTTTCGCAGAAGCAGACCGAGTTCCGAGCTCTGGATTCGACAGGCGGCGCTTAATGTCTTCAAATCGATTCCTGTGACCACCAGCACTGTAGCCCCCCTCAGCGCGAGTTGAGTGAAGAAAACCGAGAGCACTTCTCAAGATGACTCGACCAATACGAATAGTGTCGCGATTCTAAATCGGGCAGCAGACCGAGTTCAGAGCTGTGGATTCAACAGACACACGCAACTGATTATTCCGAATCGGTTTCTGTAAATATCAGCTCTATAGCTGTCCTACAGCTCGAGTTAAGTACAGAAAACGGAGAGTTCCTGTCAAGATGACTCCAATGTTACGAATAGGTTTGCGGACCTAGCTCGGCTAACATACCGAGTTCAGACCTCTGGATTCAACAGGGGAACGCGCCTAATCATTCTACATCGATTAGCTGTGCTTACCAGCTCTGTAGCTGTCCTAAAGAGCTCGAGTTATGTTCAGAAAACCGTCAGCGCGTATCAAGATGACTCGAAACGGCCAATCCCGCCACAGTGCTTTCCGATAGTAATATTCACCCGATCGAGCTGAGATCAAGATGGCAAGCGGGAATAAGATCGAATATCACGGGAAAAAATACTAGAGCTCAAACGAATTGTTGAATTTCGAGAACAAAATTTCCAACCGACCAAAAGTCAGCAAAAATTCCGTCGAGATTTTTCTTGCCAACTAGCTCTCCAGCGCGCCGGAACTGGCGCCGGCGGTGAACCGTCAACCTGGTTACCGCCGGGAACCTCGTAGAGCTCCTAACACGCGTAAGGGTGCTCAGTATCGAAAATAGGGCTTCTGGAAGCATCTCGAAAAAGAGAAAACATGATTTTTGTCATGTCGGCATAAAGTTAGTTCCGCCAAGTCTTTCGATAGTAATACTGCACCTACAGACCTGAAAATTTTACCGGCAGACGCGACAAAACCCATTACAGGTGCGCAAAATCTGGTTTCTCAAAATAAATGGTCAAATATCTTTCAAATATTCGCAAAAACACCCAAAAATTGTCACATTGTCCGCCTCGGCCGGGTGGGCCAACTAGCTCCACCCCGCGCCGGAATTCCTCTAGCTCATCGCTGCCGAAGAGCTCTACGAGGTATTGTCTCTTCTGGTCGGGTCGGCGAACTAGCTCCAGCCCGCGCCGGAAATCCTCTAGCTCATCGATGCCGAAGCTCTACGAGGTATAACGACTGGCGCCGGCGGTAAACCGTCAACCTGGTCACCGCCAGTAGCCTCGTACAGCTCCTTTCACGAGTAAGTGTCCTCAGAGTCGAAAGAGAGAGCTTCTGGAAGTATTTCTCGAAAATATGAAAAATTCATTGTTCTTGTGTCGACACGGGCAAAGAGGGCACGCACTGAAACTGGGCGCCGGCAGTAAACCGTCAACCTTGGTTACCGCTGGGAGACTCGTAGAGCTTCCTAGCTCGACTTAAGTTGAGAAAATCGACAGCACCTACCAACATTCCGACTCATAGTGGATATTTTTTGACATCTCAATGCGACAGGCGGCCGCGTCTGATGTCTCCGAATCGACTCCTGTCATTACCAGCCCTGCAGCCCCCCTACAGCCCGAGTTAAGTGCAGAAAACCGACAGCACCTCTCAGGATGACTCGAACAATACAGTAGTTTCGCAGACCTAATTTGGGCAGCAGACCGAGTTCCGAGCTCTGGATTCGACAGGCCGACGCGCCTGATGTCTTCAAATCGATTCCTGTGACCACCAGCAGTGTAGCCCCCCTCAGCGCGAGTTGAGTGAAGAAAACCGAGAGCACTTCTCAAGATGACTCGACCAATACGAATAGTTTCGCGATTCTAGATCGGGCAGCAGACCGAGTTCAGAGCTCTGAATTCGACAGACAAACGCAACTGATGATTCTGAATCGGTTTCTGTAAATATCAGCTCTGTAGCTGTCCTACAGATCGAGGTAAGTACAGAAAACCAAGAGTTTCTGTCAACATGACTCGAATAATACGAATACGTTTGCGGACCTAGCTCGGCTAACAGACCGAGTTCAGGCCTCTGGATTGAACGCGCGAACGCGCCTAATCATTCTACATCGATTAGCGGTGCTTACCAGCTCTGTAGCTGTCCTAAAGCTCGAGTTATGTTCAGAAAACCGTCGGCGCCTATCAAGATGACTCGAAACGGTCGATCCCGCCACAGTGCTTTTCGATAGTAATATTCACCTGATCGAGCTAAGATCAAGATGGCGAGCGGGCATAAGATCGAATATCACGGGAAAAAATACAAGAGCTCTAACGAATGGTTGAATTTCGAGAACAAAATTTTCAACCGACCAAAAGTCACCAAAAGTTCCGTCGAGATTTTCCTTGCCAACAAGCTCTCCAGCGCGCCGGAATGGCGCCGGCGGTGAACCGTCAACCTGGACACCGCCGGGAACCTTGTAGAGCTCCTTTCACGCGTAATAGTGCTCAGAGTCAAAAGAGAGAGCTTCTGGAAGCATTTCTCGAAAAAGGGAAAATTGTTTTTTGTCGTGTTCCTCCCAGTGTTTTGATAGTAACAGTGCGCCTACAGAGCTGATACTAAGAGAGAGAGGCTCTCATAGTCGTTCATAGGTGTGAAAAATCTGCTCTCAAAATGAAATGTCAAATAATTTTCAAAAAAACTGGCGCCGGCGGTGAACCGTCAACCTGGTCACCGCCGGAAAGCTCGTAGAGCTCCTTTCACGCGTAAGAGTGCTCAGAGTCGAAAGAGAGAGCTTCTGGAAGCATTTCTCGAAAAGGGGAAAAATGATTTTTTCGTGTCGACATGAAGATGGTTGCTCCAAGTGTTTTGATAGTGAAAGAGCGCCTACGGAGCTCATACTAAGACAGAGAGGCCCTCATAGTCGTTTACAGGTGCGAAAAATCTGCTTTCTCAAAATGAATTGTCAAATATCTTTGAAAAAATTGCAAAACCACCCAAAAGTTATCACTTTGTCCTTTCTGGCCGGGTCGACCAACTGGGCGCCGGCGGTAAACCGTCAACCTTTGTTACCGCCGGGGGACTCGTAGAGCTTCCTGACAACATATAATGTCGAAAAAATTACACAGAAAAAATATTTTTCAGCCCAAGCAATTTCAGACCTCTCGGATGCAACAGCCGAACGCCCCCGATGCTTCTGGATTGTCTTCTGCACGAGCTCTGTAGCTCTCCTACAGCCCGAGTTACGTGCGTAAATCGAGAGCACCCCTCAAGATGACTCGAACAATACGAATAGTCTGGCAAACCTAGCTCGAGTTCAGACCGAGTTCAGACCTCTGCACGCGACAGGCGGATGCGTCTGATATCTCTCAATCGATTCCTGTGATTACCAGCCCTGCAGCCCCCCCTACAGCCCGAGTTAAGTGCAGGAAACCGACAGCACCTCTCAGGATGACTCGAACAATACGAATAATTTCGCGGGCCTAGTTCGGGCAGCAGACAGAGTTCGGAGCTCTGGATTCGAAAGGCGGACGCGCCTGATGTCTCCGAATCGATTCCAGTGATTACCAGCCATGCAGCCCCCCTACAGCCCGGGTTAAGTGCAGAGAACCGACAGCATCTCTCAAGATGACTCGAACAATACGAATAGTTTCGCGATTCTAGATCGGGCAGCAGACCGAGTTCAGAGCTCTGGATTCAACAGACAACGGCCACTGATGATTCTGAATCGGATTCTGTACGTATCAGCCCTGTAGCTGTCCTGTAGCTCGAGTTTTGTACAGAAAACCGAGAGCGTCTGTCAAGATGACTCGAATAATACGAATAGGTTTGCGGACCTAGCTCGGCTAGCAGACCGAGTTCAGACCTCTCGGTTCAACAGGCGAACGTGCCTGATCATTCTGAATCGATTAGCTGTGCTTACCAGCTCTGCAGCTGTCCTGAAGCTCGAGATATCTTGAGAAAACCAACAACGCGTATCAAGATGACTCGAAATGGCTGATCCCGCCCGTGTGCTTTTTGGCAGTAAAAGGTACCCGATCGAGCTAAGATCAAGATGGCGAGCGGGAACAAGATCGAATATCACTGGAAAAAAAAATAGAGCTCTAACGAATGGTTGAATTTCGAGAACAAAATGTTCAACCGACCAAAAGTCACCAAAAGTTCCGTCGAGATTTTTCTTGTCAACTAGCTCTCCAGCGCCCCGGAACTGGGCGCCGGCGGTAAACCGTCAACCTTTGTTTTTTTTTTGGGGAGGCTGACCAGGCACCGAGCGCCCCAGCGCCCGTTAAGTGCCTACCTAGTCTCTCTGCAGCTGGAGGTCTTGGGCCACCTGGGCTGCGGCCCGCAAGAGGCCCTCGAGACCCGAAAGCTCAGCGTCAGTGATACTGCTATGGGAGGGGAGTGCCTGTGCACAACGCCCTACTACTTCCCATATGATTGGACAAGGAGAGGAGGCTTGGGGGAAGAGGGAGACTACACGAGCTCTCTTATCTCTATGTTCAGGGTCAGGGTACGGATCATGGAAACGAGGGATATATCCAATCTGCAGAAACCAACCAACGCCCACACCTTGGGCACACACTCCGCCATCGAAGGATCCGCGGAGGCCGATAACTCGAAAGTTGTCTTGAACATCAGGACGGAAGATATGGTGGTGGAACAGCTCTCTGAATATCTGGCCTTCCCGTGCTAGATGGGTAAGTTCATCAGCTACTGTATTACTCTCCCGATATATGTGTCGAATAAAGTCATTGCCCCATGAGGGGGGTCGTACTCCTTCCTCCTCCAATTCTTCCAAAAGAGAAATAATATTTGCAACCCGCCTACGATAAGAAGCCCCATCTCCTCCTTCTCCTCCTTCAACCTTCCAGAGACCGTTGATCCAATTACAGATAAGAAGCGAATCGCCCGTCAGCTCCAGACCGATCCCATCATCACTCAGATCCCAAGTCGGCTCCTGTTCATTGTTCGAGGCCAATCTCTGGGCCAGCTTCTCAGACTCCTTCACCGACAACGGACGGGCCATCATCTCCTCCCCCCTCTCCTTTATGTAGTTTCCTCGTCCTCCAGTTCCTCCACGGACAACAAACAAGTCAAACAGAGAACCCAAAGTACAAGCTTCCAGGAACTGCCTGCAATACTGAACGAAGTCAGAGTAAGAGAAAGAGCACGCCCTCCACCACCGATCCTCCAGATTCACAAACGAGGGAAATATCGTCTGGAACATGAAACACCAAGGATGTTCACCCGTCGCCTGCCCCTTAGCACTGCCTAATCGTGTCAGTTTCGAGGCCTCCTTCCACTTCCACTGGGAACGCAAACATTCTGACTCAAGTGTCCTTTTCTCCTCCCACCTCGGGGTACAACACATCAGAAGCCGACGTGCGTCTCGATGCGCTCGAGGAAACACCGTCTGTTGTCCAGGTCCAGGAACTGCCACCCTCCGACGCTTCGGGGGGGGCCTGGGGGGGTCCCTAGGCCCCCCCCGCTCACAGGGAACTTCAATATCTCGAGAAGAAGAGGCCCTATCAGAGGGCATAGCAGAAGAGACCATCCCATGCATATCTGAGGAGACCACGCCCATCCCATTCGTATCTGAAGAGACCGCGCCCATCCCATTAGTAACTGAAGAGACCGCACCCATCCCATTGGTAACTGAAGAGACCATCCCATGCATATCAGAAGAGACCACACCCATCCCATTCGTATCTGAAGAGACCGCACCCATCCCATTAGTAACTGAAGAGACCGCACCCATCCCATTGGTAACTGAAGAGACCTCCACCATCCCATTGGTAACTGAAGAGACCGCGACCATCCCTGGGCTCAGCTCCGACTCAGGAATCTGATATCCGCTATCGGCATTGGCTCCGAAATATGATGCTATGTCCGCTCCAAGCTGCCACAAGGAATAAAGGACTCTCTGTACTGCGCTCTGGCACTTGGCTTCAAAGAACATCCGTCTAGCAATTCTGAGTCGAGCTGGCTTCCAAACTACCCAACTTTCGGAGGCTGGCTTTTGGGGTGACGTCATCTGGTAAAGGCAATTTCCCTCAAAGACATTCAGGCTATGCAAAGAGTCCCTGTCCCAACTAATACCTTGACTTCCATAAGTGAGAATGCTCTGAACCCGAGTGATATAACTCCTACACTTGGCCGAAAAAGGGACTGCCTTCGATCTAAAATAGGCTGCATGCGCATGGAAGGCTCGTCGTGCGGACCCGATCCGTCGCCGAAGGTCTTGGTGTGCCTCCCTATAGCTACAGTATATGCTGTTCCCCAAGACATTCATCTCGTCAACTACTTTGAACGGCACCATCTGATCCCGAACCCGAACCAGGATAGGATGTTTTGGCTTCTCCGAGAAACCGATAAACGCGACCTCGAGCGACTCGATCTTCCATTCGAATCCCCATCCCCGCAGAGTCTCTGTCATTTCTCCTACCTGTCGCCTAAACTCCTCCTCCGAAGATCCCAAGATATAGATATTGTCGGCATATAGCAAGTGGTGTACAGGAACCGAGGCCGAAACTTCTCCCACCGAATTTGGATCCAGACAATGAAACCCAATCCCCTGCTCATCCCAAAGCTTAAATAAAGGAGCCCACATCGCAACAACGATCAGGTTCCACAAGGAGGGGCTGTCGTTCCCGCCTGTCCTGATATGGGTATCGATTCCCACATCCGGCAGCTGAAGCCCCTGAAAGAGAAGCGAAGTGACCTCACACGGCATAGGCACAAGCACACCGTACTGGAGCCAGGAAGGGATAGAGAGGATGTCGAACGCACGTTTGACCGTCGAGATTTTCGTGTTCTGGAATGCTTGTTTCACGTCCGCTGACCCAAGAACCAGGCGTCGATCCTTCCCCCACTGTGAGGCATGTTGGGCTGCTGCCTTAAGTCCTGCGAATATCTCTGTGCACGATCTTTTGGGAACGAAGCCGAATAATGATGCATGAGTGCCGGCCTGGAGACAATAAGGTTCAAGCAGGATCGAGAGGCAAGTACTGTACCATTTCTTAAAGATACTCTCCACAGAAATACGTCTCGTATCAGAAACATCGCATATCGGATAAGATTTGGGAAGTAGCGTCGTCAATGTTCGATGCCACGAAGATGGAGGTACAACAATGCCACGTAAGATATCACAAAATAATCGCTTGATAGTGCGAACGGCTCTCCACGGCAGCGCTTTGACTACTTCTGCCCCCACCCCGTCGGGCCCCGTGGCTTTTCCAGGGTTGAGTCGAGCTCGGGCCCGAAGGACCACCACCATCGTGAGCGTCGCCTCCTGGGGTCTGGGGGACCCCTGGAGCTCCTCCCTGAGGCCCTGGACAATCTCGATCGACCGCAGACGCTCCTCCTCATCCTCGCAGACCTCCTTCAACTTCATCATCTCTTCCATCCACCTCTCCCTGTCCACGCTCTCCTCCCCCTCAATCTTCACCGCATTCAAAGCTGCTTTACGTGGACGCTCCGCCTCCCATTCCAGCTTCGCTCGTTGAATTTTCTGGCTTCCCGATCTCTTTTTCTGCGTAGAAGTCGATAGGCTAACGTCCCCCTCTCCGCCCTCCTCTGGTAGACCTGCACATCCAAGGACCGCAACAATTCCGATCGTTCAGGGGCTCGAGCTGGGCGCTTAGGGGTACATTCAGTGGCCGACGCACAAGAATAGATAACACTCTCTGCCTGACACATAAATTGGCACGAAAATAGGTTGACATCCAACAACTGGCGACACGATCGACGAGCAGACAAGTTGAGTGGGTCCCAGCCTTTTAGAGTACGAGCACGACGTGAGAGATTCCGTCTCGCCAACTCCCTGGAAGCCACTCTCAGAGAAGCTCGAACAAGGGCATGATCTGATAATCTCATCACGGCTCCCTGCTGCTGTCCTACGTACTGAAACTCAACCGAGCACCCCGACACCTGCGATCCATAAGGAACAAGGATGTAATCAAGCACTTCACGACGGGACCCCTTCCGATAATCAAACCAAGTCGGCTTCCTAGCTCCAAAAGAATTCGAAGCACACATACGCTCCTGAACCAACCAATCCTCCACCTCCTGTCGCAAGCTCTCCACCTTCTCCTTCCTCTCCCGCTCCTTGGTCCCCGTGGCCTGGATCTGCACTACCTCCAAGCCTCCTCCCGAATAAACCTCCTCCTCATGCTGTAAGTGTGGCTGTATCTCAACATTCGCATCCATGGCAACAACAAGACGACAGAAACCATAACGACGGCATACGTACTTTCTGAGCAAGCTTACCGCCTGGAGTGCACAATGTGATATCTCCAGAAACTCGGGCTGGCTGGCATCAGGCAAGTACAATGAGACAAAGAGAATCCGTCCAGCAAGGATCGCGCACCACCTCTCTGAGGCCCACTGGCCTCGAACGCTATCGGCCCTCCGATAGAGTATCATAGCACGGCGATCCTCCGAAACGTGGTAATACAGTCCCATTTTGACAAACCATTGCGCCTTAACGTCGATGTTCTGAGACTCCTGTACCCCCAGGAAATCCCAGCCTAGGTGTGCTCCGTAGACTACCCTCGACAGAACACTATAAGCCTTGTCATCCTTCCTCCCAGCACGTTGAAGGTTGAGCGTGGCGAAGCGGACTTCCGTCGGCTCCGCCCGTAGGCGTCACTGAGAAGCAGACCTGGAATCCGTGACTAACTCCTCGAGCTCTGCCGCCGTCATGGTGATGCCGTGTCTCTGGGCGAAAGATGTCCAAGATGCTGGAATAACTCGCCACTGCCCAGATCCTCCGAAGCTAGCCGCCTGATACTCGGCCAGCAAGCTCCGCTTCCCCTCCACGGGGTCAGAGTACATCGTGGACGGTGACCTCCCGTACCCAGTCGATCCTTTGAGAAAGATGGTGGGGTGCGTCCTGCTCCAGACACCATAAAATCGGCCAACCGCTTGATTGTGTGGAATCTTCTCGTCGGGGACCTCTGCACGAACTCTCAAACGAGACATCTTCGACTTCACCTTGGTGTAAAAGGCGTGGTTAAGAGCTGCGTCATCATTTATACGTGTGAGAGCGCGTTGTACAGCATAAACCACATCACTCCCTGTCCCAACCTTAAATCTAATCTTGATATTCCCCGTCATCGGTTTCGATCTGGCAAGTTTCTCAGAGCTGACCACATCCACTTGACCGTGCAACTGCTCATTGTCCGCTTTCAAAAGACCCAGGGTATTCTGGAGTAGGGTGCAGGCGTCCGCATCGTCTATCATCGTAAGTTCCCTACTCGTGCGATTCGACCAGTCCTGGACCCATCCGTACAGCTCTACATATGTAGGAGTAAATTTTGCCGTCGATGTTCGTCCTGCAAATCTAGGGGCTGCTATCGTAGAGTTAGAAGATCCAATCGAAGCATTGTCCTGGCTAGCCAGAGTCTCCAAGTTCTTAAGCCGAATCTCCTGTTCCTGTTGTTTCTTCTCAATGGCCGTGAGTTTCGCTGTTTGAACCCCGAGACGTTGATCCATACCGCTGATGCGCACGTCAGTGGCCACCGAGGCGGCCTTCGACTCGTCATGATTCTGAAAGGACATCTGCATGAACAATCGCAAACTCTCATCTTTTTGAAGGCTCAGAATTTTCTCTCTCATGGCCTTCTGATCAAGAAGATCACCTCCCGTCTTGTCCACCTTCTCCTCCTCCTCCATATCCGTCTTCATCCTCTTGCTACCCTGACCGTCAACCTCCATTTCTTCTGGAAAGAACGGACGAAACGACCCTTCTTGAACTTACAGAAGCACCAAGAGCGACGCGAGTAGTGTCGATAAGGTCGGGAACGACGAAATATGCAACACTCTAAGCGACAATAATCCTCCCAGTAAAAGTCTTCCAGATCTGCAAAGAATCGATCCCAAACACAGCTGGGCTCTCCGAGAGGATATAAGGCGTTCCACCCTCCTGCTGGCTCTCCGAAGCTGTTCGTGACTGCACAGAAAGATACAACAATACTCAAACTCGCACTCGTAGAATGGATAATGGACC
This sequence comes from Prorocentrum cordatum, assembly GCA_963575745.1. Taxonomy (NCBI): domain Eukaryota; class Dinophyceae; order Prorocentrales; family Prorocentraceae; genus Prorocentrum; species Prorocentrum cordatum. The sequence continues at coordinate 94,624 of CAUYUJ010019959.1, forward strand.
AGAGCAAAAATGGAAGAAGGCACGCTCCCAAGAACAAAAGCAGATGCAGACGTATGCGTGCTCCACTCGTACCAGCAAGGGCGTTGCCTCCCAGTAACCAGTTCAATCAGGAGCCTGATGCCGGCAGAGGGGCCGCAGGCTGTCCAAGATGTGCGAAACTGTGTACAGTATGTGGAACCCAACTCCCTACTGCACAATGCAGCTCGAGACGAGGGGACCCCAGCGGTGAGGCCAAGGCTGAGCAGGAGGTAAGCTCTGCTCAACCTTTGTTACCGCCGGGGGACTCGTAGAGCTTCCTGACAACACATAATGTCGAAAAAAATACACCGAAAAAATAATTGTTCAGCCCAAGCAGTTTCAGACCTCTCGGATGCAACAGCCGCTTCTGGATTGTCTTCTACTCGAGCTCTGTAGCTCTCCTACAACCCGAGTTACGTGCGTAAATCGACAGCACCTCTCAAGATGACTCGAACAATACGAATAGTTTGGCAAACTAGCTAAGACCGAGTTCAGACCTCTACATGCGACAGGCGGACGCGTCTGATGTCTCTGAATCGATTCCTGTGATTACCAGCCCTGCAGCCCCCTACAGCCCGAGTTAAGTGCAGGAAACCCAGAGCACCTCTCCGGATGACTCGAACAATACGAATAGTTTTGCGGACCTAGTTCGGGCAGCAGACAGAGTTCGGAGCTCTGGATTCGAAAGGCGGACGCGCCTGATGTCTCCGAATCGATTCCTGTGATTACCAGCCATGCAGCCCCCCTACAGCCGGAGTTAAGTGCAGAGAACCGACAGCATCTCTCAAGATGACTCCAACAATACGAATAGTTTCGCGACTCTAGATCGGGCAGCAGACCGAGTTCAGAGCTCTGGATTCAACAGACAACGGCCACTGATGATTCTGAATCAGATTCTGTACGTATCAGCTCTGTAGCTGTCCTGTAGCTCGAGTTCAGTATCGAAAACCGAGAGCTTCTGTCAAGATGACTCGAATAATACGAATAGGTTTGCGGACATAGCTCGGCTAGCAGACCGAGTTCAGACCTCTGGGTTCAACAGGCGAACGCGCCTGATCATTCTGAATCGATTAGCTGTGCTTACCAGCTCTGCAGCTGTCCTCAAGCTCGATTTATCTTGAGAAAACCGTCACCGCGTGACAAGATGACTCGAAACCGCCGATCCCGCCCGTGCGCTTTTTGGCAGTAAAAGCTACCCGATCGAGCTGAGATCAAGATGGCGAGCGGGAATAAGATCGAATATCACGGGAACAAATACTAGAGCTCTAACGAATGGTTGAATTTCGAGAACAAAATTTTCAACCGACCAAAAGTCACCAAACTGGGCGCCGGCGGTACACCGTCAACCTTTGTTTTTTGCCTTTTGCGATCTGTCTAACGGCTGCCAAAAGCAGCCACAGGTCGTTTCTTCAGCCTAACCCTACGGGCGAAGTTACAGGTTACACTAAAGATGGCCTCGCAGAGGCTCGATAAAGCTTCGAATTCAGTGTTCATGGCAGAATATTGAGGGGGAAGGCCAAACGCCTTCGATTTGATCAGCACCCATTGTGGTCTATCCAGAAAGGCAAAGCTCCCATATATTGAATGAGATGCCGATGCTTTGATCAATCCCTCCAGCCACCAACCTGCTCCTGCTTTATCCTTATCGACTCCACCGTCGAAAGCGCCCCGAAGGGCATAGAGGTCATACTCCTGTAGCTCGTGTGTCCTATCATACTCTATATCTCTGACGCGTGCAATGTGAGTTAATTCATCAGCCCTCTGATTTCCCTCCCGATAGACATGCTTCCCTATGTCTCCTCCGACCGTGGCTCCGACAACGTTAAACTCTTCATGCAACTCGTGAAACTCATTTTGTATTTCGGCAATCTGTCTGGCATATGTTCGGTTGTGGATCTTCCACTCCCCGTTTAACCACTTGATCGTGGCCATGTTATCTCCCTCCTCCTCCTCCCAAGTGTTTGGTCCCACTCGCTTTTCTTCTTCCTGCTTAAAGTGCCGATCGAATGCAAGTCCCGTCCTCTGTTTGATATGCTCAATCCATGCTTTCCGCGTCTCCTCATCATGTGTCAAGTGTTTCCAATACTCATCTCCCCGAAAACTTTCAAATGTCGCGTGCCATGATGTCTGACCTATTGCCTGGCAATCAATCCTCCGTCGTTTTTCTGACACTTCTGGGTTCTTCCAGCTTTTACTCAGCACCCTGATCGCTTCATTGTACAAGTCCCGTCTCTCCGTCCAACGTTTCATACCATGGAACATCGCCAACCTTGCAGTCATAAAACTGTGGCACACACTTGTTGATTCCCGCCAAGCTCCAGAACTCTGTTGACTGCAAGCAGCACCTGTCGCGATGTCCGCCGTCTTCAAGAACGAGCAACAATCCTTATTCCACTCCCATTGTTTCTGCAAGTACAACTCTACCAGGCTGGCGTGTTTTTCACGAAACTTCTCCCTGGCAAAGTTATATGCTCTGACATTGATCTTTTTCCGTACACCAACTATTTTTACCAAGCAACGTCCCTCAAACTTATGAATATCCTGCAATGCCGATTTGTCGATACTCGATCCTTCAACACTATACAAGAAAGTGCTCTGTACTTTGCTCACATACTTATCCCATTTCACCGTCCAGGGCACCGACCGACATCGATACAAACTGATGTCTTGAAAGAACGCATGCTGAGCTTTCTGGATCCGATACTGCACGTCCAAGTGTGTCCTCATTCGAGTGTGTAGCCGAACACCCAAGAAGGTAATCTCCTGCACTCGCGGAACGAAGAGTGTCTCCACCAAGTCGGTGGACGAGCCCGCACCCACATTCTGGGACAAGGCCAGATCGGTCATCGGTTGACCAGCACCCGCATGCTCAGACAATTCGCGCACACTGCAAGCTGAGGCAACAGGCTGCACACTACAAGCTGAGACAACAGGCACTCTTATCGACGACGACGAAGACACACGAGAATGGAGAGAAGCCGTTGGCGCTGACAAATGCGAAAGAACAACAGGCACTCGTATTAACGACGACGATGACACACGAGTATGAACACCTGGCATTGGCGTTGGCAAATGTGCATAAGAAAATGTCGTTGGCGCTGTCAAAGGCGATTGGGGAACTGGCATGTTTCTGTTCAGCGTAGCTGTCTGATATGTCTGTTCAGCGTAGCTGTCGGATATCTTGCTCAGCGTAGCTGTCGGATATGTCGGATGAAGGTGTGATTGCGGCGCTGGCAACTGTGAATGGAGAAGTGATGTTGACGCTGGCATATAAGAATGAGGAATTGGTGTTGGTCCTGTCAATGGGGTTACTCTCGCAGCTGATTCCAAAGATGTGATCGCTGTTCTCTGTCTTTTCGCTCCTTGTTCAAAAGATTTGGTCGGGATTTGAATCTCCAACGCATCTGCGTCAAAGTCTACCCCAAACGTCGTTAACTCAATCGAACTGGGTTTCCATTCGAAGCCCCATTCGCGTATGGATATCGTCAGTTCCTTCATCATCGTGGAAATCATCTTCTTTCCCTCCTGTCGATCACCTTGGGCGAAGATGAAAAAGCTATCCGCCCATATCGCATGACTGAGACTCTGGTGTACCTCCATCTCCTGGGAGCCTTCGATAGTGCGAGAGCTGGCTCCAACTTTAGCCTCGATCGAGTCTGCATACGCCCTCGGTCTCTCGATGTTGTAGCCGAGGCCCCTCTCTTTCCACGAGTGCACCGTCGGGCCAATCATCGCAATCGTGACTAGCACAAATAAGATGGGGCTCTCAACCCCTCCCGTCCTAACACAGGTGTCCCACGGCACTGTTTCGCACTGGGTACTCTGGAAATTTGCCGTCGCCGTGTTTCTCAGCATCGGCTCCAAGATAGCATACTGAAAAGAAGAAGGAACCCCAGCTCTCTCATTGCTTTCACACATGTCGTAAGTCGAAGGTGATCGTACGCTTTCAGAATATCACAACTGCAGAGCCAAAAGCTCTGGCCCTTCCCCAAAATCGAGGCATGTTTACCGATATGTTTAATCATCGAGGTGACCTCCGTCGTTTTTCTCCCAGACATAAACCCATATACATTCACCTCGGGATCCAAGTTTTTGGCCAGGAACCTCTCCAGGACCACAACCAGGGAAAGCGAATACCACTTAGTTAAGCATGAAGAAACAGCAATCGCTCTGGTATCCTCCAAACTCGTAATCTTCTCACTCTTGGGGATGAGCGTGAGTACTATCCCGCGCCAGTCCTCTGGCGTCGGCTCCCGCCCCTCATATATCGCCGAAAACGTCTTGTTACCGCCGGGAGACTCGTAGAGCTTCCTGACAACATATAATGTCGAAAGAAATTACACAGAAAGATAGTTTTTCAGCCCAAGCAATTTCAGACCTCTCGGATGCAACAGCCGAACGCCCCCAATGCTTCTGGATTGTCTTATGTACGAGCTCTGTAGCTCTCCTACAGCCCGTGTTAAGTGCAGGAAACCGACAGCACCTCTCAGGATGACTCGAACAATACGAATAGTTTCGCGAACCTAGGTCGGGCAGCAGACAGAGTTCGGAGCTCTGGATTCGAAAAGCGGACGCGCCTGATGTCTCGGAATCGATTCCAGTGATTACCAGCCATGCAGCCCCCCTACAGCCCGAGTTAAGTGCAGAGAACCGATAGCATCTCTCAAGATGACTCAAACAATACAAATAGTTTCGCGATTCTAGATCGGGCAGCAGACCGAGTTCAGAGCTATGGACTCAACAGACAACGGCCACTGATGATTCTGAATCAGATTCTGTATGTATCAGCTCTGTAGCTGTCCTGCAGCTCGAGTTAAGTACAGAAAACCGAGAGCGTCTGTCAAGATGACTCGAATAATACGAATAGGTTTGCGGACCTAGCTCGGCTAGCAGACCGAGTTCAGACCTCTGGGTTCAACAGGCGAACGCGCCTGATCATTCTGAATCGATTAGCTGTGCTTACCAGCTCTGTAGTTGTCCTGAAGCTCGAGTTATCTTGAGAAAACCGTCACCGCGTGACAAGATGACTCGAAACCGCCGATCCCGCCCGTGCGCTTTTTGGCAGTAAAAGGTACCCGATCGAGCTGAGATCAAGATGGCGAGCGGGAACAAGATCGAAGATCACGGGAAAAAATGCTAGAGCTCTAACGAATGGTTGAATTTTAAGAACAAAATTTTCAACCGAGCAAAAGTCACCAAAAGTTCCGTGGAGATTCTTCTTGCAAACTAGCTCTCCAGCGCCCCGGAATTACTGGGCGCCGGCGGTAAACCGTCAACCTTTGTTTTTGCGTCTTTGCTGGGACCGTCTTGGCCACTGAGGCCAGGTCCAACAAAGTCTCAGGCAAAACAGAGCCTCTTATTCATCACGCAAGCAGTAAGCTCTTATACAACACAGCGAAGCTGAAGGAATAAAGAGAATCACATGCCGCAATGACACAATCAAACGCAAAGCACACAAAGATAAACGAGAAAGTCAGTGAGCAGCGAAGCTGCAGGAATATACAAGACACGGAAAAGAAGAAACAATGTATGGCAAATCACTGCGAATGATCAAAGAAGGTCTGCACAACCTGTGGGAGCACATCGCATATGCGCTCCGCCGCCGATAGTTCCGTATCTGTAACAGTGGCGCTCGGTGGTAGACACCAAGCCGCAAGATACACATCCTTGAAAATGATGTCGGTCCGCGAGAAGATATACTTGTTTCGCAGACCAATCTGTATCCATACACCACAGGCACTTCCGCGGCTACAAACTCCCCCATCAAAGCCGGCTTTGATAAGGCAAGGAATATAACACTGAGATTCAAAGTCGTTGAGGTAAACGAAATCGGCGTACACGTGGCCCTGACGGGCCTGATGGGTCAGTAAGTCTGCTTTCTGGTTCCATTCCCGAAACGAATGAGAGAAGAAGTCACGGCCGGCCTCTGGAGGCCTCACCAAGTAAGTTTCCTGCATTTCGTCCAACTTATTAATCAGAGTATCCACCCTTTTCTGATAAACCTGAGCTAATACTTTCCTTTTCCCGCAGAGCCAGTTAATAACAAGCAGTGAGTCCCCTTGGATGTCCAGTGGTATCCCATCCGTATCGAGGTCCCACTGTGTACAACGCATATTATGCAACGCAATACGTTTGCTGAGGCGATCCCTATATGCTGGTGTATCCTCCCGATCCTGACCGATATGAACCCCTCCATCCTCATCCAAGTTCAAGAACACAGGCACCCCTGAGGACGCCAAACCTTTACACTTCTTTTGGAAGTACTTCAACATAGTACTTGAACAAACATTAGCAGCGAAATCCATGAAATGCTCAAAACTTCCAGCAAAGAACTCCCACCAGGATAAACCGTAAAACGATTCCAATGAATAATACCACGGACGAAGTCCGACGCTCTCCTGTCCCCCCCGATGCCTTTTCATTGAGCTGGCCTCCTTCCAATTTCCCCAACATCTGAGAGCCTCACTTGAATCTGTCCTCATTCTATCCCACAGTCGGCCAAACGCCAGACATGAGAAACGAGAATCTCTCCAAGCTCTCATCGAGTTCGCCTCCAACGCCCCCCGATCTGTGATCAGCCTGTGTGCAAAGTCATGGATGTCAATTGCCCACAACCAATGCACTCTGAGAAACTTCTGTACAATGCCCACAAAGTGAGCATCATGAAATTTTTGTCTCGCACGTTCATACCTCCTCGTATTCCATTCCTGATAACTTTCCCCCTCCCTCCGTATACAGCGAGACATTACAGACAGGCACTTGCCCTCAAAGATATGAAGGGCGCTCAATGAACTTGAATCGACCGTGCATCCTTCCGCCGCGTAGAGCACAATACTCTGAACTCTCTGAGCATACCTCTCATATTATCTTTCAACGGGATGGCCGTGGAGCGGAAGAAGGTCGCCTGCCCCCAGAAGGCCCTGCGAGCACAGTCAATACGAGCGTCCAAATCAGGATGTTCATTCACATGTAGTTCAGAACAAATATGAGCCCCCAGCACCTCCATCTCCGTCGTCCTTCTAAACTGATACACTCCAGACGCCTCCGACCCCACCGAGAGAACAAGATCAGCAGTGTGAAGTATTTCCCCTTCCACATCTCGCGGGGGCTCGACCCCGAACACCATATACAATAGGCTGGATTCCTTCCATCTCATGCCATAATCATGTAACTGTGTAGTTAGACCGTATAACATGCGTGTGAGTTCCTCTCGACTCCGAGCCAATACATAACAGCTGTCCGCCCAAAGGAAATGATTAATAATCGAAACACTGCTAGTCGAGCCAGTCGCATACTCAATACGATAACCTAGTCCTAGTACGTCCCATTCTCGAATCGTGGAGCCCCACATAGCAGCAACAATGAGATTGAAGGCCAACGGGCCCTCAGGCCCTCCCGTCCGAATACATTTGTCCCACCTAACCTCCACCACCTCAATCCCATCATAATAGACAGTCCCTACACATTCGCACAAGGGGTCAAGTAGAGCATACTGTAGGTATAGGGGTACACTCGCATGATCCAACCCGCGCCTGACATTGGCCACCGTGCAGTGATCGAACGCCTGAAGGACATCAGCGTTCGCCAAGTGTGCCGTTTCCCCTTTTCCCCATTGTGCAGCATGCTGACCTATGTGTTTGATGCTAGCCGTGATTTCGTGTGTACGACGATGTTCCTGGAAACCATACAACCCAATATGACGAAACACTCCGTTTCTTTCAATATGACCCTCAACCAAGAGAACAACACAGGAACTGAACCATCTCGAAACAGCATTCTGCATACACAGCAAACGTCCGTCTTTTAACTTAGTAATCCCTGGAGTTTTTGGCATAAAAGAGACGAGAATCTCACGCCACGACTGAGGATACGGAATCGTGAGCTTGATGATTTTATCGAACAACTTCTGGATCGCTCTGAGAGCACACCACGGCAAGCTCCTTAGAATCTCGCACGGTATCCCGTCTGGCCCAGTAGCCCTCTGGGTCTTCAGCCGAGCCGTGCTCTGAGAAGCAGCGCCATACTAATTCCCACAACTGATGTGGAACGTACCTCATGTACAGCCCTCATCCTGATCTCCTCCATCATACTGTTGGTGGAATTGCGTATCTCTTCGGACGACACCTTGCAACGAACGAACTTGTCGAGCTCCTCCTTCCACTCCTCACGGTCCTCCGTCTCCCTCCCATCCACCACTAAATGTTTGATAGTATATCTGACCTTACGCTTTGTTGGGGGACATCTGCACATAATCATATCACGTCGATAACCTCTGCGTAGACGATTAGCCTCATTCTTTAACCTCCTCAACCTCTCCACTTCCTCCTTCGGACACATCTTAACCTCCTCCTCCGCTCTTGTGAGCTGCACCGGCCTGGACGGCTCTCTCGGTCTTCTCGCACCCGTGGTGGAGTAGTCCACCGTCGGTGACAAGTACGCCTCCAGCATAGTACTCTCCAGACCCTGTGGACAGGTCACAGACGGACACCTTGAAAAGGCAGCACCGCCTAGATACGAATCCACATGCTGTCGAGCCTGATGCTCATCAGCCCAAGTCGAACACTTGTATCCGACCAGAGACGGCCTAGACTTCTGACCAGGCTGGGGGTCAGGGCGACGAACAATCACGTTCCCAGGGTCAGTGAAACTCGCCGTGATGATTGCGTGATCGGATAATCTACTGAACTGCTTCTTCCCACCCCTCTTGAAACACCACTTCACCTCCAGATCCGAGAACTCCCAGCGGTGAGGGACCATTAGGTAATCCAGGACCCTCTTCGAAGTCAGAAACTTGTTCTCCCCCCACGACTCCCAGGTATGCCTCCTAGTACAGAAAGTGTTGGCGGCCTTCAGTCCATGTGATTCCATGAACTCTAACAGCAGCTCCTTCAGCCTCCTCCTCCGACTCCTCCTTTCAATCTGCTGTGTACCGTCTCCTCCTCTCTCCCACCTTCTGTCCGTACGAGTACCTTCCTTTCCAGTAGCCTCATACTCCTCCCCATTATACGTAAATCTGCATCCAGGCGGAATCTCCACATTTGCATCTAGCAGAACACAAAAGCTGGCCTGAGGAAACTTAGTGCGGAGAACATTGCGAGCACGACCGATCTGCTCATATACCTCCGCAGCAAACTCTCCACAATCCTCCACATGAGGGTCTGGCAAATACGCTGACACAATAATGAGTGGTGACTTCTCTGACCCAAAGACACCGATAACGAACCTCGTGAAACAAGTGAAAAACATACGGACGGCAGCCGCCCAAGATCTGTCGAAGATGAGAGCTGCCTTACTACACGAACTAGTTTTGATGCGCCACCCCAAGCGTTCAAATTCCCCGTGCACTAGGTATTGAGTTTCCTGACATGCAAAGAGCCCACCACATGCCCTCATATGATGGAGAATCTCAGCACATTTGAAATGAGCCTCCCCTGCTTTGTTCAGGTTCCAGCTCGCCAAGCGTATGCCTCGGACGAGGCGCCGCAAACGTCACTGCCTACGATTCACTTCCTGAAGTATATCATTCATGGGAACCTTCAGCGCCGGATAAAAAGAAACAATACGAGCCCATGCATCAGCATGAAGAACCCAAGCCCCTGTGGTATTCGTATACGTCGCAAAACAGACGGGTCGGAAATTCGGAACAGCTTGAGTCCAAATCTGACTTCTCGGTGGCCCCACCTCCCCACGGATCTCGATTTGAACATGAGCCGAGGTCATACTACGCCAAGTCCCACAGAAACGAGCAACCGCTTTCACATGATCACGCTTCCAGGGTGCACACTCCACTAACGTACGAATCTTTCTGGGATCGATTGGCGTGTCCATATCATGAGTGAGAACATCGGCATCTGGATACGTATAACCTGGGGGCGGGGCAATGCGATCGGCAGGTTCCTTACAGACCATATCCATCCATTTCTTTATTCTCCAAAGTGTGTCCCGTGGTGTCCCTTCTTTGAAACCGACCTTCACACTACCGTACATATATCTTCCTCCGTTTAATCGTTCAGTTTTATCTTTGTCGTAAGCATTCCTTTCCTCCCCCTGAAGTGTCCCAATCATATTCGATATTAGCTGTGCCGCATCTGCCCAGGGTATCATTTGATTTCCCCGATTTACTTGATTCGACCAATCCGTAACCCACCCTTTCAGTTCAAGATAAGTTGGTGTGAACTGGCTCGATCGCTCTTGTTGCACGTGAGGGATCGAACCTCCACCTCCACCAGAGGAGCCACCAGGGCCCACACTAGTCGAAACCGAAGCTGCAGGAGATCCAGCCAAAATTTGCTTAACCTGTTTCTCCAAAATATCTGTCCGTGCATCTGATTTGTCCATTCTCTCCGTATGCAACTTGAGTGTGTCATCAACTCTTTTGATGTCCGTCTTCGTCGATTGAACAACATGGATGAGATCCTCATGGGCATCCTCCGTTTTCCAAACATGCTTCATCATCATCTGTTTGAAAGGATCCTTCTCCTTTTCTAACATCAGTTTCCTCTCCTCCTCAATCTCTGGGCCACGTGCACGTTTGGATCGAGTCTCACCATCCCCAGTCATCGCGGCATCCGCCGCTGCTGCAACATGAGTCATATCTTCAAGAATATTACCGTTCAATCCGTATTTATCTAACCAGCTCCTATCGTCCTCACGTTGACGTTTGTTTGATGCTGCCTCCAGTGCCTGCAGATCTTTCTGATCCCACGGCTGGTATTCCTCAAGGTAATCAAAGTTGACTCTCTCGTCCTGGTAGTCTTCTGTGGGTATGTCAAAATTCCTTTGACGCCGAAACCACTCCTCAGTACTTTCACCCCAATGCTCGAGTCCTATCTCTCTCCTCAATGCCAGCTGAGCCTCAGGACTGTCGTACGACGTGATGTCAACAACGATCCTCACACAAGGAACTCCCACTCGTTCAATAAGAGATAATGAATGCAGACAGACAATAGACAACAATGCAGCACACCAGAGAGTATCTCAATACCACGAAGAAGAATACAGCGTACAATACAAGAGTTGTAGAGTAAGCAGACAAAAACCTCGAGGGAACCCAGGCAAGCCAGGCTCACACCCCGAGGCCAGGGCTCGCTAGAACGTCTGGAGGTTCCCCAGGCAGAGACGTTCTTGAGCCGACAACCTTTATTACCGCCAGGGGACTCGTAGAGCTTCCTGGCAACATATAATCTGGAAAAAATTACAAAGCAAAAATGATTTTCAGCCCAAGCAATTTCAAACCTCTCAAAGATGACTCGAATAGTTTCGCGATTCTAGATCGGGCAGCAGACCGAGTTCAGAGCTCTGGATTTGACAGACAACGGTGACTGAGGATTCTGGATCAGATTCTGTACGTATTAGCTCTGTAGCTGTCCTGCAGCTCGAGTTAAGTACAGAAAACCGAAAGCGTCTGTCAAGATGACTCGAATAATACGAATAGGTTTGCGGACCTAGCTCGGCTAGCAGACCGAGTTCAGACCTCTGGATTCAACAGGCGAACGCGCCTGATCATTCTGAATCGATTAGCTGTGCTAACCAGCTCTGTAGCTGTAATGAAGCTCGAGTTATCTTGGGAAAACCGTCACCGCGTATCAAGATGACTCGAAACGCTCGATCCCGCCCGTGTGCTTTTTGGCAGTAAAAGCTACCCGATCGAGCTGAGATCAAGATGGCGAGCAGTGATAAGATCGAATATCACGGGAAAAAGTACTAGAGCTCTACGAATGGTTGAATTTCGAGAACAAAATTTTGAACCGATCAAAAGTCACCAAAAGTTCCGTCGAGATTTGTCTTGCCAACTAGCTCTCCAGCGCCCTGGAACTCGGAACCAGCGGTAAACCGTCAACCAGGTTTTTTGCGGACTTTGCGGTCGACTGTGCAGGCTTTCCAGCCTAGTCGGAAGCAAGGAGCGGGCGCATCGGGAGTAGGCGGAAGCCTCACCGATCCAAACGATCAGAGGCGAAAGCCAACTCTTATTAGGAGGATGAGAGGTCAAGCACACACACACGACAAACGAAGGCATGGCGTGAGTGAGCACAATCAAAATCACATCATATCCTGTCCGAAATACGCTTGTACAACCCGCGGCAAGATCATAATCGTATGCTCAACGGCCGAGACCTCGGCATCAGTCACTGTTGAAGTTGGATCAATCGAGAGTGCCGCACTGTACACCTCCGTCCAAATAATCTCATGGCTGAGTGGCTGCCTTGAGAGCCTCGATACCCGTCCAACATCTATCCAGCACCCGACTCCCACGCCGTCGCAAGAGACACCACCATCGAATCCAGCTCTGATGGCACAAACGCGAAACACCTGTTGTAACTGAGGGGCGTGAAGCCCTATCCTATCTCGAATCACTGGTGGCCCGACACGGGCCGTATGAGTGAGTACATCTGCACGCGTGTTCCATTCCCTATAAGTGTGGTCTACAATTTCCCTCCCATGACAGGCAGGCCTAATTCCATACCTTTGACACATGTTGTCGAGTTGGCTAATCATCCTGTTGATCCTATCCTGATAGGTACGATTAAGCACCCTCCAGACACCCTGCAGCCAAGACAACACCAGAAGACTGTCCCCAGAAATGTACACAGGGATCCCAAATGAGTCGAGGTCGTACTCAACCTCCTTCATATTTTGTAACGCAATACGTTTGGCCAGTTTGTCGTTGAACGCCGCAGTGCCCTCTTGGGCCCCATAGGTGTGTAGGTCGTTTTGTGTGATGGTAAGTACCTCCTGCGGGGCCCCACCTGTTGTACCGTGACCTCTTCTTTTCTGAAAATACCTCAGCATCGTCCGTGTACACATGTGCTCGCAGAACTGAACATACGCAGCATCTGTCGGCACAAAGGACTCCCACCATTTGAGTCCGTAGAATTCGCAGAAAGAAAATAGCCAGCATCTCTGGCCGACAGCTCGACCTGAACTAACGTGTCTCCTTTTTAGCTGCGAAGCCTCTTGGAAGTGAAACATACCCCGCAAGCACTCAGACGCATCCGTCCTGAGTCTGTCCCACAGTGGGCCATACGCAACCGTAGTCATGTGGTGATCTCTCCACGTACGTTGCGTCGAAGATATTTCCTCATGAGAAGCAGTACACAACATAGAAATGAAATCAGCAGCATCCTTAGCGGAGTTCCACACCATACGAAGAAATCGCTGCACCAAACTCGCAAATCCATAAGATCGAAATTGCTCTCTGGCCTCGTGGTACCGTCGTCGGTTCCAGTCCGCCATAGTCTCCTCCTCTCTCCTCGGCCGTCGAAACATTCGGCACAAACACCATCCCTCGAAGGCATTGAGCATGTGCAGCGAGGAAGTATCAGCAGTACATGTCTCTAGACAATACAACGCCATACTCTGCACCTTGTCTTGATAACGACAAAACTTATCACGAACAGCTACCGCTCTGTTACGAAAGAAATTCGACTGTCCAATGAAACAAGCACGAGCCTCCTTGATGCGATATTCCACATCAGGATGAGCGGGCACTAAGTAGGTGGAGAAAATCTCATGACCCAATACTTTCATTCTGCAAACACGTCGAAGTCTAAAGTCCTGATATCTCGAGCACGCAGGTATACACAAATCCTCGCTGGTAAGTATATGTCCGTCACCGTCCACTTTCGCATTTTCCCCACATGTCATGTACAACAGGCTGCTATCCTTCCATCTCATCCCCCAGTCATGTAGTGGTAGTGTTAGATCGTGCATCATCTGAGCCAACACAGTTGAGGAGGCAGAGACAAGGTAGCAGTTGTCCGCCCACACAAAGTGGTTCACTATTGTCCGTCGCTCATACTCACCACAGACGCCCTCCAGCACATACCCCACTCCTCTACTGTCCCAATCCCGAAATATAGGTCCCCACATGGCACATATGATAAGATTAAAGAGAAGAGGCCCCTCAGGGCCGCCCGTCCGTATGCAGACGTCCCAGTTGATGTCGTGAATGGCCATACCCTCGACAACTAACGACCCCGTAGTGCAAACCAGCGGTGATAGCAAAGCATACTGGAGATAGGCAGGAATATTGGCATGGCACATAGCACGCTTGGCGTTTTGAAGGCTGCAGTGGTCGAACGCTTGTTTGATATCGGCGTTAGCGATATGGACCGTCTGATCCTTTCCCCAGATGTCCCCATGTTGAGCCAGAGCCTTGAGGGCCCCCACAATTTCCACCGTCTTACGTCCCTCCTGGAAGCCGTAGATGCCCAGGGGCCCCATGAGGCCAGCCCGAGACACAAATTGTTCGACCAAGATCACCACACAAGCAGAATACCAACGGCTGAGACTGTTTTGCAGACAGGGGTACCGTGCATCTGTCAGCGATGTCAAGCTCGGCAGCTTGGGCATGAAGGCGATCAAAATGTTCCTCCAGTCCTGCGGATACTGCCGTGCCAAGCGAAATATCTCATCAAACATCCGAGCGACGCCACGCAAAGTCGCCCACGGCAATGCCTTGAGTATTTCACAAGGCAGCCTGTCGGGGCCAGTGGCACGCTTGGACTTGAGACGTGACCGTGCCTGGCATACCACCGCCATTGTCAGTCCCTCAGTGCAGTACCCGTCACATAGGTTCTGTTGTGCATCCCTCCTCAACTCCTCCAACATCGCCATATCCCGTCCTCTGACCTCCTCCGAAGTATACCTCTGTCTGGTATGTGCTCTGATCTCCTCCACCCACTCCTCCCTGTCCTCAGATATCCGTCCCTGCACAATGAGGTGCTTGATACCATGACGCTCTTTGCGCCTGGAGGCAGGAGAGGTCCACGCGGCCAACGCCGCACGATACTCCCTCCGCAGTCCGTTGGCACGTCTGCGCAAGCTGGGCACATCCACTGACGCTGGCAGAGGCTTCCGTCGCAAAATCTCCTGGCAGGCCGTGAGCCCTGCAGGCCTAATTGGCGGTAGTCCCCGTCCCGTGGTGGCAGTCGTGAATTTGATTTCCTCCTGAATTTGGACGACACAAGGTCCCCTGGAGAACAAGTAGTATTGGCATCTCCCAAGACCCGATCGATTTCCTTTCGCGCCATATTGAGGTCCCCCCAATTCACCGTCTTATAACCTACCAAACTCTTTTCACGAGCTGCCGTCGGGATACTACGTTTGACCAGCTCAGCGCCTGCGTCACTAAAAGTCCCCTGAAGCAGGCCATGGTCGCTGAGACGACTACGATTTGTCTTCCCCCCATTACTCATGATATTTTCGACCGTCATCTCATCGATCACCCACGTCCTGGGAACAAAAATGTAATCAAGAACCTTCTTACACGTCCCCCACCGAGATACTCCGTAGCTCTCCCATGTGTGTAGTCGTCGTGGCAAGAACGAATTGGCAGCCTTCATCCCCAGGCGCCCTAGAAAGCACAGAACACGCTCGCGCAACTGTTGTCGCACGTCCCTCCTCACCCGCTGTGCGCCACCCTCCTCGCAAGTCCTCCTCTCCTCCTTGGTAGCACTTCCCACCGCCTCATAGACAGTCCCAGTGCGTGAGCACTGCAGCTGAGTTGATGGGGATAGCTCAACGTTGGCATCGAGCAGCACAGAGACAGTCGCTCCCTTCCAGCGGCTGCGCAGAGTGAGAATAACTGACTCGAGCGCGTCCAACACCACGCACTGCACATCTACGGCGTTCTCGACGCCGGGGTCGGGAAGATACGCAGAGGCAACTATCACAGGGGCACTTCCACTACCAAAGACCACCACACAGAACCGTTCATATTGACATATTGATTCACGCACACACGTACTCCACTCTTTGTTAAATAATAACCCACACTTACCGTCACAACTCACACGATATGAAAGACCACACCGTCTGATATATGCATCGAATTTGCCTCCAAAAAGATTCTGGCATTCCTGAACACCCCATATGCAATCTCGCATTGAAAGGCACCTCAGAATCTCATTCCCCTTGAAATTGGCCGACCCCGCCCGATTGAGGTTCCAGCTACCCAGTCGGATCCCCTTGAACGGTGTTCGGCGTCGTCGTCGTCACACCCTCCTGTTGACTTCCGTCTCGATATCAGCCTTCGTCTTAGTAAACGCAGGTATGAGTTGATGCAACCTGTCGACAGTCTCACTCGATACCTCCCATGTCGCCCGCGTCGCGGTAAACTCGGCCAGAAGCATTGGCCTCGGAGCGGCCGTCGTGGGTACTGTCCATATAGTCGATTTGGGCGGTCCCATTTCCCCTCGCACAGCAATAACCTCTATACCAATATGTGTACACATGCTCCGAATAGTGCCGCAGAATCTCCCCACCGCCTTAACGTGGTCCCTCTTCCACTCTGGGCACTCGACACTGACTTTGATCGACTCAGGGTTGATAACCTGCTTCATATTCTCAATGAGGCACTGTGGTGCAGCGATCTGGATTCCTGGAGGAGGCGCGGGGCGTTTAGCAGGGGGTACCGTCACAAGGTCGATGCACCGTTTGACCCTCCAAATAATATCCCTGTCGGTCCCTGGCTTGAATTTGATTTTGGCCGATCCGAACATGCAACGGCCAGCGTTAATGCGCTCAGTACCGTCAACACACACGTGCACACGATCATCCTCCGAAAGACAATGATTTGTAATGTTATCTATGAGCACCTTCACATCCTCCCACATGAGCATCTCCTGAGACCTCCTATCCCTGTCACTCCAGTTGGTGACCCATCCCTTGAGTTCGACATACGTTGGAGAGAAGTAGGTGGTTCCAGGAGCCTGGTATCTTCCCGTCCTGGTATTATCAGGCCTCGTCGAAGCGTCACTGGCAACTGAACCCGCACGAACCTGTCCCTGGAGCCCCTGGACGATCGTCTCGAGTCGATTATGTTTAGTCTCAAGCCCCTGAACGCTCGTCTCCAGATTAGAAATCGTAACACCCTGCTTCTGGACCTGGGCCTGAACGTTGTCGATTTTGGTCCCCTGAACTCCTATGGCATCCTGGATCCTTTCAGTGTTATCATCCATCTTGTGCATCATCTGCAATAGTAAACTCTGCATACCATCCTTCCCCTCCAAGGCGGCCTTCCTTTCAGCAAGAACCTCCTCACGATTACGCTTCACAGGGGGGGCTCCGCCATCCACCGTCATGTTATCTGCATGCTCGGGCATTGTGTCAATACACTGAGGTCCGTATCCCCACGAGTGCAACCACTGTCGTGTCACCGTCCGCTCACAGAGAGGTACAACAGATTCACTATCTGGAGTGGAGTCGGCAGTATTCAATCTTCCGTCCAATGGGTAGTCACCTGGGGTCTTCTCAATATCCTGAAGTTGTCTTTTACGAGAAGCTCTCTCGACAGCAGTATCTGGCTTCTGACCGTAATCCTGTGAGTACTGCAAATATGGCACTGTCGGTGATATATCCTCCAGCTGAAACCTTCTCGCGAGAACCGAAAAGTCGTATCCGTCCGTCTTCACACACGTACAACAAAAGACAACAAGCGCAGCAAACAAAGGAAGCAGCCTAGCTGACCTCGAAGATGCCGTACCCGTCGATGGCAGCGATGGCTGCCGCGCCGTCTCCCCGCGACGCCGACACCCCCTGAGCCCCAGTGGGATCCTGGAGCCTTGAGCCGGGGGACTTGAGCCGGGACCCTCGTAGAGCTCTGCATAGACCAGGTCGGTTCCGAGATAATAGCAGAAAAAAGCTTCTGCATACTAGCTTCAAACATACAGACATTTTTTTCGGTCGTACACAATGGTGGTCCCCCCAAGTCTTTTAATCCAAATAATGCAGCTAGGGCCCTCAGGATTGCACCATCGAAAGCGTCATGATTCACTGCATAGAATAAAAATTCAAATTTGTAAAACGAATTTCAAAATCTCTCGCCATCTTCGAGAAACCGACCCCAGGTCATCACATTGTCCGCCCAGGCCGGGTTGGCCAACTAGCTGCACCCCGCGCCGGAATTCCTCTAGCTCATCGATGCCGAAGAGCTCTACGAGGTACTGGGCGCCAGCGGTAAACCGTCAACCTTTGATACCGCCGGAGAACTCGTAGAAGCCGGGCGGTGGTGGTGCCTGCCAGCAGCCCATCTCCGCCGCTCCACGATCCTCGCAGCATCTCGCCTGAGCCGGCAGGGTCCGGGAGAGCTCCCGGCAGGCGTCCACGCGTGCCTGCACGCGTGCAGGCACGCGTGGAAGCGTTCCTGGCAGCGCTTCAGAGACGCTGCAGGGCGCCCCCGAGAGCTCCGGAAGAGCTTCACGAGAATTTCCGTGGGCTTGCCAGGAAGCTTTCCAGTGTTTGTCCTCTTTGCTCTCCGGGTTTTGGACGCTACCAAGTACAAGGTTTCCGGACCTAGCTCGGCTAGCAGACCGAGTTCAGACCTCTGGGTTCAACAGGCGAACGCGCATGATCGTTCTGGATCGATTAGCTGTGCTTACCAGCTCTGTAGCTGTCCTGTGGTTGAATTTCGAGAACAAAATTTTCAACCGACCAAAAGTCACCAAAAGTTCCGTCGAGATTTTTCTTGCCAACTAGCTCTCCAGCGCCCCGGAATTACTCTTAAGCTTCCAGCAATAACTCGCTAAGGGAAGCTCTACGAGTTAATTTCCGTCGAGATGTTTCTTGCCAACTAGCTCTCCAGCGCCCCGGAACTGGGCGCCGGCGGTAAACCGTCAACCTTGGTTACCGCCGGCAGACTCGTAGAGCTTCCTAGCTCGACTTAAGTTGAGAAAACCGACAGCAGCTACCAAAATTCCGACCATGTGTTTTGATCTCTGAATGCCACAGGCGGACGCGTCTGATGTCTGCGAATCGACTCCTGTCATTACCAGCCCTGCAGCCCCCCTACAGCTCGAGTTAAGTGCAGAAAACCCACAGCACCCAATACGAATAGTTTCGCGATTCTAGATCGGGCAGCAGACCGAGTTCAGAGCTCTGGAGTCGACAGAGAAACGCAAGTCATGATTCTGAATCGGTTCCTGTAAATATCAGCTCTGTAGCTGTCCTAGAGCTCGAGTTAAGTACA
This sequence comes from Prorocentrum cordatum, assembly GCA_963575745.1. Lineage (NCBI taxonomy): Eukaryota > Dinophyceae > Prorocentrales > Prorocentraceae > Prorocentrum > Prorocentrum cordatum. Next base: position 113,609 of record CAUYUJ010019959.1, read on the forward strand.
GAAAACCGAGAGTTTCTGTCAAGATAACTCGAATAATACGAATAATTTTGCGGACCTAGCTCAGCTAACAGGTCGAGTTCAGATCTCTGGATTCAACAGGCGAACGCGCCTAATCATTCTACATCGATTAGCTGTGCTTATCAGCTCTGTAGCTGCCCTACAGCTCGAATTAAGTACAAAATACCGAGAACACGTATAGAGATGACTCGAAACGGCCGATCCCGCCACAGTGCTTTTCGATAGTAATATATGCACCCGATCGAGCTGAGATCAAGATGGCGAGCGAGAATAAGATCGAATATCACGGAAAAAATACTAGAGCTCTAACGAATGTCAAATTTTCAGAACAAAATTTTGAACCGACCACTTGGAAGCGTCCAAAACCCGGATAGCAAAGAGGCACTCACACAAACGAGCCCACGCACATGAGCACGCACGCACGGGCTCACACATACAACACGAGGACACAAACGCACGCCAGCATGCTCAGCACACACGCACACACACACGCACACACACACACACATCCACGCGCAGAGGTCGAAACACACGCGCGAACGCGCACACGCACACACAAACACACAGCATCTCACATACACACCCACGGACACGCACACGCACCCAAATCACACAAGCACACACACCACGCGCCCCCGGCCTCCCCGCCGACGCTCCGGAGGGGGGAGGCACCGGCCCATTTTGAGGCGGGACCTCCCTGCACTCCAGCCACTCCGCCCTCGCGGAGCGCCAGAAGGAGGAGAGGAGAGGGAGGGGCAAAGCGCGGGGGTGCCAGCGCCGCGCGCGCACACAGGCAGACACACACCCACACACTCACACGCAAACACACGCGCACAGACACAGAGACACCCAGACACACAGACACACAGAAACACAGACGCACAGACACACACAGACACAGAGACACACACGGACACACTGACACAGTGACACACAGACACACTCACTCACAGACACAGAGACACATAGACATACAGACACACAGGTACACAGACACACAGACACACAGACACACAAACACACAAACACACCGACGCACAGACACACAGACACACAGACACACAGAGACGCAGACACAGACACACAGACACACAGACACACAGACACGCATACACACGGACACACATACACATACACACAGACACAGGGACACACGGTCACACAGACACACAGACACACAGACACACAGACACGCAGACACACTGACACACTGACAAACACTGACACAGTGACACACTGCACTGCCACACTGACACGCTGACACACAGACACACAGACACACAGACACAAAGCCACACAGACACCGAGACACACAGGCACACGACACACAGACACACATACTCACAAAACACACACAGACACACAGACACATTAACAAAAAGGAACACAGACACACGGACACGCAATCCTCGAAGTCGCCCAGCCTCCACCGCCCACCGACGAGGCCGGCGCCGCCAAGGTCGCGCTGGCCCCCCAGAATCGTCGGCAGCGGCGGCCACTCCCGCACAAAGATGCTCACGCCCACACGCAAACACCCGCACACACACGCACGCAAACACTCACGCAGACACAGACACACGCACACGCACACACACACACACGCAAACGCACACCAGCGAACACGCATGCCAGACACAGACACACAGACACGCTGACACACAGACACACAGACCAGACACACAGAAACACGGACACACAGACGCACAGAAACACAGACACACAGACACACAGACACAAAGACACAAAGACACACAGGCACACAAGCACACAGTCACACAGACACACGGACACACGGACACACAAGCGCACGCACACACAGACACATATACACACAGACACACAGACACGCAGACACACAGACACACAGACACACAGACGCACCGACACACATACACACAGGCACAAAGACACACAGGCACACTGACACACGGGCACACAGACACACAGACAAAGACACAAGACACTCAAACACACAGACACACAGCCACACAGAGACCCTTCCCTCCCCCACGACCCCCATGCGGCCCTCTACGCACCCCGCCCCCCGCCACTCCCGCTGGCGCTCCGGAGGGGGGAGGCGCCGCCCCATTTCGGGGCCAGCCCTCCCTCCACTCCAGCCACTCCGCCCTCGCGGAGCGCCAGGGGAAGGGAAGGAGGGGGAAGGGGAAAGCGCGGGGCTCACACAGACGAGGACACGCACACACGGACACACAGACACACAGACACACAGACAGAGAGACACACGGACACACACGCACAGAGACAGACGGAAACACAGACACACAAACGCACAGACACACAGACATACAGACTCACAGACACGGACACACAGACAAACAGAGACACATACACACAGACACACAGACACACAGACCACAGACACACAGACACACAGCCACACAGAAACTCAAATACACAGACACACAGACACACAGACACACAGACACACAGACTCACAGACGCACAGACACACAGGCACACACTCAGAGAGCCGCCGTCGAGGCGCAGCACTCAGAGAGCCTCCTCCGACAGCGCCACAATCGTTGGCTCGCTCACCACGTCACCTCTTTCCGGGCGCAGGCGGCGCAACGTCTGTCGCAGCTTCTCGTCAGTCCACCTGCCGATGCTGACGGGCACGTCCTCTTGGCGCAATCGGAAGGCTCCAGCGACCTGGCCGAGCAACTCCTGCCGCTTGTTGTGCTCGGCGATGCCCAAGCGCGTCCGCCGTTCTTCAGGATCCTCCTGCCGCGCGCGCTCCTCCGCGGCAGCGGCGGCGATTTCCCTCGCGGTCGCGCGCCCGCCACGCCCCCCGCGCTCGCCGCCCGAGGATGGCTCCGAAGCCGCATTGGTTGCGCTAGCCCCTCCAGCACCCTCGCCGCCCCCTGTCGGCGCCCTCGCGGCGACGCCATCGCTGCCGGGCACCGCGCCAGCCTCAGCCGCGGGCGCCGCACGCGGGGCCTTCCCTGCGTTCTTCTCCTTGAACACCTTCAACTTTCCCTCCGGGATGGGCCCGTCCACACGCCCATGCCAACCATCTTTGTGCTGCTGCTTGAAATGCAGCCCGCACAGATCCCCGCATCCCTGCTTTTGCGCGCTCCGGCATTGCCCACCAGCTCCGTTCCCCCACGTCCGAGCCATGCACTTCGCGGGGTCAATGTTTTCTGGCGTAAAGCGCCACCATTCGTCCCCCGCGAGCGACGCCCCCGCGCCTGACTGGACTACAGCAGGCACAGGGTCCGCGGACGGAACGCCAGCGGCCCTGCCAGCGTCGGCGTCCTCGTCGCCCGCGCGGCCCGGAGCTGGCGGGGACAGCCCGCGCTTCTTGCCCCTGCGCGATGGCGGCTGCGGCTGCCCCGAAGCGCTGGGGTCCCCGTCGCCAGCGCCAGGATCCCCGCCACCCGCCCGACGCCGCTTGCCCGGTGGCTCACCGCCCGACGCCTGCTGCCCGGCGGGCGCACTCGGCGGCGCAGACGGCGCGGCAGCGGCGCTGGAAGCAGCGCCGCCGCCGCCGCTGCCGCTCCCCGCAGACCCCGCCGCGCGCCCGCCTGCATGCCCGAGAGGCGCAGTCGGCGGAGCCGGCGGCGCACCAGACGCCCGCACCAGCGCTGCCGCTGGCGCCCCCCGCAGACCCCGCCGCCGCGCGCCCGCCGCCTCCGCCCCGCGGACCCGCCCTGCGCACATACGCAAACACATAGGCGCCAATGTGCACCTGGTGGTTTCCGGCGATCTGCGCCCAAGTCTGGAGCTGTACAGCACTGTCGTCGAATTTGGCGTATTCGTTCACGCCCACGGATGCATACGCATAATAGTGTCCGCGCCGCCCTCTGAGCATCATCGAGGTGAGCGTGCGCCGGACATCCTGGCCCTGGCTCACCGACATGCCTTAATCCCAGCCGGATCAAGTCCTCCAGATCGCACGGCCCCCGGTGGTCGGGGCCGAGCAATTCGGAAGGCACCACCTTCAGAAACGTCTTAATTTCCCCCTTGTCCGAACTTGCTGTGCACGCGGCGCATCGCCTCCGCTGCCGAAACGCAATGCCGCAGACGTGCTGCTGGAGCACACTGCGCTGCCCGTGAGCCCCCCCTGCGGTACAAACGGGGTGTTCGGTCTCGGTAACGGCATGGAGGGCGGCCAAGAAGAACTCTGACGCGTCGCATTGCTTCGGTCTCCCTTGCTGATCGAATTCTGTGAATTCTCGCTCACCAAAAAGCCCCGCGCGCGCGGCGGCAGCCAGCGGCGCGTCGGTGTCGACCCCCCCGCCCTGGACAGAGAGAGCCGTGGCCTGAGCTCCGAGCGCGCACGCCGCGCAAGATGCCGCACCCAGAGGGCACCGCTGGTCGTGAACGTAGAGAAGCCGACGGAAGGGAGCCAGGCGTAGCAGCACCTGCGCGACTGCGCTCACGAAGCAAGTATTGCCGAGGTTTGCGATGCCCACGCCAGAGCCGCGGCCGCAGCGCCACTGCAGCTCCCTGGTCACCTCCTCCTGGGACACGCCGTAAGCTGCCATGCACAGATCCCGGTCCAGCGGGCGCAGCTCTGGCGGCTCTGCACCATCGCCAACAGTCGCCGCCGTGCGAAACATGTCCCCCCAAAGATCCCTCGGCACTACGGTGCCCCTACCGGCACCGCGGCCGCCACCCGCGCGCCGTCGCCCCCGCGAAACAGCGCTCCCCGTCGACGATGCCGCCGCCGCATCTCCGGTCCCCGTCGCGTCACCGCCGCGGCCGCGGCCCCTGCCCCGCCCCGCAAGCCCTGCGTCCGGCGCAATGTATGCCGGTGGCACCGTCAGAGCCTGACCCGGGCGCAGCGCGTGCGAGGGCAGAGGCGTATGCACAGACGCCGCAGGGGCCGCCTCCCCGTCCGAAGGAACTGATCCGGCTGCTTCGTCGTCGTCGTCGTCCGCCTCACCGACGCCCGCTGAGGTCCCCGCGGCCCGAGACGGGCCCAGCGGCGACGCCCGTGGCACCACCGGCGGCGCGGGCGCCGAGCTCGACTCCGGGGCCCTCCGCGCGGCGGGCCCATCCCCCACGTCCCAGCCGTACTCCTGCGCCTTCTGCTTGGCGATTTCGAAACTCTCGAGCATTTTTTTTTCAAAGCGTTGGACACCGTCGCGGACGTACTGGGGCGGGCCCCGCTCCAGAATGTCCCAGGGCGGCAGGTTGTAGACGAGCACGCGGTGGGCCACGCGAACGCGACTGAGCATGACGTACAGGTGCAGCCACCAGTCATCGGCGCCCATGTTCATGGGCTTCTGGAGAACCATGGTGGCCGCATCCATGCCCATGCCCTGCGCAGTCTGCACGGTACGAACTTTCTCTGGCAGCAACGGGATCTGGTACCTCGTAACCTTCACCTTCCGAAGCTTTCGCTCGCCCTCGTCTTCGTAGTGATGGTTCCACTCCCAGGACGCCCTGTGCGGCGCGATCTGCACAACCCCTTTTCCGAACCCAAAGTCCTTCTCGAGGCCATCAAACCTGACGAGGACACCGCGCGGCAAACATTTGCATCGATAATAACCGATCCGGTGGGCGTCGTGAAGCTTCTTTTCGCGCCAATCCGCGTCTGGCGTCTCGAACTCTCGCGGGTGGAACCTCACGTCCACGACTTCCCCCACGGCGTCCTGGACGATCTGGTGCTTCGCCGACAACTTCACGTTCAACCGCACACGCATGCCGATGTACAGCGGGCACATGCCGATGAGGTGACCAGTGTTGTTCACGTTCGGCACCTGAAGCATGGCCTTGTGATGCTCCGCACCGAATGGCCTTGGAGGCAGGTCCACGGCCTGCACGTACAGCAGCATCTGCCCTCTATCCCTGGCCTCTCGCACGGCCCGATACTGCATCTGCCTGTGCACGGCCTCCCAGGCGATGCCCATCGCGAACCCGTCCTTGACATGGGGGTCCTGCAACCGCTTGTCGTTCTTACCAGGTCGGACCACCCACTTTTGCACCATCCTTTTCTGCTCGGCCGTAAACTTTTTGCCCTGCCTCATGGTCTTCAAGAAGCCGGGCATGAAAAGGCAGGGCGCGTGCGGAGTAACGAGACGGTCCTTGAAGCGGTGCGTCTCGTACAGAAACATCGCGTGGGTGAGCCCGTCCAGGAACATGGACTGCCCATTGCGGACGTGAACCGGCGCCTCGGGCGACTCGGGCCGCAGCAAGGAAGACCTTCTGCCCTTGCCGCTCACCGGCCCCAACTGATAAAAATCCCCCAGGAACATGACAATCGGAACCTTCCCGAACGCGTGGCCCCGCGCCATGTACAGGTTCACATCGCAATTATACTGAGCCTTACGGGCTTTGCACATGCGAAATGATGCAGCGCCGAGAAGCTGGGGCGGCACCATGGACACCTCCTCCACAATGACGGCCTTGAGGTCGTTCATGCGGTCCACGATGTCATCGACCTTCTGTCTAGACAGCGTTCCGATGTCCATGGCCTGTTGGCCGCTCAGCCCGAAGCCGCTGTGGATCGTCCCCCCCCCGATGACGCGCGCAGCGCTGTTCGACGAGGCCACGGCGATCTCCGATCCCGCGCCGAACACCTCGTTGAGCAGACGTCGCAGCAGATTTACCACCTCCGTCTTCCCCGTCCCGCCCTCCCCGTGCAACAGGAGAGCCATCTGCTCCACCGGCTTGGGGCTTTTTCCGCTGTCCAGATCTTGATGGTATGCCACGATGGCCTCCACCTGGCCCACGAGCAGGGCGACCACCGCCTTCTGCTCCTGATTGAACGTCACGGGGTTCTCCGCCCTGTTCGCCCACTCGTCAAACAGCCTCTCCGCGATGTCGCGCGCCCGCGGCGGCCGCTTCTCGTCGCCGGCAACCGCGGGCGCCGGCGGCCGACCAGGCACGAGCACGGCAGGCGCCGAACCCGCGAGGCCGCTCCGCCCGTCGCCATCCCCAGGCAAGCCCTCTGCTCCCTTTTTCCTGTATCGGAACGCCTCCTTCTGCTGTGCTTTGCCCTCCTCGAACTGGGAGTCGTCCAACTCGAGGCCGCGGAAGCCGGTCTGCATTCCAGTACTCGCGACAGCAGGCTGCGGCTTATGGTTTTTCGCATAGCCGTCAAGAAAGATATTCTTATAGACCAAGCTTTGTGACGACCCACGAATAAGCTCCAACTGGGCCACCGCGGGCACCTCGCCATCCTTCAAGGCGTGCGCGGGCATCTGTCGGTGCGCCGCCCACGCTTCGTCCGCCTCGCCCTCGTCCACCTCCTGAACAAAACCGCCCAGCGCTCCGCCGCCGGCGCCCGCCCCCTCCTCGTCTGCCTCCCCGGCAGGCCGATTCCCCACTGCCTCCAGCTCAGCAGACTGCTCGAAGTCCTTGGCCTCCGGACGGACTTTGGTTCGCGGCCGCCCCTTCGCCTCCGCCTCCACGTCGAGGTTCGTCGCGACCTGGACGGTCCAGCGTGCCATGAACTCGGCGGCGCTGGGGCGCTGTGCAAAATGGCCCGGGCCATCCTCTGAGCCCCGGTTCAAATCGACGTCCTCGATCGTGAACCACTTTCCAGCTCGCCGCTCGCACTCCTCGTACTGCCTGGACAACGCCAACTGATTGGCCCACCACTCCTCCCAGGCAGGCTTATGCTTCCCAGACGCGTCGACACCGGCCCTGTAGGGCGCCCAGGCCGCAGCCCCCTTCTCAGCAGGCTGCAACGGACGAAAGATCACAGACTTGAACAGCGCGTTCACCTCTGCCTCTTTCTCCTTCGAAGGCATCGTGAAGCCGAAGAACTTGGGCACCCTGAACGGCGCGCCGACGCGGAGCCTCTGCACTCGGAAGGCGGCAGTTGGGTGCGTGTTCGCGAACGCGTACGTCTCGAAGTCCTGCGGGTCGAAGTGGAGCGGGTTGGCCTGCGCCGTGTACACGTACATGGCGTAATGGTACATGCCCATGGACTTCAGGGGCTCCCTGTCGCCGCGATGCAGCCAGTCCATCTTCATGTCGTGGTCCAGCCGCGCCTTGTATTCCACCGCCTGCTGCTGCTCCTGCTCGGGCGCCCCCTCCCCAGCAGTACCGGCGGCCGCGCCCTCCCCGACAACGCCGTCGACGACCTCGGCGTGCAGCGCTGCGCGCCCGTCGCCCAGCGCATCCATGATACCGCCCCCCCCCTCGCCGTCCTCTTCTCCCGCGGCCGGCTGGTCCACCTCGATGTGGTCTGCGCGCGGGTCGGTCCAGAAGTCGTCCATTTTCTGATGAACGGCGGAGCTTGCCTGGAACGCCAGCGCCACGATCCCCTTGCAATACAGAGTCCAGGTGTCATGAGAGCAATAGCACTCGTGGCCATACTGCATCTGAAACATCATCTCGGGCAGCTTCTTCAGGAGCGACCGGTGCGAGCTGGTCGTGAGCTTGATGACAGTTCGCCTGGCAGAGTCGAGCACTCCGCCCCAGCCGCTGCGACGAGCGGCAGCAGCGGCCCGGGCCCCATCGACGTCCTCCTCGCCCTCCGCCTCCGCCGCCTCATCCGCCTCCCGTTCGGCCTTCTGCTGGAGTCGAAGCCACTCCAACCCGGTGCTCTGCGCGTGCAGCACTCCGAGGTCCCCCGCGATCGGCCCCGCCTTGGTCGTGTAGTCCGTCTGGTAGTGGGCCATATTGATGGCATCCATGAAAACGGCCTCCAGCGAGTGCAGCACGTGCTCTTGCAGGCTGCCGGGCGGACCGCTGCCGCTCGCGCCAGCAGCTGCGGCGGCGGGTGGCGACGAGGGCGCGCTCGATGCAGGCCTGCCAGACACCGCCGCGTTCGACGCGGCGCGGCCTGGCGCCCGCGACTTCGGCTCTCTCTGGACGGCTGCCTCCGACAACTCGCGCTCCGCGCGCGGGTCGCTGTAGTAGCCCAGGCCCTGCTCCCCCTTCTTGAACACGAACCCGGCCCGGCTGCCTTCGTAACACGCAGCCGCGCAGAACCTCGCGGTGTCCTCGCCATTGGGCTCTGCTAGCCCGACTGCCTGCTCGACGCCGCGCTGTTCCGGCGTCGGCGGAGGCGGCGGACGCAGGTCATACGCATCGGCCAGATCGCACTCGCACGGATCTTCATCGCCCCCACCCATGTCCCAGATCTCCGCGTCGGGATCGTCCATCGTGGTCGGCGCCCCGCCGAGCAAGCCTCCTCCCCTGGGCAGGCCGAGGCGGCGGGCCACGGGCAGGCGCCCCCCCCCCCGCCGCAGCCGCGCGCGCCGCCCTCTGGCCCGCCCCGCCCCCGCCCTGCGTTGCGGCCGACACCCCCGAACCCGTGGAACCTCCGCTCTGCCCGGTGCCCTCGTCGCCACCGGCGCCGCCAGTCTCGACGCCAGCCAGCGCTTCCGACGCGTCGGCGACCAGCTCGGCGAACGCAACCAGCTCCGGAGGCGGCGGCACGACCGGGTCGCCGTCGCGCGAACCCCCGACGCTGGCGTCGCCAGGCAGGTCGAGCACCACGCGGTCCAGACACTGGACGTCCAGGTTGCTCCGCAGACACACCTGGCCCACAGGGTTCGTGCTCCCATGGTACGGGTGGTACCGCACCACGTCGACGCGACCAGCTCTGCCGTACCGGTTGCAGCGGTGCGGCCACGGGCCGTACGTGCACTGTTCGTCGAGGACCAGGCGTTCGCCCGGCGGGTTCCGCTGGTCCTCCTGCGGTGGGCCGTACTCGATCCGCGCCCCATCGGGCAAGACCAAGTCCTTTCCTTTGCGCAAGCGCCGCCAGACGAAGGAGGCGGCCGGAAGCTTCCTGGACGGGTGGCTGTAGACCGCAGTCTCGTACTCGTGGTAGAAGCCGAGCCGGCACACCTTGCAGTGCTGAGGCACGTCGTCATTCGTCTTGTGCTTCCAGCAAGTGGGACCGAACCTGTGAAGGTGGCTCCGGATGATACACTTGCGTGCGTCCCGCGCGAAGCAGCGCGCCCAGGTGTGCGCCTCCTCCCTCGAGCCCTCCACAAAGTGCATCGCCGCGGTGCCGTCCGCGCGCACGCGGTACGCAGGCTTGCGGCGGTACTGCGGCTGCAGCGTCGCGTGCGCACCCGTGAGAGGCTCGCCAAATACCGCTGGGTACTGTGCCCGCTGCTCATGGGGATCGGGCTCTGGATCTGCCAGCGGCGCAAACGGGCGCTGCCGGAGCGGACCCTCTATTGCGGGCTGTTGCTGCTGCAGCGTCGCCCGCTCCTCCACGAGATCGACGTTCATCATGGCCGCAACCTGATTCCGCAGCTCTCCTGTGGACAATTTGTTGTCAGCACGGACGGAGCGACGGCCCTCTTCGTACGCCGTCTTGCAAAACTTCCCGAGCTGACGACGCGAGGGGCCAGCGATGGTATTGTGCTTCAATTGGAGGTCGCTCTCCTCTCGCTTCCCGTCCGCGAACGCGAGTCGTCGACCCAGCGGGCCGAGCGGAAGCGGCGGCACCCGGTCCGGCCCGTCCAAGCCCAGCTGCCGGCCCACCTCCTCCGCCGCGTCGAACTGCACGCTGCCGACCGTGGCAAGCACGGCCTCCCTCCACTTCCTCAAACGCTCCTCGAGGCCTTCGACGTCCCCCGCGCGCAGCCTCGCGAGGAACGCGCCAGTCATCGGGTGCAGGCGCCACAGGTGGATGTGCGGATGGATGCCGCCGCGCCCCTGCGACTCCACGGGTCCGAAGAACGCGCGGACGAGCCCGAACGCTCCACACGCCCCCGTGGCGGCCACGCCGTCGGAGACGCCCGTGGCCCCGCGCTGCGGCGTGACGCCGACGACATGCTCCAGGAACAGTTCCAGCATGAGGTTCGTGACCATGGCCTGCGACACCGGGTCAGCGGCCACCCGCCGCAGCATGTCCCGCGTCGAAGGCATCACGGGAGCAGTCTCCTCCAGCAGCCGCCATTGCTGCACGGAGGCGCCCTCGTACATCAGGGACACCATCAGGTTCCGAGTGTCCGCGATGTTCGGCGTCGTGAACACCAGGGGCGGACCGAAGAGCCGGGTGTAGCTGGTACTGATGTGCCGCAGCGTGGTCCGGTGCGCGTCGGAGCCGACAACATCACGGTTGCTGAGCAGCATGCTGCGCAGCGCGCTCTTGACGTTCCGGGGCACGCCCTCGTGGCCCAGGGCCTCCTTGATGCCCGCCCCCCTGCCGAGCACGGCCACGACCTGCGCCAGCTCCTCTGGCGTCAGTGCGGCGAGGTCCGCGATGTACTCCCCCAGGCGCTGCTTGCGCACGAATAACCTGGCCGACTGAATGATAGCCTTCCTGCGCCAGAGGCAATACTGGGCCGTGAGCAGGTCAGCGTGGCGACGCCAGCGCGGCACGGGCGAGTCAGACGCGGCGGGCGCCCACGCGGCGTCGGGCGCGGGCGCCCGCGCAGCGTCGGGTGCCGAAACGTCGTCGGCGACCTCGTACTCGAGCTCCTCGCGAGCCATGAGGCACCTGCACCACTCGTCGTACGTCAACTTCGCCTCCCTCTCGAGTCCGAAGACGCCGTCGCCGCACGGAGACGCGACGGGGTCGAAAGCACTCCAGAAACCGGGGGAGAACATGCTGACAGGCTCGGTTCCAGTGGGCACGACGACCCGGACCGCACGCCTCGCCCCCCCGCCCTCAGCGCCCCCGTCCGGCGCGCCGCCGCCGCCGCCGCCACCGGCCGCGCTCTTCCCGGCAACTCCCGGAGGAGGCCGCGTGGCCTGAATCTTCTGCTCCGTCTGCTCCAGCTTCTTCGTGAGTGCCTCCTTCTTGCAGTTGGTGAGCAACTTCGCAGCCTTGTGGGCCTCTTTCGCAGCCTCCGCCAAGCGCCGGTCGGAATCTCGGTCCTGGAAATTCTCCATGCCGTCGCACTGCCGCGTTAGTGCCTCCGCACGCTGCTTCTCGCGCACAATCACCTCCGCCCTCTGGAGGCTGAGGTGCACGTTCTGCCACTGCTTGTCCAGATCGGCCAGCATGTCGGAGTCCGCGACTGCGGCGCAGTACTCGCCCTCTTCGACACCCTCGCCGCCCCCTCCCTCACCAGCCTTGCCCTCGTCGCCCTCTGAGTCCTCCCCGCCAGCGCCCGCAGCGCCCTCACCGGTGGGGTCCCCGCCCCAGCCCCCTGCCTCGCCCCCACCGTCAGCCGCCGCGTTCGCTTCGCCCTCCGCGCTCGCAGCGCCTGCACTCGTCCGCTTCGGCGGGGCCGAGCCCGCGCCGGGCTGCACGGCATCGGCCAGGCCCTCCTGGCGAGCGTCGCCGCCCTTACCCCCCACGGCCACGCACGCCGCGAGACAGCGAGGCAGGCCCAGGAGCGAGGAGCCGTCGCCATCGCCGTCGCCCCCGGGGTCCGCAAAGTTTGACTCGTAGAGCTTCCCTAAGCTAGTTGCTGGAAGCTTAAGAGTAATTCCGGCGCGCTGGAGAGCTAGTTGGCAAGAAAAATATCGACGGAACTTTTGCTGACTTTTGGTCGGTTGAAAAAATTGTTCTCGAAATTTGACCATTCGTTAGAGCTATAGTATTTTTTCCCGTGATATTCGATCTTATTCCCGCTCGCCATCTTGATCTCAGCTCGATCGGGTAACTTTGAAGGCCAAAAAGCACTCTGGCGGGATCGGCCGTTTCGAGTCATCTTGATATGCGCTGACGGTTTTATGAACATAACTCGAGCTCTAGGGTAGCTACAGAGCTGGTAAGCACAGCTAATGCATTCAGAATGATCAGGCGCGTTCGCCTCTTGAACCCAGAGGTCTGAACTCGGTCTGTGAGCCGAGCTAGGTCCGCAAACCTGTTCGTATGATTCGAGTCATCTTGACAGAAACTCTCGGTTTTCTGTACTTAACTCGAGCTGTAAGACAGCTACAGAGCTGATATTTACAGAAACTGATTCAGAATCGCCAGTTGCATTTGTCTGTCGAATCCAGAGCTCTGAACTCGGTCTTCTGCTCGATCTAGAATCGCGAAATTATTCGTATTGGTCAAGTCATCTTGAGAAGTGCTCTCGGTTTTCTTCACTCCGCTGAGAGGGGCTACAGTGCTGGTTGTCATATGAATCGATTGAAAGAGATCATGCGCGTCCGCCTGTCGAATCCAGAGCTCGAAACTCGGTCTGCTGCCCGAACTAGGTTTGCGAAACTATTGTATTGGTCGAGTCATCCTGAGAGATGCTGTCGGTTTTCTGCACTGACCTCGTGCTGTAGGGGGGCTGCGGGGCTGGTAATGACAGGAGTTCTGTCCGTTTTCTCAACTTGAGTCGAGCTTGGAAGCTCTACGAGTTCCCCGGCGATAACCAAGGTTGGCGGTTTACCACCGGCGCCCAGTCGCGCGGCCTCTTCGTCCCACCGCACCGCGGCGTACTGCTCGTTCGTGTCGCGGAGGTACTCGTACGCGCGCACTGCGGACGCCTCCAGCTCCTCGAGGGGGATGCCGCCCAGGCGCTCGACCCCGTCGGGGTTCTCGCGCACGAAGCGCCACCGGGCGTGATACCGCGCCGGCTCCAGCAGCGCGTGGGCGCGCTGCCGCTGCGTCAGGCGCATGGCCTGAGCCTGCGCGCCTGCGGCCTCGGATGCCAGCTCGCTCGCCCAGTGGAGACGAGCGCAGACGCAGCAGGCGACCCGCGAGCGCACGCCGCGGCGACTCTGCCCAGGCTCGGGCCCCTCGGCGTCCGACGCCGCCGAAGCAGCGCCCAGCGCGTCCAAGTCCACGGGCGGCATGTCCACGCCCGCGGGCGGCACCGCCCCGTCCGCGCCTAGCGGGTTCCACCAGACGCGCGGCGCGTCCGGCGCGGCAGCGGCGACGGCGGCGCTCGCCGAGACGTCGGCGGGCGCTGCGTAGGCCGGCCAGTCGTGAGACCCCGTGACGAGGTGCTCAGAGAAGGCCTCCACGCACTGCCACCACTCCTGGGGCCTCACGGGCCGCACGTTTCCGTCCTTCTCCGGCTGTTCGGACAGGTAGAACAGGCGCTTCCTGTACTCCGGCCATCCGTGCTGTTTTTTTTTGCGCGTGCGTCATGAAGCCGGCATGCGTGGCGAAGTTCTGGTCGCAAAGGCGGCACGGGAACGGCTCGTTGAACGCCCGCAGAGGGTGGCGCTCGTCACGCGGCAGAGGCACATACTTCGGCTGGAGCCTGGGCACGCGCGCCTTGCGAGCGGCAGCGATGGCCGGGGTAGGCACGGGCGGGGCGCCGCCGGCCTGCGTCTCGCGCAACCGCGCCTCCTCCACGGCCAAGCCGTACCGTTCCGGACACTCGCGCGTCTGGGAGCTGTGGCGCTTGTCCGGGTCCCACAGCCCGAAGGGTCGCTGCTCGGGACTGCCGTGGCTCCCACAGAACACTCCCTGACCCTTGCACGGGTTCCTGCTGCACTGCCAGAAAATGCATCCGCCCTTGTACGGGCGCCAGACGCGCGCGACGCACCTGCCCGCGGCGAGCGGCGCAAGATCCAGGAGCCAGACCGGCAAGATGCCCTCCTCGCTCACGTGAGGGTCATCCACTGGGCGCCGGCGGTAAACCGTCAACCTTTCTTTTTTGCGGACTTTGCGGTCGACTGTGCAGGCTTTCCAGCCTAGTCGGAGCAAGGAGCGGACGCATCCAAACAGGCAAGGCGTGAGTGAGCACAAACTCTTATTCACATCAAACCAGTCCGAAATACGCATGTTCAACCCGCCGTATGACAAGAGGCGTATGCTCAACGTCACATGTGAAGTAATCAACGAATTAGACGGGGAAACAACCCGTGGAAGAACGTCACCTGAAGAATATGAGGGGCTCCTGCCCTTTACACACCTGAAGCGCTTAGTGGGGCCCACAGCGGGCCGTAGAGCCATCATGGCTCCAGCGAGAGGTCAAACAGACAGATAAAGTGAGGAAAACAAGAACAAGTGAGATACAAGCATTACAGCCTTCGCTGTTCTAAACCGAAAGTTGCATACAAGTGCGCACGAATAGCCTCATCCCAACTTGTCGAAACTCCTCGGGCGTCCGAAGAATATTATTCGGTAATCGCTGCACTTGGAAACCTCAAGAAACTTGGCCAACTCGGCGCGGTTCATTTGTCCTGTCAAGAACCTGTGCACCTCGAAGAATCCTACAAGATCCTCCAGCGTCGCTTGCACATTCTGGAGCATCTCATACAGTTTCCGAGCATAATCTGTTTGGGCCTTCTTTGTAGGGAACCCACGTTCTGTCACCAGCTTATCAAACAAATCCATTCCGCTCTTTAAAAACTGGATCGCATTCAACTCGTTGATGCTGGCAACAGCGTCAATCCACGCTTTGACATCGGCAATGGTGGCCTGAGAGCACGTCGATGTCCCCTTGACCTTGTCACGATCTCTCCCTCGAGTCCTCTGGCGCGACTCCTTCGATACCTCATTGAGCGTGACGGGACGATTCAGACACCCCTGGGACGCTCCTGACAAGGCGCGGCTATCAGAATCAGACTGCACGTTCGGAGAAGACTCCGCACTCGAGGGTGCCTCCAGCTCCTCCTCCGCCGCCACAGTCACTTTCCCAAGAAGAACTCCTGAAGCTCCTCCCTCCATCCCAACGACACTATCTGTCTGACAGCCGACTTCACATTGAAAGTCGCAACATCAACCGTCTGCACTCCAACATCAACCAGCGATTCAGAAGCATGCACTCCAATATCTACATCAACCAGCGATTCAGAAGCCTGCATACGGCAAGAAAGATTCTCCGAAACAGTCTTAATGTCAGCCTCCTCCTCCTCCTCCTCCTCCAAACTGCGTTTAACAACAGGTGGATCGCGCAACAAGAAATAATCTAGAACCAAATCGGCAGTCGCCCGCTCCAGCCCTGGTGGTGGGAGACACGTAGGTGGCACCAAACCATCCAGAGGCAAACGAATAGGTAGATGCACACAGTATCCGTTTTGAACAGCCAGCGCCCGACGCATAATGCGAGCACTTGCACTCCGCACGTGTGGCATAACGAATGATGGCAGAGACTGCCTCGGAAGCACCCAGCAAAACAGATCAATTGAGGACAACTCAAGGCGATCAAACGTGTCAAATGAATGGCAGCACAATATCACTCTAGGCGACAAACGTGTGAAACAAATCAATTGAAGACCACTCAAGGCGATCAAACGTGTCAGATGAATGGCAGTGCAATATCACTCTAGGCGACAAACGTGTGACTCCCTGACGCGCACTCGATCCCACTGGAGGTTACCCAGGCAGAGGGGATCAAATGTCAACCTTTCTTACCGCCGGGAGACCCGTAGAGCTTCCTGAAAATATATAGTGTGGGAAAAAACTCCAAAGAACGACTAGTTTTTCAGCCCAAGCGATTTCAGACCTCTCAAGATGACGCTAACAAAAAAACGAACAGTTTCGGAACCCAGTTCGAGTATCAAACCGAGTTCAGACCTCCGAATGCGACAGGCGGGCGCGTCTGATGTCTGCGAATCCACTCATGTGATTCCCAGCCCTGCAGCCCCCCTAGCGCCCGAGTAAAGTATCGACTCGAATATTAGAATAGTTTTGCGGACCTAGTTCGAGCAGCAGACCGAGTTCCGAGCTCTGGAATCGACCGACAAACGCGCCTGGTGTGTGGAAATCGATCTCTGTGACCCGCAGTGCTCTCCTCCCCAAACACGAGTTAAGTGCAGAAGACAGAAAGCACTTCTCAAGATCATTCGGACAATACGAATAGGTTCGCGAACCTAGCTCGGGCAGCAGCCCGAGTTCAGACATCTCGGTTCAATAGACGAACGCGACTGGTGATTTCCCATCGATCTATGTGACAATGAGCCCTGTAGCTGCCCTAGAGCTCGAGTTAAGTACAGAAAACCGAGAGCATCTGTCAACATGACTCGAATAATACGAATAGGTGTGCGGAACTAGCTCGGCTAGAAGACCGAGTTCAGACCTCTGGATTCAACAGGCGAACGCGCGTGATGGTTCTGAGTGCGATAGATGCTTACCAGCACTTTAGCTGCCCTACAGCTCGAGTTAAGTAGAGCATACCGACAACGCGTATCAAGTTGACTTGAATAACACGAGTAGGTTTCCAGACCTAGCTCGGCTAGCAGAGCGAGTTAAAACTTATGAATTCAACAGGCGAACGCGCCTGATGATTTTGAGTGCGATAGGTGTGCTTACCAGCACTATAGCTGCCCTACAGCTCGAGTTAAGTAGAGAATACCGACAACGCGTATCAAGTTGACTCGAATAATACGAATAGGTTTGCGGACCTAGCTCGGCTAGCAGACCGAGTTCAGACCTATGGATTCAAGAGGCGAACGCGCCTCATGATTCTGCAAAAAAAAAAAAAAAACGACGCGTATCAAGATGAATCGAAACGGCCGTTCCCGCCTGCCTGCTTTTTGGCCTTCAAAGTTACCCGATCGAGCTGAGATCAAGATGGCGAGCGGGAATAAGATCGAATATCATGGGAAAAAATACTAGAGCCCTAACGAATGTTCAAATTTCGAGAACAAAATTTTCAACCGACCAAAAGTCACCAAAAGGTCCGTCGAGATTTTTCTTGCCAACTAGCTCTCCAGCTCCCCGGAATCACTCTTAAGCTTCCAGCAAAAACTTGCTAAGAGAAGCTCTACGAGTTACAGCCACGTTCACCTCCACGTCCCCTGCCCTCACTGTCTTCCCTGCGAGGCGCTCCTCCTCTTCCTTCCGCAGCCGCTCCTGCTGCAACCGCTTCTGGTCCCTTCTCGCCGTCTCGGGAGCTGGCCTCTTGGGTCCGCCGCCGAGCAGCCGACCCGCACCCCCGCCCGCGCCCCTCGCCGTCGTCGCCTGCGCCACCGTCCCCCGGCCCCTGCGCACCAGAGCCCGACTGGCGCCGGCGGTGAACCGTCAACCTGGTCACCGCCGGGAACCTCGTAGAGCTCCTAGCACGCGTTAGAGTGCTCAGCATCAAAAAAGATGGCTTCTGGAAGCATTTCTCAGAAAAAGAAAACATGATTTTTTCCATGTCGACATAAAGTTGGTTGCGCCAAGTGTTTTGATAGTAAAAGTGCATCTAGAGAGCTCACATTAAGACGCAGAGGCCCTCATAGACGTTTACAGGTGCGAAAAATCTGCTTTCTTAAAATAAATGGTCACATATCTTTCAAATATTTGCAAAACCACCCAAAAGTTGTCACATTGTCCGTTCTGGTCGGATCGACCAACTGGGCGCCGGCGGTAAACCGTCAACCTTAGTTTTTGCGGCTTTGCGAGGCTCCTACTGGCCCTAGGGCCACGAGCAAGCACGAGGTCAGGTGTCTTCAGGAAGCGAAAGCTCTTATTCGAACAAAAAGTCAAGACAACCCAGAAGCAGCGAAGCTGCGATGAATCATCAATCACAAATATGAGCGAACGAGCAAACGCACACAGAAATGAATCAAAATGCAGTCAACTAAACATGCAAGAGAAATGAGAACTCTCAGCGAAGCTGAGTATATCATAGTAAGGGAAAGAAACAACGAATTGAGAAACTGCAACTATCAAGTCTGTGGTAACCATAGGGTAGTTTCAGGAACTGCAACTATCAAGTCAACCTTAGTTACCGCCGGGTAACTCGTAGAGCTTCCAAGCTCGACTTAAGTTGAGAAAACCGAGAGCACCTACCAACATTCTGACTCATAGTGAATATTTGTTTGACCTCGGAATGCGAGCGGACGCGTCTGATGTCTGCGAAGCGACTCCTGTCATTACCAGCCCTGCAGCCCCATACAGCCGAGTTAAGTGCAGAAAACCGACAGCATCTCTCGGGATGACTCGAATAATACAATAGTTTCGCGGACCTGTTTCGAGCAACAGACCAAGTTCTGAGCTCTCGAATCAACCAACGAACGCGCCTGATGTGAAAATCGATTTCTATAACCCGCAGCACTGTAGTCCCCCAGCACGAGTTGAGTACAGAAAATTCAGAGCACTTTTCACGATGATTCGAACAATACGAATAGTTTCGCGAACCTAGCTCGGGCAGCAGGCCGAGTTCAGAGCTCTCGATACAAGAGAGAAACGCGCCCGCCAATCGATTTCTGTAACCATAGGCTCTGTAGCTGCCCTACAGCTTGAGTTAAGTACATAAAACCGAGAGCGTTTGTAAAGATAACTCGAATAATACAAATAGATTTGCGAACCTAGCGCGGCTAGCAGACCGAGTTCAGACCTCTGGAGCCAAGAGGCGAACGCGCCTGATGATTCTGAATGCGATGGATGTGCTTACCAGCTCTGTAACTGCCCTGCAGCTCGAATTAAGTACAAAATACCAACCACGCGTATCAAGTTGACTCGAATAATACGAATAGGTTTCCGAACCTAGCTCGGCTAGCAGACCGAGTTCAGACCTATGGATTCGACAGGCGAACGCGCCTGATGATTCTGAGTGCGATAGGTTTGCTTACCAGCACTGTAGCTGCCCTACAGCTCGAGGTAAGTAGAAAATACCGACAACGCGTATCAAGTTGACTCTAATAATACGAATAGGTTTGCGGACCTAGCTCGACTAGCAGACCGAGTTCAGACCTATGGATTCAACAGGCGAACACGCCTGATGATTCTGAGTGCGATAGGTGTGCTTACCAGCAATCTAGCTGCCCTACAGCTCGAGTTAAGAACAAAATACCGAGAACGCGTATCAAGATGACTCGAAACGACCGATCCCGCCAGTGTGCTTTTTGGCAGTAAAAGGTACCCGATCGAGCTGAGATCAAGATGGCGAGCGGGAATGAGATCGAATATCACGGGAAAAAATACTAGAGCTCTAACGAATGTTCAGATTTTGACAATCAAATTTTCAACCGACCAAAGGTTGTGAAAAGTTCAGTTCTTTTTTTCCGAGCCAACTAGCTCTCCAGCGCGCCGGAATTACTCTTAGCTTCCAGCTATAACTGGGCGCCGGCGGTAAACCGTCAACCTTGGTTACCGCCGGGGAACTCGTAGAGTTTCCAAGCTCGACTTAATTTGAGAAAACCGAGAGCACCAACCAACATTTTGACTCATAGTGAATATTTTTGGACCTCTGAATGCGACAAGCGGACGCGTCTGATCAGACCGAGTTCAGACCTCTCAATGCGACAGGCGGACGCGTCTGATGTCTGCGAATCGACTCATCTGATTACCAGCCCTGCAACCCCCCTACAGCCCGAGTTAAGTGCAGAACACCGACAGCATCTCTCAGGATGACTCGAATAAAATAATAGTTTCGCCTGTTTCGAGCAGCAGACCAAGTTCTGAGCTCTCGAATCGACCAACGAACGCGCCTGGTGTGTGCAAATCGATTTCTATGACCCGCAGCACTGTAGCCCTGCCCCAGCACGAGTGCAGTGCAGAAAATTGAGAGCACTTTTCACGATGATTCGGACAATACGAATAGTCTCGCGAACCTAGCTCGGGCAGCAGGCCGAGTTCAGAGCTCTCGGTACAACAGACAAACACGCCCGATAATTTAGCGTTTGTCAAGATGACTCGAACAATACGAATAGATATGCGGACCGAGCTCGGCTAGCAGACCGAGTTCAGACCTCTGGAGTCAAGAGGCGAACGCGCCTCATGATTCTGAGTGCGATAGGCGTGCTTACCAGCACTGTAGCTGCCCTGCAGCTCGAATTGAGTACAAAATACCCATCACGCGTATCAAGTTGACTCGAATAATACGAATAGGTTTGCGGACCTAGCTCGGCTAGCAGACCGAGTTCAGACCTATGGATTCAACAGGCGAACACGCCTGATGATTCTGAGTGCGATAGGTGTGCTTACCAGCACTTTAGCTGCCCTACAGCTCGAGTTAAGTAGGAAATACCGACAACGCGTATCAAGTTGACTCGAATAATACGAATAGGTTTGCGGACCTAGCTCGACTAGCAGACCGAGTTCAGAGCTATGGATTCAACAGGCGAGCGCGCCTGATCATGCTGAGTGCGATAGCTGTGCTTACCAGCTGTAGCTGCCCTACAGCTCGAGCTAAGTACAAAATATCGACAACACGTATTAAGATGACTCGAAACGGCCAATCCCGCCAGTGTGCTTTTTGGCAGTACAAGGTACCCGATCGAGCTGAGATCAAGGTGGCGAGCGGGAATAAGATCGAATATCACGGGAAAAAATACTAGAGCTCTAACGAATGGTCAAATTTTGAGAACATAATTTTCAACCGACCAAAAGTTGTGAAAAGTTCAGTTCTTTTTTTTCGAGCCAACTAGCTCTCCAGCGCGCCGGAATTACTCTTAGCTTCCAGCTATAACTAGCTTAGGGAAGCTCTACGAGTTACTAGCTCAGGGAAGCTCTACGACTGGGCGCCGGCGGTAACTCGTAGAGCTTCCAAGCTCAACTTAAGGTTAGAAAATCGAGAGCACCTACCAACATTCTGACTTATAGTGAATATTTTTTGACCTCTGAATGCGACAAGCGGACGCGTCTGATCAGACCGAGTTCAGACCTCTGAATGCGACAGCCGGACGCGTCTGATGTCTGCGAATCGACTCATGTGATTACCAGCCTGCAGCCCCCCCTACAGCCCGAGTTAAGTGCAGAAAACCAACAGCATCTCTGAGGATGACTCGACTAATATAATAGTTTCGCAGACCTGTTTCGAGCAGCAGACGAAGATCTGAGCTCTCGAATCGACCAACGAACGCGTCTGATGTGTGCGAATCGATTTCTGTGACAGCACTGTAGCCCTCCCCCAGCACGAGTTGAGTGCAGAGAATTGAGAGCACTTTTCACCATGATTCGGGCAATACAAATATTTTCGCGAACCTAGCTCGGGCAGCAGGCCGAGTTCAGAGCTCTCGATACAACAGACAAACGCTTCTGAATCGATGTCTGTAACTATAGGCTCTGTAGCTGCAGCTCGAGTTAAGTACAGAAAAAACCAAGAGCGTTTCTCAAGATGACTCGAATAATACGAATAGGTTTGCGCATCTAGCTCGGCTGACAGACCGAGTTCAGACCTCAAAAGTCAAGAGGCGAACGCGCCTGATGATTCTGAGTGCGATAGGTGCTTACCAGCACTGTGGCTGCCCTGCAGCTCGGATTAAGTGCAAAATACCCACCACGCGTATCAAGTTGACTCGAATAATACGAATAGGTTTGCGGATCTAGCTCGGCTAACAGACCGAGTTCAGACCTATGGATTCAACAGGCGAACGCGCCCGACGATAGAGATAGGTGCGCTGCACTGTAGCTGCCCTACAGCTCGAGTCAAGTAGAAAATACCGACAACGCGTATCAAGTTCACTCGAATAATACGAATAGGTTTGCGGACCTCGGCTAGTAGACCGAGTTCAAACCTATGGATTGAACAGGCGAACGCGCCTATTATGAGTGCGATAGGTGTGCTGACTAGCACTGTAGCTGCTGTACAGCTCGAGTTAAGTAGAAAATACCGACAACGCGTATCAAGTTGACTCGAATAATACGAATAAGTTTGCGGACCTAGCTCGGCTAGCAGACCGAGTTCAGACCTCTCGATTTAACAGACGAACGCGCCTGATGATTCTGAGTGCGATAGCTGCGCTTACCAGCTCTGTAGCTGCCCTACAGCTCGAGTTAAGCGCGCATCAAAATGACTCGAAACGATCGTTCCCGCCAGTGTGCTTTTTGGCAGTAAAAGGCACCCGATCGAACTGAGATCAAGATGGCGAGCGGAAATGAGGTCGAATATCACGGGAAAAATACTAGAGCTCTAACGAATGATCAAATTTCGAGAACACAATTTTCAACCTACCAAAAGTTGTGAAAAGTTCATTTCTTTTTTTTCGAGCCAACTAGCTCGCCGACGCGCCCGAATTACTCTTAGCTTCCAGCTATAACTAGCTAAGGGAAGCTCTACGAGTTAGTTACTAGCTCCACCCCGCGCCGAAATTTCTCTAGCTCATCGATGCCGAAGAGCTCTACGAGGTACTGGGCGCCGGCGGTAAACCGTCAACCTTTGTTACCGCCGGGGGACTCGTAGAGCTTCCTGACAACATATACTGTCGGAAAAAATTGCAGAGAACGAATAGTTTTTCAGCCCAACTCGAGTATCAGACCGAGTTCAGACCTCTGATTGCGACAGACGGACGCGTCTCATTTCTCCGAAGCCTCCCTACAGCCCGAATTATGCAGAACACCAAGAGTAGCTCTCAAGATGACTGGAAGAATACAAACAGTTTTGTGATTCTGGATCGCGCAACAGACCGAGTTCAGAGCTCTGGATTCAACAGGCGAACGCGCCTGATGATTCTGAGTGCGGTAGCTGTGCTTACCAGCACTGTAGCTGCCCTACAGCTCGAGTTAAGTAGAAAATACCGACAACGCGTATCAAGTTGACTCGAATAATACGAATAGGTTTGCGGACCTAGCTCGGCTAGCAGACCGAGTTTAGACCTATGGATTCAACAAGCGAACGCGTCTGATCATTCTGAGTGCGATAGGAGTGCTTACCAGCACTGTAGCTGTCCTATATCTCGAGTTGAGTAGAACATACCGACAACGCGTATCAAGTTCGATCGAATAATACAAACAGGTTTGCGGACCTAGCTCGGCTGACAGACCGAGTTCAGACCTCTCGGTTCAACAGGCGAACGCGCCAAATCATTCTGCATGCGTTAGCCGTGCTTACCAGCTCTGTAGCTGCCCAGTCTTAGAGCTCGAGTCTCGAGTTATGTTCAGAAAACCGTCAGCGCATATCAAGATGACTCGAAACAGCCGTTCCCGCCACCGTGCTTTTTGGCCTTCAAAGTTACCCGATCGAGCTGAGATCAAGATGGAGAGCGGCAATAAGATCGAATATCACGGGAAAAAATACTAGAGCTCTAACGAATTGTCAAATTTCGAGAACGAAATTTTCAACCGACCAAAAGTCAGCAAAAGTTCCGTCGAGATTTTTCTTGCCAACTAGCTCTCCAGCGCGCCGGAACTGGGCGCCGGCGGTAAACCGTCAACCTTGGTTACCGCCGGGGGACTCGTAGAGCTTCCTAACCCGACTTAAGTCGAGAAAACCGACAGCACTTACCAAGAATCTGACTTATAGTGAATAGTTTTTGACCTCTAAATGCGACAGACGGACGCGTCTGATGTCTGCGAATCGTCTCCTGTCATTACCAGCCCTGCAGCCCCCCTACAGCCCGAGTTAAGTGCAGAAACCCGACAGCACCTCTCAGGATGACTCGAACAATAGGAATAGTTTCGCGGACCTAGTTCGGGCAGGAGACAGAGTTCAGAGCTCTGTATTCGACATGCGGAAGCGCCTGATGTCTTCAAATCGATCCCAGTGATTACCAGCCATGCAGTCCCCCCTACAGCCCGAGTGAAGTCCAGATAACCGACATTATCTTGCAAGCAACTCGAACGATACGAATAGTTTTGCGATTCTAGATCGGACACAGCAGGCGGCCGAGTTGAGGGTTCTGCAGTCGACAGACAAACGCAACTGATGATTCTGTATTGGTGCCTCTAAATATTAGCTCTGTAGCTGTCCTACAGCTCCAGTTGAGTGCGGAAAACCGAGGGTTTCTGTTAAAATGACTCAAATAATACGAACAGTTTTCTGGCCCTAGCTCGGCTAGCACACCGAGTTCAGACCTCTGGAATCAACAGGCGAACGCGCCGGATCATTCTGCATGCATTAGCTGTGCTTATCAGCTCTATAGTTGCCCTAGAGCTCGAGTTATGTTCAGAAAATCATTAGCGTATATCAAGATGACTCAAAACGGCCCGCCACAGTGCTTTTCGAAAGTAATATTCACCCGAGCGAGCAGAGATCAAGATGGCAAGCGGGAATAAGATCGAATATCACGGGAAAAAATACTAGAGCTCTAACGAATGTTCCAATTTTAAGAACAAAATTTTCAACCGAGCAAAAGTTGTCAAAAGTTCAGTCGAGATATTTCGAGCCAACTAGCTGTGGGGCGCGCCGGAATTACTCTTAGCTTCCAGCAATAACTGGGCGCCGGCGGTAAACCGTCAACCTTTCTTACCGCCGGGGGACTCGTAGAGCTTCCTGACAGTATATAGTGTGGGAAAAAATCCAGAGAACGACTAGTTTCCATGACTCTAACAAAAAAAAACAAACAGTTTCGCAATCGAGTTCGAGTATCAGACCGAGTTCAGACCTCGCAATGCGACAGACGGGCGCGTCTGATGTCTGCGAATCGACTCATGTGATTACCAGCCCTGCAGCCCCGACAGCCCGAGTTAAGTGCAGAAAACCAAGAGCGTCTCTCAGGATGACTCGAATAATACAATAGTTTCGCGAATCTGTTTCGAGCAGCAAACCAAGTTCTGAGCTTTCGAATCGACCAACGAAACGCATCTGATGTGTGCAAATCGATTTCTATGACCCGCAGCACTGTAGCCCTCTCCCAGCACGAGTTCAGTGCAGAAAATTGAGGGCACTTTGCACGATGATTCGGACAATACGAATAGTTTGCGAACCTGACTCGGGCAGCAGGCCGAGTTCAGAGCTCTCGATACAACAGACAAACGCGCCCGATGATTCCCAATCGATTTATCTGACTATAGGCTCTGTAGCTGCCCTACAGCTCGAGTTAAGTACAGAAAACCAAGAGCGTTTGTCAAGATGACTCGAATAATACGAATACGTTTGCGAACCTAGACCGGCTAGCAGACCGATCTCAGACCTATGGATTCGACAGGCGAACGCGCCTGATGATTCTGAGTGCGATAGATGTGCTTACCAGCACTGTAGCTGCCCTAGACCTCGAGTTAAGCAGAAAATACCGACAACGTGTATCAAGTTGACTCGAATATTACGAATAGGTTTGCGGACCTAGCTCGGGTAGCAGACCGAGTTCAGACCTCTGGATTCAACAGGCGAACGCGCCTGATGATTCTGAGTGCGATAGCTGTGCTTACCGACACTGTAGCTGCCCTACAGCTCGAGTTAAGTTGAAAATACCGACAGCGCGAATCAAGATGACTCGAAACGGCCGTTCCCGCCTGCCTGCTTTTTGGCCTTCAAAGTTACCCGATCGAGCTGAGATCAAGATGGCGAGCGGGATTAAGATCGAATATCATGGGAAAAAATACTAGAGCTCTAACGAATTGTCAAATTTCGAGAACAGAACTGGGCGCCGGCGGTAAACCGTCAACCTTTCTTACCGCCGGGGGACTCGTAGAGCTTCCTGACAGTATATAGTGTGGGAAAAAATCCAGAGAACGACTAGTTTTCAGCCCAAGCAATTTCAGACCTCTCAAGATGACTCTAACAAAAGAACAAACAGTTTCGCAACCCAGTGAGTATCAGACCGAGTTCAGACCTCTCAATGCGACAGGCGGACGCGTCTGATGTCTGCGAATCGACTCATGTGATTACCAGCCCTGCAGCCCCCCTGCAGCCCGAGTTAAGTGCAGAAAACCGAGAGCATCTCTCAGGGTGACTCGAATAATAGAATAGTTTCGCGGACCTGTTTCGAGCAGCAGACCAAGTTCTGAGCTCTCGAATCGACCAACGAACGCGTCTGATGTGTGCAAATCGATTTCAATGACCCACAGCACTGTAGCCCTCCCCCAGCACGAGTTGAGTGCAGGAAAATGAGAGCACTGTTTACGATGATTCGGACAATACGAATAGTTTCGCGAACCTAGCTCGGGCAGCAGGCCGAGTTCAGAGCTCTCGATACAACAGACACACACGCCTGATAATTATCAATCGATTTCTGTAACTACAGGCTCTGTAGCTGCCCTACAGCTCGAGTTGAGTACAGAAAACCGAGAGCGTTTGTGAAGATGACTCGAATAATACGAATAGATTTGCGGACCTAGCTCGGCTAGCAGACCGATTTCAGACCTCTGGATTCAACAGGCGAACGCGCCTGATGATTCTGAGTGCGATGCGTGTGTTTACCAGCACTGTAGCTGCCCTACAGCTCGAGTTAAGTAGAAAATACCGACAACGCGTATCAAGTTGACTCGAATAATACGAATAGGTTTGCGGACCTAGCTCGGCTAGCAGATCGAGTTCAGACCTATGGATTGAACAGGCGAACGCGCCTGATGATTCTGAGTGCGATAGGTGTGCTTACCAGCACTGTAGCTGCCCTACAGCTCGAGTTAAGTAGAAAATACCGACAACGCGTATCAAATTGACTCGAATAATACGAATAGGTTTCCGGACCTAGCTCGGCTCACAGACCGAGTTCAGACCTCTGGGTTCAACAGGCGAACGCGCCTGATGATTCTGAGTGCAATAGGTGTGCTTACCAGCTCTGTAGCTGCCCTAGAGCTCGAGTTATGTTCAGAAAACCGTCAGCGCGTATCAAGATGACTCGAAACGGCCGTTCCCGCCACTGTGCTTTTTGGCCTTCAAAGTTACCCGATCGAGCTGAGATCAAGATGGCGAGCGGGAATAAGATCGAATATCACGGGAAAAAATACTAGAGCTCTAACGAATGGTCAAATTTCGAGAACAAAATTTTCAACCGAGCAAAAGTCACAAAAGTTCCGTCGAGATTTTTCTTGCCAACTAGCTCTCCAGCGCGCCGGAATTACTCTTAGCTTCCAGCTATAACTAGCTAAGGGAAGCTCTACGAGTTATTTTCAACCGACCAAAAGTCACCAAAAGGTCCGTCGAGATTTTTCTTGCCAACTAGCTCTCCAGCGCGCCGGAATTACTCTTAGCTTCCAGCTATAACTAGCTAAGGGAAGCTCTACGAGTTACTTGCTAAGAGAAGCTCTACGAGTCATTACTCTTAGCTTCCAGCTATAACTGGCTAAGAGAAGCTCTACGAGTTATTCCGACGCTGGACCATCGCCTGCACCGCTGCCCGAAGAGGACCCGCCGCCGCCGCCGCGGCCCCCGGAAGATTCGTCGCCGCCGGCCCCTCCTCCCACCACTTGTAAGCGTGCAAAACCCGGATAGCGAAGCCAAGCGCGGAACGCCGCACGGGGACCTCTGCCAGGCCGCCTCAAACGATGCGCAGGACGCTGGACACCTCGCAGGAAACGCTGGCAGGGCGCCGTTTTTCCATGCGTGGGGCCCTGCAAAGCGCGCAAGGAAGATCTGCCTAGGAGCCTGGAAGAAGTGCCGAAGCTCTTCCGAAGCTCTGCCGAAGCGCTTCGCGCACCCTGGAGCCACGCGTATTGGGAAACGCTAGGAAGCCGCGCTCCCGGACCCGCTGCAAGCTCCGGCAAGCTGCTGCGGGGATCGTGGACCGGCGGAGGTGGGCGTGTGCTCCTCACCACCCACCTCCAGCTTCTTATCTGAAACCCTTAGCTCTCCAAGGAGCTATCCGGGAACCTCATCCCTGCACCCCGCCAGCCGCAGCCATTCGCAGCATGTCCGAGGCAACAAGATTCCCGGTGCTCCTTGGAGAGCTGAGGGTTTCAGATAAGAATTCGGCGGTGGGTGGTAAGGGGCGCACGCCCACCTCCGCCGGTCCACGATTCTCGCAGCGCCCTGCCGGAGGTTGCAGCGGGTCCGGGGGCGTGGCTTCCTAGGGTTTCCCAATACGCGTGGCTCCAGGGTGCGCGAAGCGCTTCGGCAGAGCTTCGGAAGAGCTTCGGCAGTTCTTCCGGGATCCTAGGCAGATCTTCCTTGCGCGCTTTGCAGGGCCCCACGCATCGTAAACGGCGCCCCTGCAAGCGTCTCCTGCGAGATTTCCAGCGTCCCGCGCATCGTCTCAGGCGGCCTGGCAGAGGTCCCCGTGCAGCGTTCCGCGCTTGGCTTCGCTATCCGGGTTTTGGACGCTTACAAGTGCGCACGAATTCCTGCGAATACTTCTTCGCCGCCCTTGCAACACCCCCGCGCGAGTTCCGCTTCCTTGAAATCGGGCTGCCCGCGCCGATCGGCGAACGTGTCCGGCCAAACTGGGCGCCGGCGGTAAACCGTCAACCTTTCTTACCGCCGGGGGACTCGTAGAGCTTCCTGAAAATATAAAGTGTGGGAAAAAACTCCAAAGAACGACTAGTTTTTCAGCCCAAGCGATTCCAGACCTATCAAGATAACGTTAACAAAAAACAAACAGTTTCGCAACCGAGTTCGGGTATCAAACCGAGTTCAGACCTCTGAATGCGACAGGCGGCCGCGTCTGATGTCTGCCAATCCACTCATGTGATTCCCAGCCGTGCAGCCCCCCTACAGCCCGAGTTAAGTGCAGAAAACCGACAGTATCGACTCGAATAATAGAATAGTTTTCCCGATCTAGTTCGAGCAGCAGACCGAGTTCCGAGCTCTGGAATCGATCGACAAACACGCCTGATGTGTGCAAATCGATATATGTGACCCGCAGCACTGTAGCCGGCCCAAACACGAGTTAAGTGCAGAAGACAGAGAGCACTTCTCAAGATCATTCAACAATACGAATAGTTTCGCAAATCTAGCTCGGGCAGCAGGCCGAGTTCAGAGCTCTCGGTTCAGTAGACGAACGCGACTGATGATTCCCCATCGATGTCTGTGACAAAGAGCCCTCTAGCTGCCCTACAGCTCGAGTTAAGTACAGAAAACCGAGAGCGTCTGTCAAGATGACTCGAATAATACGAATAGGTTTGCGGACCTAGTTCGGCTAGCAGACCGAGTTCAGACCTCTGGATTCAACAGGCGAACGCGCGTGATGATTCTGAGTGCAATAGGTGTGCTTACCAGCACTGTAGCTGCCCTAGACCTCGAGTTAAGCAGAAAATACCGACAACACGTATCAAGTTGACTCGAATAATACGAATAGGTTTGCGGACCTAGCTCGGCTAGCAGACCGAGTTCAGACCTCGGATTCAACAGGCGAACGCGCCTGATGATTCTGAGTGCGATAGGTGTGCTTACCAGCACTGTAGCTGCCCTACACCTCGAGTTAAGTAGAAAATACCGACAACGCGTATCAAGTTGACTCGAATAATACGAATAGGTTTGCGGACCTAGCTCGGGTAGCAGACCGAGTTCAGACCTCTGGATTGAACAGGCGAACGCGCCTGATGATTCTGAGTGCGATAGCTGTGCTTACAGGCACTGTAGCTGCCCTACAGCTCGAGTTAAGTTGAAAATACCGACAGCCCGTAGCAAGATGACTCGAAACGGCCGTTCCCGCCACCGTGCTTTTTGGCCTTCAAAGTTACCCGATCGAGCTGAGATCAAGATGGCGAGCGGGAATAAGATCGAATATCACGGGAAAAAATACTAGAGCTCTAACGAATGGTCAAATTTCGAGAACAAAATTTTCAACCGAGCAAAAGTCACCAAAAGTTCCGTCGAGATTTTTCTTGCCAACTAGCTCTCCAGCGCGCCGGAATTACTCTTAGCTTCCAGCTATAACTAGATAAGGGAAGCTCTACGAGTTACACCGCCGTAACGGGCGCGCAACTGGTTGAGGGCAATGAGAACGTCCTTGTCCGTCTCTGCAGCCGCGACACCCTTCTCCACCGCGGCGAGCAACGCGGGATCCATCTCGAGCGCGGCGAGCAGGCGCTGCTGGTCCAGGTGCCAGTGCCCCGCGGCGAGGTTCCCCGGCTCACGCCCGCCCACTCCTGGCGCACGAAAGTCGCCACCTGCCGCGCCGCCTGAGGCTTCAGCTTGAGGAGCTGCTGCCAAACGGGCCACTCAGGGATCGCCTGCGGCTTCAGGTCCGCCAAACTGGGCGCCGGCGGTAAACCGTCAACCTTTCTTACCGCCGGGAGACTCGTAGAGCTTCCTGACAATATATACTGTGGAAAAAAACTCGAAAGAACGAGTATTTTTTAAGCCCAAGCGATTTCAGACCTCTCAAGATGACGCTAACAAAAAACGAACAGTTTCGCAACCCAGTTCGAGTATCAAACCGAGTTGAGACCTCTGAATGCGACAGGCGGGCGCGTCTGATGTCTGCGAATCCACTCATGTGATTCCCAGCACTGAAGCCCCCCTACAGCCCGAGTTAAGTGCAGAAAACCGACAGTATCGATTCGAATAATATAATAGTTTTGCGAACCTAGTTCGAGCAGCAGACCGAGTTCCGAGCTCTGGAATCGACCGAAAGACGCGCCTGATGTGTGCAAATCGATATATGTGACCTGCAGCACTGTAGCCCTTCCCCAGCACGAGTTGAGTGCAGAAAATTGAGAGCATGTCACAAGATCATTCGGACAATACGAACAGTTTCGCGAACCTAGCTCGGGCAGCAGGCCGAGTTCAGAGCTCTCGGTACGATAGACGAACGCAACTGATAATTCCCCAGCGACTGGGCGCCGGCGGTAAACCGTCAACCTTTCTTACCGCCGGGAGACTCGTAGAGCTTCCTGACAATATATACTGTGGAAAAAAAAACTCGAAAGAACGACTATTTTTTAAGCCCAAGCGATTTCAGACCTCTCAAGATGACGCTAACAAAAAACGAACAGTTTCGCAACCCAGTTCGAGTATCAAACCGAGTTGAGACCTCTGAATGCGACAGGCGGGCGCGTCTGATGTCTGCGAATCCACTCATGTGATTCCCAGCACTGAAGCCCCCCTACAGCCCGAGTTAAGTGCAGAAAACCGACAGTATCGATTTGAATAATATAATAGTTTTGCGAACCTAGTTCGAGCAGCAGACCGAGTTCCGAGCTCTGGAATCGACCGAAAGACGCGCCTGATGTGTGCAAATCGATATATGTGACCTGCAGCACTGTAGCCCTTCCCCAGCACGAGTTGAGTGCAGAAAATTGAGAGCATGTCACAAGATCATTCGGACAATACGAACAGCTTCGCGAACCTAGCTCGGGCAGCAGGCCGAGTTCAGAGCTCTCGGTACGATAGACGAACGCGACTGATAATTCCCCAGCGATGTCTGTCACAATGAGCCCTGTAGCTGCCCCCCAGCGATGTCTGTCACAATGAGCCCTGTAGCTGCCCTACAGCTCGAGTTACGTACAGAAAACCGAGAGCGTCTATCAAGATCACTCCAATAATACTGATAGGTTTGCGGACCTAGCTCGGCTAGCAGGCCGAGTTCAGACCTCTGGATTCAACAGACGAACGCGCGTGATGATTCTGAGTGCGATAGCTGTGCTTACAAGCACTGTAGCTGCCCCAAAGCTCGAGTTAAGTACAGAAAACCGAGAGTGTCTATCAAGATGACTCGAATAATACAAATAGGTTTGCGAACCTAGCTCGGCTGGCAGACCGAGTTCAGACCTCTGGATTCAACAGGCGAACGCGCGTGATAATTCTGAGTGCGATGGCTGTGCTCACCAGCTCTGTAGCTGCCCTACAGCTCGAGTTAAGTACAAAATACCGATAGCGCGTATCAAGATGACTCGAACCGGCCGTTCCCGCCCGTGCGCTTTTTGGCCTTCAAAGTTACCCGATCGAGCTGAGATCAAGATGGCGAGCGGGAATAAGATCGAATATCATGGGAAAAAATACTAGAGCTCTAACGAATTGTCAAATTTCAGGTCCGCCAATTGGCAGCGTCCAAAACCCGGATAGCAAAGAGGCACTCACACAAACGAGCACACGCACATAAGCACGCACACACGAACACACACACACATACAAACACATATACATACACAAGAACGCACACATACGCCAGCATGTTCCACACACACACACACGCACACACACACACACGCACACACTCACACACACACGCACACGCAACACATCCACGCGCAAAGGGCGACACACACGCGCAAACGCGCACACACGAACACACAGCACATCTCACATACACACAGGGACGCGCACACGCACACGGATCACACAAGCACATAGACACACGGGGGCACACACAAACACCCACACGCACACACGCACACACACACACACACTCGAACACGCACAACCCACGCACACAGACGCACACGCAAGCATCCATGGAAACCTACGCACTGACGACCACACGATGACGCACGCACCGCAGCCAACTCGGCCCCCCCCCCCCGCGCTCCCCTGCCGCCCCCACGCACCCCCGCCCTCCCCGCCGGCGCTCCGGAGGGGGGAGGCACCGCCCCATTTTGGGGCCGGCCCTCCCTCCGCTCCAACCACTCCGCCCTCGCGGAGCGCCAGAGGGGGGGGGAGGGGGGAGGGGGGGGGGCGCGCGGACGGCGGCAGCACCGCGCGCACGCACGCGCACACGCACATGCGCAGACGAACAACGAACAGGATGGCAAAGAGGATATCACACAAGCAAGCACACGCACACACACACAGACTAGCACACAAGAGCACACACGTACGCCAGCATGCTCCACACACATGCGCACATACACACATGCACACACACGCACACACACACACACGCAAAGGTCCACACACACACGCGCAAACGCGCACACGCAAACACACATATATACACAAGAACCCACACAGACACACAGACACATGCAGCCACACATGCAGCCTGACAGACACACAGACACATGAAGCCACAAATCTGACACACAGCTTGAGGAGCTTGAGGACATGCAGCCACACAGACACACAGACATAAACACACGCAAACGTTTACACACACACGCACACACACGCGCGAGCACCCAGACACGCACGCGCACACGCACACACGGTCGCGCACACACACACACACACACACACACACACATACGAGACACGCGCGAGCCCCCCCCCACCACCACCACCACAAACACACACACACACAAGCGCACACACAGACGCAATCGCGAACACCCGCGGCTAACCACGCACAGACGACAACGCGGTGACAGACCCATTCCCCGACTAAGCAGCGCACTCTACCCCCGCGCCCCCCAGCCGCCCCCAAGCGCCACCGCCCACCCCGCCGGCGCTCCGGAGGGGGGAGGCACCGCCCCATGTTGGGGCCGGCCCTCCCTCCACTCCAGCCACTCCGCCCTCGCGGAGCGCCGAAGAGATGGGGGGGGAGAAGGGGGAAGGGGGCGGCGGGGGTGCCAGCGCCGTGCTCGCACACAGACACACACACACACGCACACACAAGGATGCACGTTTCCTCAGGAAGCGCGCCGCGTCGCAGGCGCGAGCGCGGGTCTCAAGTGCACACGCGGACATACACGCGCACACTAAGACACACAGACACACATACACACACACACACGAATACACAAACGCACGCCCGCACACTCAATGAGGGACGCCCTGGCAAGCGGCCATGGAGGGGCGATCTCATCCCAACCTGTGTGGATCAGAGCGGGGTAGGTCTACGCCTGTCCTGTCTGTCACGCGGCCCCGTTCGCCCTCTTCGCGTCGCCTGCGCGCGGTCTCCGCCTCCCTCGCCTGCTGCGCCTTCTCGTGAGCCTCCACGTCCGGAATCCCGATTGTGGCGATGCGCGGGCGCGCTTGAGGGCGCGGCGGTTCGGTGGACGCCGTGCCAGCGCCGGCGCCCACACGAACGACAACGCCAGCCACAATCCTCGTCGTCGCCCCGCCTCCACCGCCCACTGACGGGGCCGAAGCCCCACAGTGCGCGCCAGCATCCCCAGCACCCTCGGACGCGGCGGCCTCTCGCGCACCCTCGAAGCCGCCCTGGGCGAACACCTCTGGAGGCGCAGCCGCGGGCGAAGCCTCGGGCAGGGTCCCCGCCGCTGGAACCACCGGCGCAGAAACAGCGCCCGACGCACTGCGCGCCGCTCGCTCCTGGAACTCCTTCAACTTTGCCTCCGGGATTGCCCCGTCCACGCGCCCATGCCACCCCTTTGCCCCTTGCTGGCCGAAGTGCCTCTTGCAGAACACGCCGCATCCCTCCGCGGGGAAACTGCGGCACTGCGCACCCACTCCATCCCCCCAAGTACGAGCCAAACATTTCCTTTCATCGATCGTCTTCGGCGTAAAGCGATGCCACTCGCGGTCGGCAGGTGGCGCCCCCACGCCTGGCTCGACCGCGGCAGGAGCCGGGCCCGCGGACGGGACGCCCGAGGCCCTGCCAGCGTCGTCGTCCTCGCCGCCCGTGCTGCCCAGAGCAGGCGGGGACAGCCCGCGCTTCTTGCCCCTGCGCAACGGCGGCTGCGGCTGCCCCGAAGCGCCGGGGTCCCCGTCGCCAGCGCCAGGATCCCCGCCACCCGCCCGACGCCGCTTGCCCGGTGGCTCGCCACCCGACGCCTGCTGCCCGGCGGGCGCACTCGGCGGCGCAGACGGCGCGGCAGACGTGCTGGAAGCAGCGCCGCCGCCGCCATCGCCGCTCCCCGCAGACCCCGCCGCGCGCCCGCCTGCATGCCCGAGAGGCGCAGTCGGCGGAGCCGGCGGCGCACCAGACGGTCCCGCACCAGCGCTGCCGCCGGCGCCCCCCGCAGACCCCGCCGCCGCGCGCCCGCCGCCTCCGCCCCGCGGACCCGCCCTGCGCACATACGCAAACACATACGCGCCCATGTGCACCTGGTGGTTTCTGGCGATCTGCGCCCAAGTCTGGAGGTGGACAGTACTGTCGTCGAATTTGGCGTATTCGTTCACGCCCACGGATGCATACGCATAGTAGTGTCCGCTCGTCGCGCTTTCGCCCTGGTGCACCACGACCCCCGAGAAATCGTACTCGCACTCGGAATCCACAGGCCGCAGAATCTGAGGAAAGCGCACAGGGCGTCTGTCGTACCACTCGCCTATCACCCGCTGCACGATCACGAAGAGCACGGGCGGCGACCGCTCCCAGCGATTGCCTGTATATACCCTGATGCCTTGACAGACCCCGGCCGCCGCCCTCTGAGCATCATCGAGGTGAGCGTGCGCCGGACATCCTTGCCCTGGCTCACCGACATGCCTTAACTCCAGCCGGATCAACTCCTCCAGATCGCACGGCCCCCGGTAGTCGGGGCCGAGCAATTCGGAAGGCACCACCTTGAGAAACGTCTTAATTTCCCCCTTGTCCGAACTTGCTGTGCACGCGGCGCATCGCCTCCGCTGCCGAAACGCAATGCCGCAGACGTGCTGCTGGAGCACACTGCGCTGCCCGTGAGCCCCCCCTGCGGTGCAAACGGGGTGTTCGGCCGCGGTAACGGCATGGAGGGCGGCCAGGAAGAACTCTGACGCGTCGCATTGCTTCGGTCTCCCTTGCTGATCGAATTCTGCAAATTCTCGCTCACCAAAGAGCCCCTTGCGCGCGGCTATAGCGAGTGGCGCGACGGCGTCGACCCCCTGGACAGAGAGAGCCGCGGCCTGAGCTCCGAGCGCGCACGCCGCGCAAGAGTCTGCACCCAGAGGGCACCGGCCGTGCTCGTGGAGAAGCCGACGGAAGGGAGCCAGGCGCAGCAGCACCTGCGCGACTGAGCTCACGAAGCAAGTATTGCCGAGGTTTGCGATGCCCACGCCAGAGCCGCGGCCGCAGTGCCACTGCAGCTCCCTGGTGACCTCCTCCTGGGACACGCCGTAAGCTGCCATGCACAGATCCCGGTCCAGCGGGCGCAGCTCTGGCGGCTCTGCACCATCGCCAACAGTCGCCGCCGTGCGAAACATTTCCCCCCAAAGATCCCTCGGCACGACGGTGCCCCTACCGGCGCCGCGGCCGGCACCCCCGCGCCCACGCCCCCGCGAAGCAGCGCTCCCAGTGGACGGTGCCGCCGCCGCATCTGCGGTCGCCGTCGCGTCGCCGCCGCGGCCGCGGCCCCTGCCCCGCCCCGCAGGCCCTGCGTCGGGCGCAATGTATGCCGGTGGCACCGTCAGAGCCTGGCCCGGGCGCAGCGCGTGCGAGGGCAGAGGCGTCTGCACAGACGCCGCAGGGGCCACCTCCCCGTCCGAAGGCGCTGATCCAGTGGCGTCGTCGTCGTCGTCGTCGTCGCCCACCTCGTCACCGACGCCCGCTGAGCTCCCCACGGCGCGAGGCGGGCCTGGCGGCGACGCCCGAGGCACCGTCGGCGGCGCGGGCGCCGAGCTCGACTCCGGGTTGCCCCGTCCCGCGGGCCCATCCCCCACGTCCCAGCCGTACTCCTGCGCCCTCTGCTTGGCGATTTCGTAACTCGCTTTGAAAATCCTGCTTTCGAAGCGTTGGACCCCCTCGCGGACGTACTGGGGCGGGCCCCGCTGCAGGATTTCCCAGGGCGGCAGGTTGTAGACGAGGACGCGATGGGCCACGCGAACGCGACTGAGCATGACGTACAGGTGCAGCCACCAGTCATCGGCGCCCATGTTCATGGGCTTCTGGAGCACCATGGTGGCCGCATCCATGCCCAAGCCCTGCGCCGTCTGCACGGTGCGAACTTTCTCTGGCAGCAACGGGATCTGGTACCTCGTAACCTTCACCTTCCGAAGCTTTCGCTCGCCATCGTCTTCGTAGTAGTGATGGTTCCACTCCCAGGACGCCCTGTGCGGCGCGATCTGCACGACCCCTGCTCCGAACCCTAGGTCCTCCGTGAAGTCATCAAACTTGACGAGGACACCGCGAGGCAAACGCTTGCATCGATAATAACCGAGCCTGTGGGCGTCGTGAGTCTTCTTTTCGCGCCAATCCGCGCCCGGCGTCTCGAACTCTCGCGGGTGGAACCGCACGTCCTTGACTACCCCCACGGCGTCCTGGACGATCTGGTGCTTCGCCGACAACTTCACGGTCAGCCGCACACGCATGCCGATGTACAGCGGGCACATGCCGATGAGGTGACCAGTGTTGTTCACGTTCGGCACCTGCAGCATGGCCTTGTAATGCTCCTCACCGAAGGCCGTGGGGGCTGGGGGCAAGTCCACGGCCTGTACGTACAGCAGCATCTGCCCCTTCTCCCTGGCCTCTCGCACGGCCCGATACTGCATCTGCCTGTGCACGGCCTCCCAGGCGATGCCCATCTCGAACCCGTCTTTGACAGCGGGGTCCTGCAGCCGCTTGTCGTTCTTACCGGGTCGGACCACCCACCCTTGCACCACCCTTTTCTGCTCGGCCGTGAACTTCTTGCCCTCCCTCATGGTCTTCAAGAACCCCGGCATGAAAGGGCAGGGCGCGTGCGGAGTAACGAGCCTGTCCTTGAAGCGGTGCGTCTCGTACAGAAACATCGCGTGGGTCACGCCGTCCAAGAATATCGACTGCCCATTGCGGACGTGAACCCACTGGTCGGGTGCCTCACGCTGCAGCAGGGAAGACCTCTTGCCTTTGCCGCTCACAGGGCCCAGCTGATAAAAGTCACCCAGGAACATGACAATCGGAGCCTTCCCGAACATGTGTCCCCGCTCCATGTACAGGTCCACGTCGCAATTGTGCGTCGCCTTCCGGGCTTTGCACATGCGAAACGATGCAGCGCCGAGAAGCGCAGGCGGCACCATGGACACCTCCTCCACGATGACGGCCTTGAGAGCGTTCATGCGGTCCACGAAATCATCCTCGACTTTCTGCCCGGAGAGCCTAGCGATGGTCAAGGCCTGCTGCCCGCTCAGCCCGAAGCCGCTGTGGATCGTCTCCCCCCCGATGACGCGCGCAGCGCTGTTCGACGAGGCCACGGCGATCTCCGATCCCTTGCCGAACACCTCGGCGAACAGACGCCGCAGCAGTTTCACCACCTCCGTCTTCCCCGTCCCGCCCTCCCCGTGCAACAGGAGAGCCATCTGCTCCACCGGCTTGGGGCTTTTTCCGCTGCGCAGATCTTCCTCGTATGCCACGATGGCCTCCACCTGGCCCACGACCAGGGCGACCACCGCCTTCTGCTCCTTATTGAACGTCACCGGGTTGTCCGCCCTGGTCGCCCACTCGTCCAACAGCCTCTGCGCGATGTCGCGCGCCCGCGGCGGCCGCTTCTCGTCGCCGGCAACCGCGGGCGCCGGCGGCCGACCAGGCACGAGCGCGGCAGGCGCCGAACCCGCGAGGCCGCCCCCCCCGTCGCCATCCCCAGGCAAGCCCTCAGCTCCCTTCTTCCTGTATCGGAACGCCTCCTTCTGCTGTGCTTTGCCTTCCTCGAACTGAGAGTCGTCCAAGTCGAGACCACCGAATCCGGTCTGCCTTCCAGTACTCGCGGCAGCAGGCTGCGGCTTATGGTCTCTCGCATAACCCTCAAGGAAGATGTTCTTATAGACCAGGCTTTGTGACGACCCACGAATTTGCTCCAACTGGGCCACCGCGGGCACCTCGCTATCCGGCACGGCGAACCTGGCCTTCTGTCGGTGCGCCGCCCACGCTTCGTCCGCCTCGCCCTCGTCCACCTCCTCAGCAAAACCGTCGAAGGCTCCGCCACCGGCGCCCGCCCCCTCCTCCTCGTCCGCCTCCCCGGCAGGCCGATTCTCCGCTGGCTGCAGCTCAGAGTACACAAAGTCCTTGGCCTCCGGACGAGTCTTGATTCGCGGCCGCCCTTTCGCCTCCGCCTCCACGTCGAGGTTCGTCGCGACCTGGACGGTCCAGCGCGCCATGAACTCGGCGGCGCTGGGGCGCTGTGCAAAATGGCCCGGGCCCTCCTCGGAGCCGCGATCCAGATCGATGTCCTCGATCGTGAACCACTTTCCAGCTCGCCGCTCGCAAAGCTCGTACTGCCTGGACAACGCCACCTGCTTCGCCCACCACTCCTCCCAGGCAGGCTTATGCTTCCCGGACGCGTCGACACCGGCCCTGTAGGGCGCCCAGGCTGCCGCCCCCTTCTCAGCCGGCTGCAACGGGCGAAAAATCACCGACTT
Organism: Prorocentrum cordatum; assembly: GCA_963575745.1. Classification (NCBI taxonomy): domain Eukaryota; class Dinophyceae; order Prorocentrales; family Prorocentraceae; genus Prorocentrum; species Prorocentrum cordatum. Next base: position 152,962 of record CAUYUJ010019959.1, read on the forward strand.
GAACAGCGCGTTCACCTCTTCCTCTTTCTCCTTCGAAGGCATCGCGAAGCCGAAGAACTTGGGCACCCTGAACGGCGCGCCGACGCGGAGCTTCTGCACTCGGGAGGCGGCGGCCGGGTGCGAGTCTGCGAACGCGTACGTCTCGAAGTCCTGCGCGTCGAAGTGGAGCGGGTTGGCCTGAGCTGTGTACACGTACATGGCGTAATGGTACATGCCCATGGACTTCAGGGGCTCCCTGTCGCCGCGATGCAGCCAGTCCATCTTCATGTCGTGCTCCTGCCGTGCCCGGTATTCGACGGCCTGCTGCTGCTGCTCCTGCTCGGGCTGGCCCTCCCCAGCAGCACCGGCACCCGCGCCCTCCCCGACGACGCCGTTGACGACCTCGGCGCGAAGCGTTGCGCGCCCCTCGCCCAGCGCATCCATGATACCGCCCCCCCCCTCGCCGTCCTCTTCTCCCGCGGCCGGCTGGTCCACCTCGATGTCCTCTGCGCGGGGGTCGGTCCAGAAGTCGTCCCTTTTCTCGTGAACGGCGTGGCTTGCCTGGAACGCCAGCGCCACGATCCCCTTGCAATACAGAGTCCAGGTGTCATGGGAGCAGTAGCACTCGTGGCCATACTGCATCTGAAACATCATCTCGGGCAACTTCTTCAGGAGCGCCCGGTGCGAGCTGGTCGTGAGCTTGATGATTGTTCGCCTGGCAGAGTCGAGCACTCCGCCCCAGCCGCTGCGACGAGCGACAGCAGCGGCCCGGGCCCCGTCGACGTCCTCCTTGCCCTCCTCCTCCGCCGCCTCATCCGCCTCCCGCTCCGCCCTCTGCTGGAGTCGGAGCCACTCCAACCCGGTGCTCTGCGCGTGCAGCACTCCGAGGTCTCCCGCGATCGGCCCCGCCTTGGTCGTGTAGTCCGTCTGGTAGTGCGCCATATTGATGGCGTCCATGAACACGGCCTCCAGGGAGTGCAAAACGTGCTCCCGCAGGCTGCCCGGCGGACCGCTGCCGCTCGCGCCAGCAGCTGAGGCGGAGGCGGCGGGCGAGGCAGGCGCGCTCGATGCAGGGCCGCCAGAGGCCGCGCTCGATGCGGCGCGGCCCGGCGCCCGCGACCTCGGCTCTGTCTCGACGGCTGATTCTGCCAGCTCGCGCTCCGCGCGCAGGTCGCTGTAGTAGCCCAGGCCCTGCTCCCCCTTTTTGAACACGAACCCGGGCCGGCTGCCGTCGTAACAGGAAGCCGCGCAGAAGCTCGCGGTGTCCTCGCCCTGTGGATCTGCCGGCCCGACTGCCTGCTTTACGCCGCTTTGTTCCGGCGTCGGCGGAGGCGGCGGACCCAGGTCATACGCATCGACCAAATCGAACACATCGTCATCGCCCCCACCCATGTCCCAGATGTCCCCCGCGTCGGGATCGTCCATCGTGGTGGTCGGCGCCCCGCCGAGCAAGCCGCCTCCCCTGGGCAGGCCGAGGCGGCGGCCCACGGGCAGGCGCGCCCCCCCCGCCGCAGGCGCGCGCACCGACCCCTCGCCCGCTCCGCCCACGCCCTGAGTTGCGGCCGACACCCCTGAGTCCGTGGAACCTCCGCTCTGCCCGGCGCCCTCGTCGCAACCGGTGCCGCCAGTCTCGGCCCCAGCCAGCGCCTCCGACGCGTCGCCGACCGGCTCGGCGAACGCACCAGGCTCCGGAGGCGGCGGCACGGCCGGGTCGACGTCGGCCGCGGACGCGCCCCCGACGCTGTCGTCGCCGGGCAGGTCGAGCACCACGCGGTCCAGACACTGGACGTCCAGGTTGCTCCGCAGACACACCTGGCCCACAGGGTTCGTGCTCCCGTGGTACGGGTGGTACCGCACCACGTCGACGCGACCAGCTCTGCCGTACCGGTTGCAGCGGTGCGCCCACGGGCCGTAGCCTTCAGCCGGAACGTCGCCCAGATCCAGGCGCTCGCCAGGCGGGTTCCACTGCCCCTCCTCCAACGGGCCGCACGCGTACTGAACCTTCGCACCTTCCGGAAGCACCAAATCCTTCCCCTTGCGCAGGCGCCGCCAGACGAGAGAGGCGGCCGGGCGCTTCCTGGACGGGTGGCTGTACACCGCAGTCTCGTACTCGTGGTAGAAGCCAAGCCGGCACACCTTGCAGTGCTGAGGCACATCGTCGTTCGTCTTGTGCTTCCAGCACGTGGGACCGCACCTGTGCAGGTGGCCACGGATGATACACTTGCGCGCGTCCCGCGCGAAGCAGCCCGCCCAGGTGCGCGCCTCCTCGTCCGGGCGGTCCGCAAAGTGCATGGCCGCGGTGCCGCCCGCGCGCTCGCGGTACGCAGGCTTGCGGCGGTACTGCGGCTGCAGCGTCACGTGCGCACCCGTGAGAGGCTCGCCAAAGACCGCCGGGTACTGTGCCCGCTGCTCATGGGGATCGGGCTCTGGATCTGCACACGGCGCGAACGGGCGCTGCCGGCGCGGACCCTCAATTGCGGGCTGCTCCTGCAGCATCGCTCGCTCCTCTCCGAGATCGATCTTCATCATGGCCGCAACCTCGTTCCGCAGCTCTTCTGTGGACAATTTCTTGTCATGACGGACAGAGCGGCGCCCCGCGTCGTACTCCGGCTTGAGAAGCTTCCCGAGCTGACGGCGCGAAGCGCCAGCGATCGTATGGCACTGCAAGGAGAGGTCGTCCTCCTCCAGCTTCCCGTCCGCGAACGCGAGACGTCGATCCCGCGGGGCGAGCGGAAGCGGCGGCAGCCACTCCCGCCCGCCCCGCCCGTCCAAGCCCAGCTGCCGGCCCACCTCCTCCGCCGCGTCGAACTGCACGCTGCCGACCCGGGCGAGCACGGCCTCCCTCCACTTCCTCAGACGCCCCTCGAGGCCTTCGACGTCCCCCGAGCGCAGCTTCGCGAGGAACGCGCCAGTCATCGGGTGCAGGCGCCACAGGTGGATGTGCGGATGGATGCCGCCGCGCCCCTGCGACTCCACGGGGCCGAAGTACGCGCGGACGAGCCCGAACGCTCCACACGCCCCCGTGGCGGCCACGCCGTCGGAGACGCCCGTGGCCCCGCGCTGCGGCGTGACGCCGACGACATGCTCCAGGAACAGTTCCAGCATGAGGTTCGTGACCATGGCCTGCGACACCGGGTCTGCGGCCACCCGCCGCAGCATCTCCCGCGTCGAGGGCATCACGGGAGAGGTCTCCTCCAGCAGCCGCCATTGCTGCACGGAGGCGCCCTCGTACATCAGGGACACCATCAGATTCCGAGTGTCCGCGATGTTCGGCGTCGTGAACACCAGGGGCGGACCAAAGAGCCGGGTGTAGCTGGTACTGATGTGCCGCAGCGTGGTCCGGTGCGCGTCGGAGCCGACGACATCGCGGTTGCTGAGCAGCATGCTGCGCAGCGCGCTCTTGACGTTCCGGGGCACGCCCTCGTGGCCCAGGGCCTGCTTCAGGCCCGCCCCCCTGCCGAGCTCGGCCACGACCAGCGCCAGATCCTCCGGCGTCAAAGCGGCCAGGTCCGCGATGCTTTCCCCGAGGCGGTGCTTGCGCACGAATAACCTGGCCGACTGAATGATTGCCTTTCTGCGCCAGAGGCAATACTGGGCCGTGAGCAGGTCTGCGTGGCGACGCCAGCGCGGCACGGGCGACTCAGACGCGGCGGGCGCCTTCGCAGCGTCGGGCGCGGGCGCCCGCGCAGCGTCGGGCGCCGAGACGTCGTCGGGGACCACGTACTCGAGCTCCTCGCGAGCCATGAGGCACCGGCACCACTCGTCGTACGTCAACTTTGCGTCCCTCTCGAGTCCGAAGACGCCGTCCCCATACGGAAACGCGACAGGGTCGAAGGCGCTCCAGAAGCCGGGCGAGAACATGCTGACAGGCTCGGTTCCAGTGGGCACGACGACCCGCACCGCGCGCCTCGCCCCCCCGGCCTCGGCGCCCCCGGCCGGCGCGCCGCCGCCGCCGCCGCCGCCGGCCGCGCGCTTCCCGGCAACTCCTGGAGGAGGCCGCGTGGCCTGAATCTTCTGCTCCGTCTGCTCCAACTTCTTTGTGAGCGCCTCCTTCTTGCAGTTGGTGAGCAACTTCGCAGCCTTGCGGGCCTCTTCCGCGGCCTCCGCCAAGCGCCGGTCGAGATCTCGGTCCTGGAAATTCTCCATGCCGTCGAACTGCCGCGTTTCTGCCTCCGCGCGCTGCTTCTCGCGCGCAATCTCCTCCGCCCTCTGGAGGCTGAGGTGCACATTCGCCCACTGCTTGTCCAGATCGGCCATAATGTCGGCGTCCGCGACGGCGGCGCAGCACTCGCCTTCTTCGACACCCTCGCCGCCCTCTCCCTCGCCAGCCTCGCCCTCGTCGCCCTCTGCATCCTCCCCACCAGCGCCAGTAGCGTCCTCACCGCTGGCCCCTGCCTCGCCCTCTGCCTCGCCCCCGCCGTCTGCCGCCGCGTTCGCGTCGCCCTCCGCGCTCGCAGCGCCTGCACTCGTCCGCTTCGGCGGGGCCGAGCCCACGCCGGGCTGCACGGCATCGGCCGGGCCCTCCTGGCGAGCGTCGCCACCCTCACCCCCCACGGCCACGCACGCCGCGAGACAGCGAGGCAGGCCCAGGAGCGAGGAGCCGTCGCCATCGCCGTCGCCCTCGGGGTCCGCAAAGTTTCGCGCTGCCTCTTCGTCCCACCGCACTGCGGCGTACTGCTCGTTCGTGTCGCGGAGGTAATCGTAAGCGCGCTTGAAATCGTCGAGGGGCACGCCGAGCTCCTCCAACCGCGCCTTCTGCAGGGTGGCGGGATCGGAACCCGCGAAGACAATCTGCACAAACTCGACAAGATCGCTCTCCCGCGGCGGCAGCGACAGCACCTGCCGACCGCCGTCCGCCTGCGGGAACGCCACGAAGTTCCCCACGTACGCCTTGATCTGCTGGTCGATTGGAGCCCACTGGCCAGAATCGGCCTTGCAGTTGAACCGCCGCACGATGCCCCGCGCGATGGGCAGCAGAAGCTTCGCGCCCAGCGTGAGGTTCCGCAGCGGCGGTGGCAGCCGACCGATCCAGAGATCGTTGGCCAGCGCGCAGGGCGGCATCGTGGGCAAATTCTTGGTGAGCGCGCCGTGACACCCCGCGCAGATGGGCACCTTCTGCGTCGCGTCGGCCACGAGCACTCCGTCTGAGTCGCGCTTGTCAATCTTGAAGCACTTCTTGTGCAAGAGCCACAGCTTCCCGTCGGGGCCAGGGTCGCGCACTGCGGACGCCTCCAGCTCCTCGAGGGGGATGCCGCCCGGGTGCTCGGCGCCGTCGGGGCCCTCGCGCACGAAGCGCCACCGGGCGTAGTACCGCGCCGGGTCCAGGAGCGCGTGGGCGCGCTGCCGCTGCGTCAGGCGCATGGCCTGCGCCTGCGCGCCCGCGGCCTCCGATGCCTCTCCCCTCGCCGCCTCGAGCTCGGCGCGCGCGGGCCGCTTCGGCACCTCGTCGCAGAGCAGCGAACGCTCCCCGGCGCCGTCCGGCTGCTGCCAGAAGTGCACGCGCTGCAGCTCGTCCGCCCAGTGGAGACGAGCACAGACGCAGCAGGCCACCCTCGAGCGCACGGCGCGGCGACTCTGCCCGGGCTCGGGCCCCTCGGCGTCCGACGCCGCCGGAGCAGCGCCCAGCGCGTCCATGTCCACGGGCGGCATGTCCACGCCCGCGGGCGGCGCGGCCCCGTCCGCGCCCGGAGGCTTCCACCAGGCGCGCGGCGCGTCCGGCGCGGCAGCGGCGGCGGCGGCCTCCCCCGAGTCGGCGGGCGCTGCGCAGGCCGGCCAGTCGTGGGACCCCGTGACGAGGTGCTCAGAGAAGGCCTCCACGCACTGCCGCCACTCCTGGGGTCTGACGGGCCGCACATCGTCATCCCGCTCCGGCCACTGCTCGGCCAGGTAGAACAGGCGCTTCCTGTACTCCGGCCACCCGTGGTGCTTTTCGTCCACGTGCTTTCTGAAGCCGGCATGCGTGGCGAGGTTCTTGTCGCAAAGGCGGCACGGGAACGGCGGGAGAGCCTCCGGGGCCTCTTTAAACGCCCGCAGAGGGTGGCGCTCGTCACACGGGAGGGCCACATACTTGGGCTGGAGCCTGGGCACGCGCGCCTTGCGAGCGGCAGCGATGGCCGGGGTCGGCGCGGGCGGGGCGCCGCCGGCCTGCGTCTCGCGCTTCCGCGCCTCCTTCACGGCCATGTCGTACCGTTCCGGGCACTCGCGGGTCAGGGAGCTGTGGCCCTTGTCCGGGTCCCACAGCCCGAGAGTTCGCTGCTCGGGTCTGCCATGGCTCCCACAGAACTGCCCTTCGCCTTTGCAAGGATTCCGGCACTGCGCGAGCAAGGACACGCAACGGTGCTGGCGCCAGACGCGCGCGCGGCACCTGCCAGCGACGCACGGCGCGGGGTCCAGGAGCCACGCCGGCAGGGTGCCCTCCTCGCTCACGTGGGGGTCATCCAGAGCCACGTTCACCTCCACGTCCCCTGCCTTCACTGTCTTCCCTCTGAGACGCTCCTCCTCTTCCTTCCGCAGCCGCTCCTGCTGCAACCGCTCCTGGTCCTTTCTCTCCGCCCCGCGAGTCCGCGGCCCTGGGCCCTCGGGAGCTGGCCTCTTGGGTCCGCCGCCGAGCAGCCGACCCGCGCCCCCGCCCGCGCCCCCGTCGCCGTCGCCGCCCGCGCCACCGTCGCCCGGCCCCCGCGCGCCAGAGCCCGACCCCGACGCTGGTCCACCGCCCGCACCGCTGCCCGAAGAAGGCCCGCCGCCGCCGCCGCCGCCGGAAGAGTCGTCGCCGCCGGCCCCTCCTCCCACCACCTCATCCCCGCACCCCGCCAGCCGCAGCCATTCGCGGCACGTCCGGTCCAACCAGATGCGTACGAATTCCTGCGAATACTTCTGCGCCACACTTGCAACACCCCGCGCGAGCTTCGCTTCCTTGAAATCGGGCTCCCCGCGCCGATCGGCGAACGCGTCCGGCCAGACACCGCCGTGACGGGCACGGAAATCGTCGAGAGCAGTCAGAGCGCGCCTGTCCGTGTCTGTAAGCGCCGCGTCCTTCTCCACCGCGGCGAGCAACACGGGATCCCTCTCGAGCGCAGCGAGCAGGCGCTGCTGGTCCAGGTCCCAGCGCCCCGCGGCGAGGTTCCACGTCAAGCCCACGCCCGCCCGCTCCCTGCGCGCGAAAGCCGCCACCTGCCGCGCCGCCTGAGGCTTCAGCTTGAGGAGCTGCTGCCAGACGGGCCACTCGGGGATCGCCTGCGGCTTCAGGTCCGCCAAGTACACGGGCGGCTTCAGGTCGCCACTCGGGGACCGCCGCGCGCCCTCCGCGGCCTCCACCCTGTACATGATATCGCGGTCGCCCTCGAGCTGCTGCAAGCGCGCGGCCAGGGCGTCGCCCATGCGAGCGACGCCGCCGCGCGCGCGGCACCAGGCCCGCAACAGCCAGAGCTCCGCGGGCACGTCGCCCGGCTCGCCCGCGTAGTAGCCGCGCCGCCCCTGGGGGAACGTGTCGGCGGGGAAGCCCGACTCCACGGCCTCGGAGAAGAACGCACCACCATGGCCGGCCCACGATTTCGGAATACCGAAGACGCGCGGCCACGGCGCCAGCCTGCTCCCGTCGGGCCCCGCGCGCTGGTACCAGGGCTCCAGGGCGTGTCGCTGGTCGTGCTTCACGCTCGCTTCGCAGTTGTCCTGGTGGAAGCACTCGTCCTCCAGCAGCAGACCACGGAACTCAGCGAATCCCTTCTCCCCCCTCGCCGCGCACTGGGCCGCCTGCTTTCGCCGCATGGCGCGGGCGCGCTCCGCTTCCACCGCCTCGCGCTTCGCCGCCAAACTGGGAAGCTTCTTCTTCGACGCGAAATGCAGCCTCTCACACCACGCAGTGACCTCCTCGTCGCTCATCTCCTCGCCTCCACCCCGCTCGCGCTCGAATTCCTGCTGGCACTTGTAGCAGAGGAAATCGGAGGGCAGGCGCAGGAGCACGCTGCCGTGCACCGGGGCGCCAGGAGCGCCGTCCAGCCGCGCCTGCTCTGCGTACCGCGCCTGGCGAGTCGCCTCGCGCACCTCCCCAGGCCTCCAGACCTCTCCATCGGCGGCGCCCAGCGACGGCAGCGGCGGCGCGCGGACCGGCCCCGGTTTGCCGTCGTTGCGGAGCGGCGCGCGCCAGCGCAGCGGCTCGCGACGACAGCAGACCCAGACCTCGCGCTCCACGCCCTCCTGCTCGAGCCGGTCGAGCAGGCGCTGCCACTGCTCCCAGGGCTCCCGCACGTCCGAATTGGGCACGGGCGTGCGGCGCAGCAGCTCGGGGTCGGCCTCGCGCAGGCGCCGGATCGCCTGCGACCGCGCCACGTTGTCCTGCGCCGCGGCCGCGTCGCGCCCCAGGGCGACGTCCCGCAGCCGCTCCAGCTCCGCCACCTGCCGCTGCAGCTCCGCCTCCGGCGCCTCCCCCGCGAAGAACCTGGGCAAGACAGGCACCCACGACAGCATGCAGGTCGCCAGCACGTACCGCACGAAATCCTCGTGCTCCTCCTCGATGCCCGCGGGCAGCTCCTCCTCGTCCGCCATGCCCCGCGGCTCCTCCTCCGCGACCGCCATCTCTGCGTCCCCCTCCTCCTGCTCTCGTCGCTCGTCGTCGCCCTCCTCCTGCTCCTGCTTCTCCTGCTCCTGCTCCTCCTCTTCCTCCAGCTCCTCTTCCTCCTGCTCCTCTCCTTCCTCCTCCTCAGCCTCCTCTCCGAGCGCCTCGCGGCGCGGATCTTCGGCCGCCGGGGCAGCCAAGGCTTCGCGGACCCGCCTGTCTTTGGCCAGGGCAGCGAAGACGTCGAGCCCGAGCGCGGCGCCCTGCAGCGCGTCCACGTACGACAGCAGGGCGCCCACGAGCGCGGTCTTCACCCGACGAGCCAGCGCCCTGTCTGCCCTCTGAAACCTGGCGAACATATCCGGCGTGACCTCCGCGCGCCGCTCCTCCGCGAGGCAGTCGGCCGGGTCCAGCTCTTCCTGCTCCTCCTCCTCCTCCTCCCCGCAGGCCTCCTCCTCCTCCTCGGCCGCGCGCTGCAGCAGCTCCTGCCGCTGCGCCTCGAGCGCCCGCGCCTCCGCCTCCCTGCTCTCGGCGTCGCGGCGCGCGGCGGCCGCCTGCGCGTACTTCTGCCGCAGCGCGTCGAAGGTGTCGGGCGCGTTAAACGACGCCTCGCGGCCCCCACGCTCGCGATTCGCGATGAACTTGGCCAGCTTGCGCTCCTCGTCATCCTCGGCCTTCTCCACCGGCATCCTCTGGTGCTCTTCGCACCACGCCTCGAGCGCCTGGACCTGGATGAGATCCGCGTCCAGCGCCGCCTCCAGCTGCGCGCGCCATCGCTCGTCCAGACCCTCGACGCCACGAGCTCGCACGTGCTCCACCCACCTCGCGAGCAGATGCTCCCGCGGATCGTCGTCGTGGCCGAAGCGCTGCGGCCCTCGCCGGTGCCTCTCCACGAACGCCTTCACCTCGAGCACGCGCTCCTGCGCCGTCCGCCGCTGCCACGCACGCCTGTTCACCAGCTTATCGAACCTCTCCTGATTGTCCTCGTCCAGCTCGTAGTGGCCAGTGCTGACATTGTTGATCCACTTCGCAAGCTCCGCCTCCTCCTCGTCCTCCGCCCCGCGCTTCGGCAGCTCGTCGAGAACCTCCACGTGCTCCGCGATGCGGTCCAGCATCGCGCGGGCGCGCGCGCGCCTCTCCTCCCGCCGGTTCACGAGCCCGTCGAAGCGCGCGCGCCGCTCGGGGGTCAGCACATTCTGGCCGGAGCTCACGTTATCGATCCATTTGCCAAGCGCAGATTCCGCTTTCCGCGGAACGCGGCCGTGCTCCTCCACGTGCCTCGCCAGCTCGCCCAGCATCTCCTCGGAATGGTCCCGCGATCGCGCCTCCGCGCCAGCATGCTGCGCACCGCTCATGTCGATGCCCAGGTGCGCCGCGAGCGCAGCCCTGTACACCTCAATGTCCAATCGCTTGCGCTCCGAGCCAACCCAGCGCCGCGAGGACGGCACTCCAGCCTCGCGGTCGCCCCGCAATCGCGCAGCCAACTTTTCCAATTCAGCGAAACTCATCCGGGCCAACGCCGCCGCGTCCACTCCGTCGCGCGCGCCCCCGCGAGCGCCCTGCGCCCCTGCGGCACCCTGCCCCGCACGGCGTTTCGGCGCCCCGCCCCGCAGCGCGCCGCGCCCCGCACCCGCGCGCGGCGACCGCGAAACCGACCTCGAACGCCCGTGCGCGACGACGCGACACCACGGCGCGCTCTCGGCTTCCCCCCACTCCACGTCACCAGAACCCACCGACTCCTCCACCGCGCACACGTGGCCGCCGTCGAGCCACAGCAGAGCACCAGCGCAGAAGCCCGTCGCGTGCCCCAGCGCCCACGCCACACGCCTTCCTTCCTGCGCTTGGAACGCTTCCACACATTCCGCAGAGAACACGCGCACGTGCAGGAAGCGGGAGCGCAAGTGCTGGACGACGACCTCAAGATTCCAGCGCTCCACCACCGACCCACAGGCGCCCGAACCCTCGTGGTTCTGACACGCGCGACCGAAATGCCCTGCGGCGTCGCCCCCCACGAGCTCAGCCACTGCGCTCTGCAGGCACTTCCCACGCCACTCGACGGGAGAACCAGCGCGCGCGCGGCGGTTCCCCCGCCCGCGTCCGCCGCGCGGCCGTGGGCGCGGTGGGCGAGCGGCCCCGAATGCACCAACAGACATGGGCACGGCGCCGTCCTGCGTCGCCCCGCTGAACCCCGCCGGACACGCTCCGAGAGCGATCATGGCGCAGGCAGCGCGCACGGCCAGGTCCCCGACGAAAACCTTGGACTCCCGCGCAGCCCGGCACTTCGCCCCGCCGATGCCGACGCCCGGCGAGAACCGGCGCGCACAGACGCGGCGGCCGCCGCACGTCCGCGCCGAGAGCCCGTAGAGCACGCAGCAGAACCACCTGGCGGTGACGACCGCGGCTGCACGATCGGCCAGCCCGGGCGCGTCCGGGAGCTCCCGCGCGAACACATCCCGCTGCCGCCACCAGCGCGCCGCCGCGACCTTCCTCGTCATCACCACTCTGCTGTCTTCCTGGGGCGGGCACACGCCGAGAGCGACGAGAACGCATGCTGCGCGCAGGGCCGCGTCGCCCACAGTCCACGACGACGCGTCGGGCGCAGGCGCGGCGGCGGCGCGGGGGGCGCGCGCTGGCGGCTCGTCCGGGTCGACGGCACGGGCCGCGCGCGCGTTCAGGAACTGCTCCACGCGCCCGTTCTTGCGAGCTGCCCCCCGGGCGGCGCGGCCAGACGAGACCCGCCCCGGCGACGCGTCGCGCTGCAGTAAGCGGGGCACGACGGGGAGCAGCACACGGCGTGCAAGCTGCTCGTTCCGCGCGGCCGCCGCCTCCGTCCGCTGCGCCCACTCCGCCTCCCGCCGCGCACACCGAGCCCGCCGGCACGACGCGCGGCACACTTTCCGGAGCGATTTCTGCTCGCGCTCCGCCGCCTCCAGCGCGGAATCATCGACGACCTCCTCATGGATCACGGCGTGCTCTGCGCGCAAACAGTCCTGCACCCGGTCGTCCCATGCACGCGACTTCCGGGCCGAGGCCGGGCGCTCTGCGCACCGCCCCCAAGAACCGACACCGCCCCCCGCCCGGGCCAGAACCCGGTCCCGGTCCCGGTCCCGGTCTAGGTCCCATTCCCGGTCCCGGTCCCGGTCCCTGCCCCGGTCCCGGTCCCGGCCCCGGTCGCCGTTGTCGTCGTCGTCGGCGTCGTCGTCGTCGTCGTCGTCGTCCTCCTCCTCCTCCTCTTCCTCCTCCTCCTCCCCCTCCTCCTCCTCTTCCTCCTCCTCCTCCTCCTCCTTTTCCTTCTCCTCCTCCTCCTCCTCCTCCTCCTCCTCCTCCTCCTCGTCCTCCTCCTCCTCGTCCTCCTCCTCCTCTCCCTCCTCCTCCTCTTCCTCCTCCTCCTCCTCCTCCTCCTCCTCCTGCTCAGCTAAAGCAATGGCTATTGCGGAAGCTCGGACAGGGGCGCGGCAGATGTCGTCGTCGTCGTCGCCGTCGTCGTCGTCGTCGCTGGCTGCGAAGGCGGAAATTTCGCCGGCGAGCACACGCTCATAAAAATCATCGCCTCCCAACCGATTTTTGGCGTCTCCTCGCGGTTTTGAATGCGCTCCGGAACGATTTTCAACGCCGCCGCCGCGCGGGACCCAGACTTCCCTTTTCTCCACGTCGTCTTTACCCCTGGCCGAACCCCCCAGAAAACGCACGCAGGAGCGGAAAACTCGCGCGGAAAATCCGCGTTAGTATCCCCCTCACAGCCCCGTTTTCCAGAAAACGGCGCGCCAATCTGGAAAACGGGCGCCTGGCTCGAAAATGCTTGCGAAAATTTCGCGAGCGTTTCCCCCTCCAAGCGCCTGTTTCCAGGAAACTCCGTCTCGCAGAGACTCTGCCCCGAGCAGGAAAACGCCCGCGAAAAATTCGCGAGCGTTTCCCCCTTCCAGCGCGCATTTTCAAAGGAATTTAAGCCGCTCCGGGGACTGCGCGTTGGACAGGAAAACGCTCGCGGAAAATTCGCGAGCGTTTCCCCCTCCCACCGCGCAGCCCCCTGCGTCCTGGACCCCCCCTCTGCCCCTGGCCCCGGCCCCTGGGTCCCCGGCCCCGGCCCCTGGGTCCCCGGCCCCGCCCCCGCCCCCGGCCCCGTCCCCGGCCCCGCCCCCGCCCGCAAGCCCAAAAAAACATTTCCTGCCCGAAGGCTCGAATTGCGCCTAGCGCCCAGGCTGAAATGAGACTGGGGGGTGCCCAGTCTCACCGGCAGTTCACCAAGTACTACCTCATTCCCCATCACACCCCCGGGGCGGCTGGGGGAAAACCCAGCCGTCGGGGAGGGAAGTATGCTCCTAGAGCCTGCGCCTAGCGCCACCCTGCCAAGGGGATGGCAGGGCTGAAGACGACGGTCTCCCATGGGATTGGGAAGGACCGCCGTCCCCGGGGAGAAAGGACGGCCGCCTTGGGGGCGACCGTCCAATCCGGTGTGTGCGCGTGCGTGCGCGTGTGTGTGTGTGTGTGTGTGGTGCGCGTGTGTGTGCGCGCCGCGGCCGCCCAAGCGCCGGCGCCCGCCCGCCCGGCCCCCCCGGCCCCGCGCGCGCGCGGGGGTCCCGGGGCGGCCGCGCGGGGCGGGGCGCGGCGCTGGCGAGCCGGCGGCGCGGGGCGTTCGTCGTCGTCGTCGCCGCCGCTGCCGTCCCTCCTCTCTCCCCGTTTTCTTCTTTCTCTGTTCCCCTGTCCTGCTCTCTCCCTCTCCCGCTTGCTCTCCTTCCCTTCCTGTTGTGCTCTCCTTCTTCCCCCTCTTCCCTCTGCTGCTTCCTTCTTCCTCTCTTCCCCTTCTTTCCGTCCGCGGTTTTCTTTTGAGCGTGTTTTTTTTTTTTTCCGGGGGGTGGGGTGGGGTGGATCCGGAAGAGGCCCCCGAAGGCCCCTTCTGGAACCCCCCGGGCGTTCGCCCGGGGCTCTTTCCCCCCAGGGGAGAGAGACTGGCGCCGGCGGTGAACCGTCAACCTGGTCACCGCCGGGAACCTCGTAGAGCTCCTTGAATCCGTGAGAAAGCTCAGCATCAAAGCGGGAGCTTCTGGGAGCTTTTCTACAAAAACTTCAAGTTGAGATTTTTTCGGAGTCAACATGAAGTCGGTTCCTTCAAGTGAACTGGTACTGAAAATGACTCTAGATGGCCGAGCTGATCAGGGAACGAAGTTTATATCTCAATGCTCGGAGTAAAAATCTGCTTTTTCAAAATGAATTGTCAAATATCTTTCAAAAAATTGCAAAACCACCCAAAAGTTGTCACATTGTCCGCCTCGGCCGGCTGGACCAAAGTTCTCACTCCCAGCGAAGCTATTCATATGAAGTCTCGCGCTCTGAGTGAGAACGCGAGACCATTCTGCGTCGACAAAAATGCAAGAGAACTCTCTAGGTCACCCATAGATCGATATAAATTAGAAAAAAATCATCCGACACAAAAAATATAAAATTGTAAAAATCGATATTTTTCATTAACTTTGAGAATTCTAATCAATTTGGGCACTCTCGAGGCTCATTCGATGTCTCGCATGTCGCTGCTTCGATTGGAATGCACCTGGCATGCATAGCATGCACTCAGCTCGAGTTATCATCGAAACACCGTTCGCAGTGAGAGCGCTCAGCATAAAAATTGAGAGCTTCGAAGCTATTCATATGAAGTCTCGCGCTCTCAGTGAGAGCGCGAGATCATTCTGCGTCGACAAAAATGCACCAGAATCACCCATAGATCGATATAAATTAGAAAAAAATCATC
>CAUYUJ010019960.1:0-7500 GCA_963575745.1 Prorocentrum cordatum
AAAAAATCAAGAGAGGAAAAGACATACAGACACAATTAATCCTCGATTCCCCAGAAAATATGGGAAAATATGGGAAGTGTTGGGGGGAAGACAGACACCCAGAAAAGATGGAAAATATGGGGAATCTTTTTTATTTTTGTGTGTGTGTATTTATTTGTGTGTCCCAGGGCCCCTTCAAAAAAATTGGAGCAGCCGGATGTCTGGGTCTCATGGTCTGAGCCAGCTCGTCCCTCTCCCTCCCTCGCGCTCTGCTCCTTTCCGCCTTCGTGCCTCAGTTCGCTCCTGGTGCGCCCCACCGCCTGACCGGCGTCGGACCGTCCTTGACCACTTGCCGCCCGCGGACTGACCAAGTGCGGCCATCGCGTGAAGAGGTATCAGGGCGGGGCGGCTCATTCTCGATCTGTTTGTTCCGATGCTTTGGAGAAAGCGCGCGCCCCGCGCGTAGTAGACTCGGGCTCCATGCCTTGGGCGGTGGGGGCCCGTGCCAAGGAACACCCTGCCTGCCTCCAGGGTGCCCTGGGTTCCTTGGGTTTCGATGGCTCTGCCATGGAAAGCGCGACGCTCCCACAACACAAACGCATGGACGTCCCGGGGTCTCAGGGCTGGGTTTCTCGTGGAAGGCTTCCTGTGGTCGGGCTCCTACTGTGCGACTTGCATTTGCCTCTCCCTTCTGTTGCATCCGCCTATCTCTCTCTCTATCTCTTGTCTTCAGTGTCTTGCCCCCCTCGTGGCTGCTCGCTATGCCCGACTGGTGTCGTGTGGGCGGCGCCTCTTCTCGATCCTGCTGCCTCTGCTGACACCACCTTCTCGGCAGCGCGCCGTTTCGAGTGCCACGTCGTCTCGCTGACGTCGCGTGGCTACGCGGATGTTCGTCCGTCACAGGGTGGCCTCTCCACAGTGCCCGATGTGCCTGTACTGTAGCCTGCGTGATGCCAGCTCCTCGGGGCACTCATGCGCGTCACGCTTCGTGAACAAGTCTGCCTCCCCCCGTCTTCCTCGCCCATCTTGCGCCCGTCGTTCGAAATGCCTCTTGTCCTCGTGGCCCTCTTCCCTACCACTGATCGGCGGCGGGGGAAGTGAGAAGGGGCAGGCCTTCTCAGAAGGCTTCGAAGTCCCCCGGCCTTCTGAGAAGTTTCCTAAGCCTTCCCCGAAGACGCCGAAAACTTTTCAGAAGGCGCGATGGTTTCTGAGAAGTCCCGCCGCCTTCTGCGAAGGCCTTCTCCTTCTCATTCCCTCCCTCGCTCGCCGCCGAACTGAGCGCCAAGGTGCTTCCAACCTGGACCGGAGATGCTTGCGGCCGAATATCGCCGCCGTCAAGGAGAGAGAGGGCAAGCGGCTTTGCAACGTCGGCGAAAATGAGCGGCGCCCGTTGCCCGCGGTATCGCTGCCCGCGATGGCTGGCTGGATTTCCCGTTTCGTCCGATTTTCATTTCGTCATGTGTGCTTCGCCCTGTTCGATCCGTCCGGTTCGATTCGTCCTTTTCGCTTCGTCCTGTTCGACTCGTCCGCTCGTCATGTTGTCTGGTTTCGATGCGTCCGCCGTTCCCTTCGTCCGGTTTCCATTCGTTCGCTATTCCTTTCGTCCGGTTCAAACTAGTCACTTTCAATTCGTCCAGTTTCAATTCGTCCGGTTTCAACCCGCCCGCTCGAAACACGCGCTGGTCCTCCTCCCGCGCGCGCTTTTCGAGCGGGTTCCGCATCGTCCTGGCCTCAATCAACTCGTCTAGCTTCAATTCGTCCAGTGTCAATTCGTCTGGTGTCAATTCGCTAGAAGTCGAGTCGACTGGTGTCAATTCGTCTGGTGTCGATTCGTCTGACTTCAACTCGTCCGGTTTCAATTCGCCCGCTCGACGCGCTGGTCCGCCCCGCGCGCGTCTCGAGCGGACGAGGACAGAGTGAACGAGGGCGAAACGACCGAGGACGACACAACATAATACTGAACGAATAAAGCCGAAACGAGCACGAAAGAACAAGAAGAAGAGGAAGAAGAAACGGCAAAGGACGAAATGAACAGCGGACAACACGAAGCAGGGCGAAACGAAAGAATATGAAGCGAAAGAGGACGAAACGAATGATATTCCAAATGGCAGAGGACGAAACGAACAAAGGCGAAACGAAAGCGATAGAGCACGAGACAGAAGAAGACGACACAAACAGCGGGCGATACGCAACTGGACTAAACGAACGAGGATGAAACGAGCGAGGACGAAACGAACTAGATTCCAAATGACATAGGACGAGACGGAAAAAACGGAACGAAAACGTCAGAGGACGAAACAGAAGAGGACGAAGCAGAAGAGGACGAAGCGAAAGCGGACGAAACAAAACAATGCGAAACAAACGAGGACTAAACGAAAGACAAATCATCTACATATGACGAAACGAGTACATAGCGTAACATGACATAGCTAGAGTTAATAAACCGAGAAAGAGCGAAACGAAATACCATTATCCCAGCGAAGGGCCCAACCATATGCAGTTGTGAGTGCCGTCGTTGCAGGTATCGCCTTCGGGGGATCTCTTCATGTGGCCATGAAGCATGCGAGGGGTGTGCCGATATGGGGCGGGGCTGCCATGTGGGGGCTGCCACTGGGGCTTTAGGCGGAATCCACGATGGGGCCGCGAAGCGTGTGAGGGGTGCGCCGCAATGGGGCGGGGCCGCCACTGGGGCCTTCGGTGGAGCTCCCTATGGGGCCACGAAGCGCTGTAATGGTTGGGGGAAGCGCATGCGGGCACCGCCGCTGGGGCCTTCGGTGGAGCCCCCTGTGTGGCAACGAAACGTTGTACTCTCTGGGCGAAACGCATGCGAACACCGCCACTGGGGCCTCTGGTGGAGAGCCCTCAGGGCCACGGAAGGCTGCCTTGTTTTGGGGAAACGCATGCCAACACCGCCACTTGGGCCTCCGGTGGAGCTCCCTATGGGGCCACGGAACGCTGTGCTGGATGGGGGGAACGCATGCAGGCAACGCCATTGGGGCCTTCGGTGGAGCTCCCTATGAGGCCACGAAGCGTTGTACTGGGTTGGGGGAAGCGCAGGCGGACATATTTACTGAGGCCTCCAGTGCAGCATCCTATGGGGCCACGAAGCGCTGTGCTGGGTGGGGGAAACGCATGCGAACACCGCCTCTGGGGCCTCCAGTGCAGCATCCTATGGGGCCACGGAACGTTGTACTGAGTGGGGGTAACGCATGTGTTGCCATTGAAGCCTTCGGTGGAGCTCCCTATGATGGTGGTGGAACGTATGTGGACACCGCCGCTGGGGCCTTCGGTGGACCTCCCCATGCCGCCACGAAGCGTGTGTGGGGTGTACCGAAATGGGTGGCGCGGTCGCATGTGGACACCGCCACTGGGGCGTCCAGTGGAGCTCCCCATGGGGCCGCGAAGTGTGTAAGGGGTGTGCCGAAATTGGTGACGTGGACACCGCCACTGGGGCCTTCGGTGGAGCTCCCAATGAGGCCACGAAACGTGTGAATGGTGCGCCGAAATGGGTGGCGCGGCCGCATGTGGACACCGCCACTGGGGCCTTCGGTGGAGCTCCCTATGCGGCCACGAAGCGCTGCTCTGGTTGGGGGAGGCGCATGTGGACACCGCCGCTTGGGCCTTCGCCACGAAGCGTGTGAGGGATGTGTCGAAATGGGTGGCGCGGCCGCGTGTGGACAGCGCCACTGGGGCCCTCGGTGGAGCTCCCTATGGCGCCACGAAAGCGTGAGGGGTGTGTCGAAATTGGTGACGCGGCCGCATGTGGACACCGCCACTGGGGCCTTCTGTGGAGCTTCCTATGGGGCCACGAAACGTGTGAGAGGGGCTGCCGAAATAGGTTGTGCGGGCGCATGTGGACACCGCCTCTGGGGCCTTCGGTAGAGCTCCCTCCTGGAACACGAAACGTGTGAGGGGTGTGTCGACATGGGTGACGCGGCGCATGAAACGTGTGAGGGGGGTGCCGGAATGGGTGGCGCGGACGCATGTGGCCTCCGCCACTGGGGCCTTCGGTGGAGCTCGCTGTGGGGTCACGAAGCGTATGAGGTGTGTGTCGAAATGGGAGGAGGGAAGAGGGCGAAGGAGGAGGGGGAGGAGGAGGGAAGGAGCGGACGCGGGGCGCTGTCTCTTCAAAAGGAGGACTCAACTCCACAGGATGGTTTGAGAACGCAATTTCAACACATGTGGTTCCCAATACGAGGTCTGCTCGCGGAGCAGCGAGGCACCCAAACACGTTTTCTGGGAGCATCGCAACAATTGGTTGGGTAGATGGGCTGCACTCCTGGATGGGCATATTCAGGCGAATCCTTTAACTTCACTGCCAGAGCTCAAGGGTGCACGGATTACCAAACCAGGATTACTTTTTTTTCTCATGGTTGGTTGCGTCGCAGTGCATCAATGGAAGACGCCTGCGGAGAATCACCGCCGCCTCCAGCCTTTTAGGATACGCTAGTGTGGCAAATTGTTTAGGCCAGGGGCAGGAAGGGGACGATGAGGAGAGGGAGGAGAACGGAGGATAAGGAAGAGGATGAGGAGACCTCTTGGGAGCTTCTTGGGTCACTCTTCGACCTGAGAGGCGCCGGGTGTGCTGGATTTCCACCGCAGACTCGCGGCGTGGCCTGCAGCAGAAGAGGCGCGGGCGAATTAAAAAGGAAGCGCTCAGCAGAGCGCGAAAATTGGGGATATCTGATCACCTCCCAGATGGTGGCCGACTGGGTGGGGCCTGTGGATCGCGCCGCATCGACGACTCATCGGCGATGCATCGATGATGCATCGGCGGTGCATCGGCGACGTCGGCGGTGCATCGGCGACGTCGACGAGCAGCAAACCGGGATCCACATCGAGCGAGGCCCAGATCACCGCTGCGGCCTTGGGGTGCTTGGCGGCGATCGGAGTTAAGAAGTGGGGCTCTCGTGCAGGCAGCCGCAGGGGCCCCGGAAGGCGGAGCGAGTGAGGCCCCAGCCTCGCGACACGGCCATCGGGCTGCGAGGCTTCTCGGAAGGCCAGCGCCGGTGACGGCCCAGTCCCGGCCCATGCCACGCCGTCGTTGGCTTCGAGGGCCAGCGCCGGTGACGGCCAAGTTCGGGCCCATGCCACGCCGTCGCTGGCTCCGAGGAGGGCCAGGTTCGGCTTCGCGCAGGAGTGACCCTGGGTGGAGGGTTTCTCCGAAGGGCTTAGGCGACCCGTCCCCCTCCTCCTCCTCCTCCTCCTCCTCCTCCTCCTCCTCCGTCCTCCTCCTCCCTCCTCTTCCTCCTCCTTCTCCTCCTCCTCGTCCTCCTCTTCCTCCTCCTCCTCCTCCTCCTCCTCCTCTCTCCTCCTCCTCCTCCATCTCTTCCTCCCCCTCCCCCTCTCTCCTCCTCCCTCCTCCTCCTCCTCCTCCTCTCCTCCTCCGTCCTCCTCTTCCTCCTCGTCTCCTCCTCCTCCTCCCGTCGTCGTCGTCCTCCTCCGCCTCCTCCTCTTCCTCCATCTCTTCCTCCCCCTCCCCCTCCTTCTGAACCTCCTCCTCCTCCTCCTCCATCGCCTCCTCCTCTCCTCCATCTCCTCCTCCTCCTCCTCCTCCTCCTCCTTCTCCTCCTCCTCCTCCTCCTCGGGTCGCCTATGGCCCCAGGAGAAACCGTGCAACCCTATGCAAGAGTGACCTTGGTGCGCGGCTTCTGGGGGCTGCCAGGTGGCTTCATCCAGGCGCGCGCAGGCTGTCGTTGGCGATTAGGGTCACTCCGGTGAAAGATCACTCTTACGTGTCGCCGACAGTGGAGGGTTTCTCCGAAGGGCTTAGGCGACCCGTCCTCCTCCTCCTCCTCCTCCTCCTCCTCTTATCCTCCTCCTACTCCTTCCTCCTCCTCCTCCTCCTCCTCCTCTCCTCCTCCTTCTCCTCCTCCTCTCCTCCTCCTCCTCCTCCTCCTCCATCTCCTCCTCCCCCTCCTCCTCCACCTCCTGCTCCTCCTCCTCCTCCTCCTCCTCCTCCTCCTCCTCTTCCTCCTCCTCCTCCTCGGGTCGCCTACGGGCCCGGGGAAAACCGTGCAGCCGACAGTTGAGCCAGTTTAGCCAACGGCGGGCCTCCCACTTGGCACAGATCCGCTCAAAGTCGGTCACCAGACCTGACTACCTATAGAACCACCCCAACCCAACCCGAAGCCCTTTGGGATCGTCGATTTCCGACGGGGGGGGCACTCCAGAGCAGTGAGGAAACACGACGGAACCTGTGCACCTACCAACCCGAAATCTAGGAGGGTCTGTGGGGCCTTCGGGTTGGCGTTGGGGTGGTTTGGTGAATGGTGAAGACCCCTCCCGCGGTCAACCCTGGCCCGCATTTTCCGAGGCGTGCCCAGCCGTGGCGGACAATGGGCGCTCGGGAGGTCCACGCAGCGACGAGCCAGAGCGCCCAGGGGATGGCCGCTGCTGCCTCGACCTGGCCCTCCTCCGCTCGACGTCCGGTCGACGCCCCGCCCCGCCCGCTCCGGCCCCGCCACCGGGGGCGCGGGCGGAGGCCGCTCAGTCGTCCTCGACGGGGGCGCGCACCTGAAGGGGAACGGCAGGGGGGGCCTTTGCGGAGCTGGGCGCCCTGGCGCGGACTGTCGAACGACCCCTGCAGCGGGACACCCTGGCAACGCGGTTGCCGCCGCAAAAGCGGTCGGTTTAATGCTGGGGGGGGGCGGGCTCAGGGAGGGAACCATCGCTCCAGAATCGGCGACACATCGCCAGTACAAATAGGATCGGCGATAGGCCCCCGATGGTTCATCCGCACGTTCTTGGGCGGGGTGGGCAGCGGTAGTGGGGAAGCGATCAGTGGACACTCGTCCGCTCCCCCAAGCTCAAAGGCGGCACGCGCGGGGGAGACTGCGGTCGAAGCGCAACTCATCCGACCCACCGCCAGGAAGGGGAGGCGTTGACCGATGAATGTGGCATGCGTGTTCGCTATTTTTGCCGAGGCTTCCCCCAGCATGCTAATACTACCTATACGATCACCCTTTCGGGTGATGAGGAGGTTCAGGGGGGAGGTACCAACGTCTCACTCGATCGGTTTCATTATTGTTTTCGATTTCACTATCGATATCACTATCGTTCTCGCTCGATCGATCTCACTCGATCGATATCACAATCGATCTCTGTCAATCTATTTCAGCCGATCGATCTCACAATTGATCTGACTATCGATCCCACAATCGATCTCACTATCGATCTCATTATCGATCTCACAATCGATCTCACATTCGGTCTCACTATCAATCTCACGATCGATATCACAATCGATCTCACAATCAACGTCATTATCATCATCAACATCATTGTCATTAGCGTCATCAACTTCATCATCATCGGGGCACCATCATCGCCACCATCATCGTCATCAACATCATCATCATCGGGACCACCATCATCATCGGCATCGGGACACCATCATCATCATAATCATCTCATCATCATGAACAACATCATCAACATCATCATCGGGACACCATCATCACACTCAGCAACACTATCATCATCAACATCATCATCATCATCGTCACCGTCAACATCATC
>CAUYUJ010019960.1:12500-20000 GCA_963575745.1 Prorocentrum cordatum
GAGGGCTCCACCACCGACGTCTGGAGTGGCAGCGCCCGCATGACACCGCCGCGCCCATGTCAGCACACCACTCACACGTTTCGTGGCCCATAGAAAGCTCCACCGAAGACGATACTCACAACCGCGGCTCTCACAACTGCTCATGTCTTGGGTCCCTCGACAGGGCAACTTGTTTTTTCCTATCGAGGTGCAGTGGACCCTCAGAGATGCCGACCTCCTCACCAGAGCAGCTGTTTTCTATCCCGAGCCGTTCTTGGACGGCCCAGGGGCCTCGCGAGGGCTCCCGGAGGCCGAGCATGCCCCAAGACCTTCCGTGGTGCTATTTTTGTGACGACGCGCGGAGGTCGAGGGTTTGGCCGTCGCTGCGGTGTGATGTGCAGGAGGCACGTCAAATGAGCATATGCCTCCCAGCAGGTGCATCAGGGGCCCACAGAAGCTCTGGGGCTCCTTGTGACCCTCCAAGATAAGCAATGCGTCCCAGGCTTCTTCTAATATGATGACTTCCTACATCCATAAAGATGTATAAGGAATTATTCGCCAGCGTGGACCCAACGCAGTGTGTTCTAGCATACTAGGTGGTACACTATAAGTGGTGCAGATCATGTGGTGCCGTGTGTGTATATATACATATATATATATGCACTTTTGACTTATAGTTGCACACATAAGCCGGTGTATTATGTATAGTGCCAGCTATGTGGTGCAACACATGTTACGCAATCGTTGAGGTGCAACCCAGTTGGTGCAACTTAGGTGATGCAGTTCATCTCTATATAAAATATGTGGCGTGAGCTATGTGGGGCAACACATGTGGTGCAATATATGTGGAGCAAGCTCTGTGGTGCAACCCATGTGGTGCAATACGTGGTGTGAACTATCTGGTGCAATCTAGGTGGTGTGACCTACGTGGTGCAATTTATGTAGTCCAACCGATCGGGTAATCTATATACATATAACGGCGCACCGGGTCCGGGGGCCCGGGGCCGGGACCTCGACCACAAATGTGCACCCCGGGGGCCCCGGAGGCTCGTCGGGGCTTGCCGGAGGCCTCCCCGGTCAGACAAGACGGCCCCAGAAACGCCCAAGACGGCCCAAGAAACTTCCAAGAGGCCTCCAAGAGGGCTCCGAGATGCTGAAGATGGCCTCCAGACGTCCAAGGACGCCCCCAAGACGCCCCAAGAAGCCTCCAACATGCGTCCCAAGAGGGCCCCTAGACGCAACAATTTGCCCATTCCCTTCGTAAAACGTACATTTTTCACAAAGTTGCCTTTTGGGCTTTCCGACATTACAGGACGGCCCAAGAGGCGCCCAAGACCGCCCCAAGACGGCCCAAGAAGCTCCCAAGAGTGCCCCAGGACAGCCCAAGAGGGCCCCAAAACGGCCCAAGAGGCGCCCAAGATGGCCCAAGAGGGCCCCAAGACGGGCCCAAGAGGGGGCCCAGAGGGGGACCACGAACCGCAAGCTCGAGCCTTCCGCCCCAAGAGGCCGCCAGGAGGCCCCCAGGAGGCCCCTCAAGAGGCCCCAGGAGACCCCAGACGTCCAAGGACGCCCCCAAGAGGCTCCAAGAAGCCTCCAACATGCGTCCCAAGAGGGCCCCTAGACGCAAGAATTGGCCCATTCCCTTCGTAAAACGTACATTTTTAACAAAGTCGCCTTTTGGGCTTTCCGACGTTACAGGACGGCCCAAGAGGCGCCCAAGACCGCCCCAAGACCGCCCAAGAAGTTTCCCAGAGGGCCCCAGGACAGCCCAAGAGGGCCCCAAGACGGCCCAAGAGGCGCCCAAGATGGCCCAAGAGGGCCCCAAGACGGGCCCAAGAGGGGGCCCAGAGGGGGACCACGAACCGCAAGCTCGAGCCTTCCGCCCCAAGAGGCCGCCAGGAGGCCCCCAGGAGGCCCCTCAAGAGGCCCCAGGAGACCCCAGACGTCCAAGGACGCCCCCAAGAGGCCCCAAGAAGCCTCCAACATGCGTCCCAAGAGGGCCCCTCGACGCAAAAATTGGCCCATTCCCTTCGTAAAACGTACATTTTCAACAAAGTTGTCTTTTTGGGCTTTCCGACGTTACAGGACGGCCCAAGAGGCGCCCAAGACCGCCCCAAGACCGCCCAAGAAGTTTCCCAGAGGGCCCCAGGACAGCCCAAGAGGGCCCCAAGACGGCCCAAGAGGCGCCCAAGATGGCCCAAGAGGGCCCCAAGACGGGCCCAAGAGGGCGCCCCGAGGGAACCCCACGTGGGCCCAAGGAGGCCCAAGAGGGACCCAAGAGAGCCCCAAGAGAGCCCCAACATCGGTCACGCGGAAGAGCTCTCGCGTGACCGATGTTGGGCCCCTCTGTGGGCTCCTCTTGGAGCTCCGAGAGGAGCCAAAGATGGCCCCACGAGGGCCCCGACGAGACCCCAAGAGGACCCAAGCAGGCCCAAGAGGGACCCAAGAGAGCCCCAGCATAGGTCACGCGGAAGAGCCCTCGCGTGACCGATGTTGAGCCCCTCTTTGGGCTCCTCTTGGAGCTCCAAGAGGGGCCCAAGATGGCCCCACGAGGGCCCCGAGGGAGCCCCACGTGGGCCCAAGGAGGCCCAAGGAACCCCAAGATGGCCCCAACATCGGTCACGCGGAAGAGCTCTCGCGTGACCGATGTTGGGCCCCCTCTTTGGGCTCCTCTTGGTGCTCCGAGAGGAGCCCAAGATGGCCCCACGAGGGCCCCGTCGAGACCCCAAGAGGGCCCAAGGAGGCCCAATAGGGCCCCAAGAGGGCCCCAACATCGGTCACGCGAAAGAGCTCTCGCGTGACCGATGTTGGGCCCCTCTGTGGGCTCCTCTTGGAGCTCCGAGAGGAGCCCAAGGTGGCCCCACGAGGGCCCCGACGAGCCCCAAGAGAGCCCAAGAGGGCCCCAAGAGCGCCCCAACATCTCCTCTCCTTCCTCCTCCTCCCTCCTCTGCATCTTCCTCCTCCTCCTCCTTCTCATCCTCCTCCTCCTCCTCCTCCTCCTCCTCCTTCTCCTCTCCAGGGGAATGAAAACCAGAGGATAGCTCACGGAGAGCCCAAGCACCCTCTTGTTGCATCCATCTTGGCTTCCAGATGGAGCCCAAGAAGGCCCCAAGGAGGCCCCTCAAGAGGCCCCAGGAGACCCCAGACGTCCAAGGACGCCCCCAAGACGCTTCGCGTCACCAATTTCTTCTCGCAACGATTCCTGGGTCTGTGACTCGACAGCACCTAAGCGCGCGCGAAGCGCGCGCGTGGTTCTAGTATACATATATATATATACATTTATACATATATATATATGCATGATCTGTGGTGTAAGCTGTGCGGTGCAATCGATGTTGAGTGATATATGCGGTGCCATCGATGGTGTGCAGGTTATGTGATGCAGTATACATGCCGCGTGGGCTATGTGGTGCAACGTCTGTGGTGTAAAATCTGTGGAGTAAGTTATGTTGTGCAATACAGGTGGTGCAACTGACTACCCTGCACCGCGCTTGACCACCTCCACTGCTCGCGCAATCATCCCACCCACCCACCTGCAACTTGGTTTGCCAAACCCATGCGGTGGCGATTGCGATGGGTGCTTGACGTTGGCTGGTCCATCTCTGCGGCCGAGCCAACCCAAGCACGCGCGCGCAGCGGCCAGCTAGTTCGGCGCGACCGACGCGGCCGCGGTGGCGCTGACCGCTGGGCCCATCCCATCGGGCACTTCTGTGCGAAACGGCGACGTGGGCTGGCGCGGTATCATGGCAACGTCGACAATGGTAGACACGATGAGGATAGTAGCGATGCTGGTGACGATGTTGACAACGACGATGGCGCGGCCAGTGCGGGCGCCGATGCTGATCACACCGACGACGATGACGGCGTCCTCACGTCGGTGATGAAGGTTTCGGAACAAAAGTTCGACATGCGCGCGCGCGGCCGACGCGCGAGAGTGGCCCGCATGATATTCTTTGACACGGATCGTGCCCCCCCCAGCACGCGCGAAAGGGCGTGCGAATGATGTCGGCATGCGGCGCCAGAGGCCCGTTGATCAGAGTCCACTGAGCATGTTGAGAAACCTGTGGCTTTTCTGGCGAATTCGCAACAGTGCGAGCGCATGCTTTTTGAAACTGATGTTGCGAAACCATTTTTGAGAAACTGGGTTTTCAATTCTTTACGACGCCACAGGATGTTGGCGGATTCCGGCATGCGCGCGCGACGACGCGCGCGCATGCATTTTTTTTGCAAAAGGATTCTCGCGACGGCACTCGCGCAAGGGCGTTCGAACGATTTCGACATGAGCGCGCGCATTTTTTGAAAGTGTTGATCAACTCAGGGTTTTCTTAAGACTTCGCAAGGGCGCGCGTGCTTTTCGTTTTCATTATAGCTTGGGAGATGTGGCGAGAGGGCGACGACGTGACACGGACACATAAATTTCTGCGAACGGCATTCGGGAGGTTCGCAGGTCCCCGATCAAGAGAAGAAGCGTGGTAGAGATGAGTATCTAAGTGGGCCCCTGAGCCACGAAGGCAAGGTCCAAACGGAAAAGGCTTGCAACGGGCTTGAAACGTCGGCGGGGCAGCAACGACATGGCATGGCTCCCTCGAACCAGAATTCCAACGCGACGACGCGTGCGCGGTGCTTCAGTCCGCTGGACCAACCAGCAGCCCTCGAAAGTGGCGACAGTGTCGCAGATCGCAGCCCCCCAGGGTCGCAGATCGCAGCCCCCCAGGGACGGCGAGGTCCCGCTCAGGTTTGCGCGGTGCCTCGCTCCGCTGGACCCACCCGCCGCCGTCAAAAATGGCGACAGTGTCGCAGATCGCACCCCCCCAGGGACGGCGAAATCCCGCTCAGGTCTGCGCGGTGCCTCACTCCGCTGGACCCACCGGCAGCTTTCGAAAGTGGCGACGGCATCGCAGATTGGCAGCCCTTCAGGAACGGCGAGATCCCGCTCAGGTTTGCGCGGTGCCTCACTCCGCTGGACCCACCGGCAGCTTTCGAAAGTGGCGACGGTTCAACAGATCGCAGCCCCCCAGGGACGGCGAGGTCCCGCTCAGGTGTGCGCGGTGCCTCATTCCGCTGGGCCCACCAGCAGCCTTCGAAAATGGCGACAATGTCGCAAACCGCAGCCTTCCAGGTACGGCGAGGTCTCGCGGGAGACAGGAGGCGGGAGGCAGGAGGCGGGAGGAGGACGCGACCGCAGTGCTCTATTCAAAACGGATACCCAAACAAGGAGGGTTGGGAAACCGATGGTTTTCTTAAGACTTCGCGGGAGCGCGCGCGTAGGTTTCTTTGTTTGAAAATCAGTGTTGTGAAACCTCGTGTTTTGATATGTTTCTTGGACATTCGATTTTGACATCCGAACGCAATCGAAGGTTGTTGACTGATTTCGGTATACGCGCGCGACGACACGCGCATGTGCATTTCGGCATTTTTTCAAGGAGTTGTTGACCAGTAGTGGTTTTTGATCAACGAATGTGCGCGCATAGTATTTGCAGAGGATGGCGGGGGGGGGATACCGACCCCCTTTTGGGATGGTGTGAATTCATATTTCGGATTGACTACGGGACATAATCGTATGTAACTTGTAATACGCACAGGGGAACCGATAAGACCGGGGGGTAGAGTCTATAATTTGTTCAGACAGGAGGCTATATGTGGTGTGAACTATGCGGTGCAATTGATTTCTGTTCGCAGTGAGTTGTCCACTCCACTGCTCGCGCAAACATCCCACCCACCCACCCGCAACTTGGCTTGCAAAATCTCTTAAGACCGTGACGGTGGGTACCACATGGCACTTGGCAACAACAGCGACGCCGACGACGACAGCGACAACGACGATGATGACGCCGCCGACAACGACTATGACGACACCGACGACGTCTCCAACGACTCCGACGACGCCGACAACGACGACGACGACGACACCCACGACGACGACGACGACACCGACGCCGACGACGACGACGATGACAACGACGACGACGATGACGACGCCGACGACGACGATAACGACGACACCGACGACGACGACGACGTCAACGACGCCGACGACGACGACGACGACGACGACGACGACGACGGCGGCGACGACGACGACGCCGACGTCGACGACGACGAAGACGACAACGACGCCGACGCCGACGACGACGACGAAGACGACGACGACGTCGCCAACGAAGACAACGAGGAAGGAGGGAGGACGACGACGGCGACAACGACGACAACGACGAGGGAGGAGGGAGGACGGCGACGACGCGAACGACGAAGAAGGAGGAAGGACGGCGACGCCGACGACGGCAACGACGAGGGAGGAGGGAAGACGACGACGACAACGACGACGACGACGACGACGGCGACGAAAGAGGAGGGACGACGACGAGACGCCGACGACGGACGACGACGACGACGAGGGAGGAGGAGGAAGGACGACCACGGCGACAACGACGACGGAAACGACCACGACGCCAAAGAGGACGACGACGACGAACACGAGGAAAGACAGAGGACGACGTAGGCGACGAGGACGACGACAACGACGCGGGAGGAGGGAGGACGGCGACGACGACGACGACGTCGCAAGAGCGCGCGCGCACGCTTTTGTTGAAAATCCGTGTTGCGAAATCTTGTGTTTTTGTAGGTTTTTTGGACAACCCGATTTTGAAATCCTTCCGAAACCGATGTGTTTTGAAGGTTTTCGGCATACGCGCGCGACGACGCGCGCGTCTGCACTTCGTCCCATTTTTTGCAGGGGGTTCTCGCGACGGCACACGCGCAAGGGCGTTCGACAGATTTCGACACGAGCGCGCGCGAAGCCCGTTTGGTAGCATTTTGTGAAAATCTTGAAAAACCGATGGTTTTCTTAAGATTTCGCAAGAGCTCTCGCGGAAGCTTTTTTAGCAACTCTGTGTTGCGAAACCCTGTGTTTTTGTATGTTTTTTGGAAACTCGATTGCGAAATCCTTCCGGCACCGAAGGTTTTTGAAGGATTTCGGCATGCGCGCGCGACGACGCGCGCGTGTGCACTTCAGTTCATTTTTTGCAAGGGATTCGTGAACAAGTGTTACGTTATAACAACAAATGTCACCGCATA
Organism: Prorocentrum cordatum; assembly: GCA_963575745.1. NCBI lineage: Eukaryota > Dinophyceae > Prorocentrales > Prorocentraceae > Prorocentrum > Prorocentrum cordatum. The sequence continues at coordinate 19,554 of CAUYUJ010019960.1, forward strand.
GTGTTTTTTTGTTGTTGTAAAAAAAAGGGAACCTCAGGGGGGGGAACCGGCCTAGCTGGGATGGTATGATTTCATATTTAAGATGGACGAGTGTGCAGAATATACATGAAATCGTATTATCCCAGGGGGAGCCGATAAGTCTTGGGGGGGGGGGTAGAGTTTATTCTCTTTGTAGAAAGGAGAATCTATGTGGTGTAAGCTACGTGGAACAAGCTATGGTAAGCAATACCGGTGGTGGAAGCTGCGTAGTGCAATATATGCTGTTCAGTTTATGTGGTGCAATCCATGTGGTGCAATTACTTTCTGTTCGCAGTGAGTTGTCCACTCCACTGCTCGCACAAACATCCCACCCACCCACCCGCAACTTGGTTTGCAACATATCTTAAGACCGTGACGGTGGGTACCACATGGCACTTGGCAGCGACAGCGACGCCGACGACGACAGCG
>CAUYUJ010019960.1:25000-80000 GCA_963575745.1 Prorocentrum cordatum
AACGTACCGTACATCCACGGACTCCCGATAGCGATTAAGAGTTTAAAAGGAAGGGAACGCATCAATTTTAATGGACTCCAGATAGCGCTGAAGGAAATCAGGAATATGGACTGGACCCCAGGCGTTCTCTTGGAACCTTGCTTTGTTGTTGCAGATTTCGTATATCTGGACCTGGGCCACTGTCTCAGAAAATGTAGCCTAATTCATTCAACTCTGAGCGGGGCGTACGGTAGGTTCATGCGGCGACGGCGCGCTGACGACGCTGGCGAAGGCGTTGAAGGTTGCACTTCGCATGATAGAATGGCGCGGAAGCGCTGAGGGGTACGGTAACGCCACAGGGCCCGACGGAATCCAACCTTGAACGGTCGGGGTTGCGATCGGTTCAAGGTTGAACGATCGACGCGGTGTCAAAGACCTTTGCGCGCGCCGTCGCCGCGATGTATGTGAAGCGTTCCCAAAAGGGCCTTGCCTTCGAGGATCGAAAGAGTTGCCATCTCTTCCTCGGCGGAATGCGGCAGACGGCCTGCGGAAGGCGGCGGAAGTAAAACGTGGCCGCCTCCGCTGGCGGACGCTGGTGGAAGGGCGGCGGAAGGTGGCAGAAGTAAAAAACATGCGCCCCCAAGAGATGACAACATTTTTGGGCTCAGGGTTTCTGGAATCCGCCATCTGTGTTTACTTTCTTGGCATCGCTCGGACGTGTGCGTTTTTTGTCGGCGAGGACCATCGAGGAGCCGTCTGGGTCATCTTGCAAGAACCTAGACCCCCGACGTCGTGATTTTTCCCAACCATCTTGTGGTGTTGGGTCCTCGTTTTGAAGTCCTCTTCTCGTCCACCTCCTCCTTCCCCTTCCTCTCTCCTCTCGTCACCCTCTCACTTTGTCACACCCCTCACACGTTTCGTGGTCTCATGGAGAGCTCCACCGAAGGTCCCAGTGGCGCAGTTCGCATGGCGGTGCCGCCCCATTTTGACACACCCCTCGCACGCATCGTGGCCCCATAGGGAGCTCCACTTAAGATCCCAGTGGTGCAGTTCGCATGGCGGCGCCGTCCCATTTTGGCACACCCCTCACACGTTTCGTGGCCCCATAGGCTCCACTTAAGGTCCCAGTGGTGCAGTTCGCATGGCGGCGCCGCCCCATTTTGGTACATCCGTCCAACGTTTCGTGGCCCCATAGGGAGCTCCACTTAAGGTCCCAGTGGTGCAGTTCGCATGGTGGCGCCGCCCTATTGTGGCACACCCCTCACACGCTTCGTGGCCCCATAGGGAGCTCCACGTAAGGTCCCAGTGGCGCAGTTCGCATGGCGGCGCCGCCCCATTTTGGTACATCCGTCCAACGTTTCGTGGCCCCATAGGGAGCTCCACCTAGGGTCCCAGTGCCGAGCTGCGCATCGTCCCATTTTGGCACACCTCTCATACGTTTTCGTGGCCTCATAGGGAGCTCCACTAAAGGTCCCAGTGGCGCAGTTCGCATGGCGGCGCCGACCCATTTTGACACACCACTCACACATTTCGTGGCCCCATAGGGAGTCTCACCCAAGGTCCCACTGTTTGGTCTCGCGCCGCGGACGACCCGCGCGCGTCGCTGGGACCCTCTCGGGGCGACCAGCGCGCGTCGCGGGAACTCCGCGCGGCGTTCTGCCCAGCGCCTCGCTCGCTGGTCGTCGCTCTGCCCAGCGGCCAGATCCTTGCCCGCCATCAACCAGCCAGCTAGCCCTCTTAGCTCCGCGCCGCGGATGACCCGCGCGCGTCGCTGGGACCCTCTCGGGGCGACAAGCGCGCGTGGCGGGGACTTCGCGCGGCGTTCTGCCCAGCGCCTCGCTCGCCCGTCGTCGCTCAGCCCAACGGCCGGATCCTTGCCCGCCATCAGCCAGCCAGCTAGCTCTTTTTGCTCCGCGCAACGGGCGACCCGCGCGCGTCGCTGGGACCCCTTCGGGGCGACCGGCGCGCGCCACGAGGACCCCGCGCTGCGCTGCGCTTGCAGCCTTGGGCCTTGGGTTGCAGGGGCAAAGAGGGAGAAGAACAAGGGAAGAAAGCGGGCGCGATCCTCGTGAGGGGCGTGCCGACATGGGCGTCGCTGCGCGACGCTCAGTGCCACGAGTACTCAGAGCCAGGCGTACCCAAACCGGTCACATTCATATACACGTGCATCAGGCGCATCCATGCTCGCATTCGTGCAAATAGACTCACTCGCACGCAGACTCATTCACAATCAGACTCACTCGCGTTCAGATTTACCCGCGCTCAGTCTCTCGTATTCAGACCTATCGTCTTCGTTCGTGTTGTGTACCCCGCCGCATATTTCGGCGCGCCCCTCATGCGGCTCGTGGCCGCATAGGAAGCGCCACTGAAGACGATATTCACAATTGGGATATTCACAACTGCATATGGTTGGGTCCTTCGCCAGGCTAATTTTCCGAACGTCGACCCCTGGCGGTCTGGACCCCTTCCCCTGGACTGGTTGGTTCTCCATCCAGATTTTTTTCTGACGGCCCCGAGGCCCGGCAATGGCCTCTGGCGGCCGAAAACCGGCGAAAACCCTTCCGCCGTGATTTCTTCACAACGCGCAGGGGTTTCGGAAGCAAGGAAGGACAAGGAAAAGGAGGAGGCGGAGGAGGAGGACGAGGAGGAAAAGTGGAAAGAGCATCGTATAGCATTAGGGGTAGCTTCCCGGAACTCTGTCCGCCACCGAGAAGAAAAGAACGGAGGAGGGGGAGGAGGAGGAGGAGGAGGAGGAGGAGGAAGAGGAGGAGGAGGGAGGAGGAGGAGAGGAGAGGAGGAGGAGGAGGAGGAGGAGGAGAAGGAAGAGAGGAGGAGGAGGAGGGGAGGAGGAGGGGAGGGGAGGAGGGAGGGAAAAGGGGGAGGAGGGGGGAGGAGGGGAGAGGGGAGGGGAGGAGGAGGAGGAGGAGGAGGAGGAGGAGGAGAAGGAGGGAGGAAGAGAGGAGGAGCAGGAAAAGGGGGAGGAGGGGGGGAGGAGGAGGAGAGGAGGGAGGGAGGAGGAGGAGGAGGAGGGAGGAGGAGGAGGAGGAGGAGGAGGAGGAGGAGGAGGGAGGAGGAGAACGAGGAGGAGGAGGAGAGGAGGAGGAGGAGGAGGAGGAGGAGGAGGAGGAGGAGGAGGAGGAGGAGGAAAAACGATGCGATGGCGAGCTGCAGGCCGCGTCGAGCGGTGCGCCGAGGCCCTGCCGCGGGCGCCGGCGCCTGCTGGTGCGCCGCTGCCCGCAGACGCTCCGCGGGCGCCCGCGGCCTCGCGGCCGCCTGCGGGGGCGCCGGCCGCGGCCGCGCAGCGGGCGGCGAAGGAGGCCGCCTCGCGACTGCCTCGGGGGTAACCCCAGAGCCCTCCCTCCTCCTCCTCCTCCTCCTCCTCCTCCTCCTCCTCCTCCTCCTCCCCCTCCTCATCCTCCTCCTCCTCCTCCTCCTCCTCCTCTTCCCCCTCCTCCTCCTCTTCCTCCTCCTCCTCCTCCTCCTCCTCCTCTTCCTCCTAATCCTCCTCGCGCAGGCAGGCTGGGTCCCTACGGGGCCGCGGTGGAGGCATGGGGCTTGGGAGGTCCAGCGGGGCGCGCTGCTCTGGTTTTGGGCGGCGGCTTCACTTCGAGCCAGGCCCCGGATTGGAGAAGGTCACGCCGCGAGCCGCGGACAATTTTTGCTTTTCGTCAGTGGCGAGACGGCGAACTCCGGTCCATCGAGAAGCTAGATAGGGGCACGAACTAGCGAATTGGCCGGCGAGCAAAGCGGGAACGGGGGACGGCCGAGAGGAAGAATGGATGCCCTGACGCCGAAGAGTTCGACGATGAGCAGCCGGGGGGGCAGCAGCAGCCAGGCGCGCAGGGCCCACGGAACAAAAACACGACGGAAGGGTTTTCCTCGTTTTCGGCCTTTGGGGGTTCTCACCGGGCCTCCGGGCCGTCAGAAGACGATTCGGGTTAAGTCGGGCACGTCCCTCTACTGGAGGAGTATTCGAGAATAGTCAGACAAGTCGTCTGGGGACGACGTGTCGCCTATTTTTGATGATTTCCCATTTTTCTTGCAAGATCCGCCTGTAGGAACACATGCCCGACTTAAGACTCGCGGTGAAACGCTGGTCCCGGGGAGTGGGTCGAGACCTCTCGGGGTCGACGTTCGGAAAAATTCATGGCGTCGGGGGTCTGGGACGTTAGGTTGACATCACGCGGACGTGTGAGTATCCAACATTCCTGTGGTGTTGGGTCCTCGTTTTGACAGCGCCCCTCGTCTCCTCTCCTCTCTTGTCATATCCTCCTCTCCTGTCCCCTCTCTCCTCACACCCTGCCTATGCCTTCCGCATGCCCTTTTCGGCACACCTGTCATTCGTTTCCTGGCCCCACACAGGGCTCCACCGAATGCCCCAGTGCTTGCGTTTGCATGGCGGCACCGCGCCATTTGGACACACCCCTCACGAGGATCGCGGCCCTATAGGGGGCTCCGCCGAACTCCCCAGTGGCTGCGTTCGCATGGCAGCACATCGCCGATGTTTGGCACACCCGTGCCGAGCATCTTGGCCCCATAGGGAGCTCCACCGAAGGCTACAGAGGCTTCGCTCGCGTGGCAGTACAGAGCCCATGTCGACGCCCCCCTCACGAGGATCGTGGCCCCATGGGGAGCTCCACCCGAGGCCCCAGTGGCTGCGGTCGTATGGCGGCAATGTGCAAAATGTTTCCACACCCCTTACAGGGATCGTGGCCCCACAGGGGCACGCCATAGGGATCTCCGCCGAAGGCCCCAGCGGCCCCGAAGGCCCCAGCGGCTGCGTTCGCATAGCAGCACCGCACCCATTTCAGCAAACTCCTTCCGAGGATCGTGGCCCCAGACAAAGCTCCACCGAAGGCCCCAGTGGTTGCGTTCGCATGGCGGCCCCGCACCCATTTCGGCACACCCCTCACGAGGATCGTGGCCCCATGGGGAGCTCCACCGGAGGCCCCAATGGCTGCGTTCGCATGGCGGCACCGCCCCCCTCTCGGCACACCCCTCACGAGGATCGTGGCCCTATAGGGAGCTCCGCCGAAGGCCCCCAGTGGTTGCGTTCGCATGGCGGCACCGCGCCCATTTCGGCACACCCCTCACGAGGGCCAGGATCTTTTTTTTCCGCGAGGCCAGCGCCAGCAATTCTGGACCATCTCGGAGCCTCTGGGGCCATGTTGCGGAGCAGGCGCGCACGAAACCAGCCAATGCACGGGGAAGGGACGCCCGAGCGATGGCAAGTTAGGGGGGGGGGCAGGCTCAAGTTTCGGGGCTCGAGGCTGGAGGTGTTTGCGAGTATTTGTTTGTCCTCCGCGGCTTTCCAGCCTCGTGACTCTCTCCATCAGCTGTGCCTCGTCGAGGGCGTCCTGGACGGGCCTGCATCGTCCCGAACGGCCGCTGGAGAGCCGAGGTATGGCCCGAAGACCTCCTGGGGCTGGGCTCTGGGGGGGGGACGCATCGACCCCCCCCCTCTTGAAGTGCTCCTGGGAGCCTCGGGAGCGCTCCTGGAGCCCTCCTGGGCCACCCTGGAGTCATCCCGAGGCCTCGGAGCAGCACACTAATCGTGCCAACACACCGCCGGGCGCAGAACGGCAGCTGTTGCGGCTCCCTTCCCATCCTGCCGAAAACGTGGCTCTGGACGCCCGAAATGGGTACTGAAAGAATGGGTACTATGCCCAACAGCGGATCTTGTTCATTTTGAACAAGATCCGCTGTCCACGCCGCCGCGGCTTGTGTCCATTCGAGACAGGAGGCCGCCCGCCCAACAGCGGCCGCTGTTGGTTTGGGACAACACTTGTTGTTGGGCATTGTACCCATTCTTTCGGTACCCATTTCGGGCGTCCAAAGTAGCGTGGCTGCGGTCGCCCAGTGATCGCCGATGGAGGCCCAGTAGCCCCAGCCTGCCCAGGAGCGTGCGGCTTTGCTGAGTCGGGGGCCTACCGCCGCCCCGTCGGGCGACGTATCGCCGATCCCAGGTCTTTGTTCCCCCCCCTGGGATCCTAACGTTAAGTCGGGCATGTCCCTCTACAGGAGGAAGATTCAAAAATAGTCCAAGAATAGTCAGGGGACTATTTTGGTTGATTATTTCTTGAGAATTTGGGAGTATGTTTTGACTATTTATGAGTTTTCGTCCGAAATCCGCCTGTAGGGGGGACATGCCCGACCTGACCCTGACGTTGCCCCTCAGCTGCGAGATCGGGCGGTTCAGAAGCGGACGGAACGAGAGCGGACGAGACAACAACGGGACGAACCAGAAGCGGACGAGTCAACCGCGGACGAAGCAGATACGGATGGAACTACATCGGATGAAACAGAAGCGGGTGAAACAACATGTTCCCGCTCTTGAGGCAGTCTTGCAGCCCTCTTGGGTATTCGTCACTCTCGGGACCTCGCAGCCGTCTGGATGCCTCGGAAGCCCATCGGACTAGACAGGGCGAGAATGAAACCAACATGCCCAAAGCCTCCCCGTGATGCCCCCGAGAGGCTCAAACTCTTCAAACGCGTTGTTGGTTTTCAATGCGTTTGTTGATCAAGGAAGGGGGACCCTAATTGGCGTTGCCTGCCGGAGACCCAATAATCGCCTCTTGATGCCCTCTTGAGGCGCTCTTGGGCGCTCTTGAGGCTGCCTCGAGGTCATCTTGAGGTTCTCTTGAGCCATCCTGGAGCCACCTTGAGGCCTCATAATCCCATTGCAATCGAAAGACGAGAATACACAAATCACTCGTTTTCTTCAGGCCTGAAGAGGGTTTAGGCCTCTTCCAACGTTTCTTGGAGCAGTCTTGGGGCGGTCTTCGGGCCTCTTGGAGGCATGTTGGAAGCCATTCGGGCAATCTTGCACTGATCATCTTGTTCCATCTTGGTGGCCATCTCGGGCTATCCGGATCCATGCTGGAGGCGTCTCGAGCCACCTTGGGCCCTCTGACGCCGAGGGGCCCGACCCCGTCCAGGCCGAGGGGGAGGAAGAAGGCGGATGGTCACCACCCACCAAACCACCCCAACCCAACCCGAAGGTCTCGATTTGACCTCCATTTCCAGTCGGGGGGGGGGGGTCGGGGAGCCTCGAGAAGACACATATGGAACCCGTACCCCCCCCCCAACCCGAAATTCGGGTCTTCGGGCTGGGTTGGGGTGGTCTGGTAGGTAGTCAGATGGGCAAACCCCTCGCGGAGGGGTAACGCAACGGGCTCCGAAGAGGACCCGGCCCCGGGCCACCTCTGCCCAGAAAGGCTGGCGGGCTGCTCGGCGTCTGCGGACCCCTGCTTTTGGCCCTGGGGCCGTCGACAAGCGGCGCCAGGGACGACGAGTGTGTTACCAGCCTCGAGCGTATCCCTATCCCTGAGATTGACACGCCAGAAGGGCGATGACACTCTTAGGGATATTCGCCCTCAAAAAAGACTGGAACGAAGGCGATGACACTCTTAGGGATTCGCCCTCAAAAAATATTTGGAGTCCCTAAAATTGGCATCGTGATGAGGAGGTGCCCAGCACAGGGATAGGGAGATGCTCCAGGCTGGTAATGGTCTGAACCGGGTCTGCGGATCCCCGGCGAAAGTCTCGAAGCCGGAAGCCTCGAGCCCCAGCATAGGGATAGGGATATGTTCCAGGCTGGTAAGGAGCGTGCCCCCGGGGAGGGGATCGGCACCTCCCGGGGCGCCGCGCCGTGGTGCAGCCCCGGCGCCGGGTGGTGCCGTCGAGTCGCGAGGTGGTGGCCGAGGTGTGCCGTGGCCGGGCGAGGCCCCTCTCGTTCCGGGCCGAAGGATTGCAAAAAAACCGAAGGATTGCAAAGGATTGCAAAAAAAAACGATCCTTCGTTCAAAGGGTTTTTTTTTGCAATGGATTGCAAAAAAAAACAATCCTTCGTTCCAAGGATTGCAGAGGATTGCAAAGTTTTTTTTTTTTTTTTTTTTTTTTTTTTGCAATCCTTCGTTCAAAGGTTTTTTTTGCAATCCTTTTTGCAATCCTGCGCTCCCGATGGTGTCGGCTAGACGTTCGAGTTGTGGAGGACGGTCACTGGAGGGGAAGCATGGTGCCAAGTAATTGCCAGAGGTCTGACACATGCTTCAAGCATGTCGTAACTATGCAGAAGCATGTTTGACACATGTTTATCGGGCTGGACGACGAAGGGGGGGATTGGGAAAAGGGGGGGGGTACGAAATCTGCTGCGTGCAGCTGGTTTCGGCCCCACCGAGGGGCCCATTCCTTGACACATAGCCGCCTCCGGCGCCGGGAGGCGCCGGGAAAATCAGCTACGCGAGCTGATTCTCCCCCCCCTTTGCTATCTCCCCCTTTCGCCCGGCCCGATTTTTAGAACATGTTTCACACATTTTTTTAACACATCTTTCATGCAATGATCGGATTGTTCGAGTGTCCATTGTCGTGGCCTTTCATCAAGGCTCTGTTCGTCATCGCCGCTGCTACACCCGGTGCATTTTCTGAGGCGCGCTGCTCCCCGCATGGTCCAGTGGTAGATTTCTCGCCGCCGGCCGTCTTGGGCGCTCGCCGTCTTCCGGTCGTTTTTCGCCGGCGCCCCGAAGAAGCCCCCTGGAGTCCCCCCAGAGGCCCGGAGGAAAAAAACAAAGACCAGACGTCCCAGACCCCCGACGTAATGATTTTTTCATTACGTCGACCCCCAGAGGTCCCGACCCTTCCCCCAGGACCGGCTTTGCATCCTGAGTCGTTTTTTGACGCTCCCGAGGCCCGGTGAGGGCCCCCGGAGGCCGAAAATTAGGAAAAACCTCCCGTCATGATTTTTTCATTACTCGAGGGGGTCTGGGGTTAGAGTGGCCTTTCGCTGGAGCGCCCTCTGCTGCGGGCCCGCCGGCGCCCCCCCCGGGCGCCGAGGCGTGCGCGGCGGCAGCGGCCTGCGCGCTCGGGTCTGGGCCTCCCGCGCGCCCCGCCCTCGAAGCCGCGCAATCGGAGGCCGCTCGCGCCCAGGGCCCAGTCGGGCACGTCCCTCCACAGGGGGGGCGTGCAGAGGTCGTCCAGACATCGTCGGGGGGCGAATGTTGGAACATTTTTTGAGCCCGCTTGGAGGATTTTTTTGGATGCGTTTTTACTTCTTTTCGCCCAGAGGCCGCTCCCGCCCAGGGCCCAGTCGGGCACGTCCCCCTACAGGAGAGGGGGTGCAGAAGTAGTCCAGACATCGTCGGGGGGCGATTGTTTTAAAACATGTTTCGAGCCTGCTTGGAGTGTTTTTGGAACCTGCTTTTATCTTTCTGTTCGCCCAAAGTACCCCTGTGAGGGGGGGGCCGACCCGACCTACAGTCGGGGCCCTGAAGAAGGAACCCTTTTGGTTGGGGAGGGGCTCCGCGTTCCTTAAGTGTTTCACAGCTTGCCTCAGGTTTTCCTTATGTTTCCGATCGGAAATCGAAGTTTAACTTATGGAGAAAAAGGGGCCTCGTTCCTTATTTAGGGTTCCTTAGGTCAACGCCCCGACTGTAAGTGTAAGCCCAGGGCCACGCTCACGTGCAGCCGACGGTGGCGAGAGGACTGCACGGGGCGGCACCCCGCCTTCGCTCCCCCCCCCCCTGCGGTGTTGGAGTATTTTCGGAGCCTACTTTTTTTCTGCTCGCCCAGAGTACCCCCCCGCAAGGGGGACCGACCCGACCTGAGCCCAGGGCCACTCTCGCGTGCCGCCGACGGTGGCGAGAGGGCTGCACGGGGCGACACCCCGCCTTCGCGCCCCCCCCCCCCCGGGTGCGTGCTGCCGCTCCCCCGCGGGATCCCGGGCGCGCCCGCGCTGCTCCTCCCCCGTCTCCGCCCCCCCCCCCCCCCCTCCGGGGGGCTCCCCGTCGGGCCCTGGGGCCGTCAGGCGCGGGTCCTCCCTGCCGCCCTCCCCAGTCGGGGGCAGCGATGGGGGGGGATGGGCGCAGGGGGGATGCGTCGACCCCCCCAATCGCCCACTGATCGCCGATAGGGGCCCGATAGCCTTATGTCGGGCGTGTCCCCCTGCAGGGGATTTTCGGCGAAAAATTAAAAGTACTTCCAAAATGCCCTCAAAAAGGTTAAAACATATATTCAAAAACTAGTCCCCAGACTATTTTTGGAGTGTTTTTGGATTATTTGGGGGGTATTTTTTATTTTTCGTCGAGCATCCCCGTGTAGGGGGACAGGCCCGACTTAAGCGTAGGGGGGATGCGTCGGCCCCCCAACTCGCCCACTGATCGCCGATGGGGGCCCGACAGCCCCAGCCTGCCCAGGAAGGTGCGGACTCACGGTCGGAGGCCTGTCGCCGATCTATCAGCGATGTGTCGCCGATTCCAGGTGGATGTTTTCCCCCCGATCCTTCTCCCCCCCTGTCGTTGCCCCTCACCTGGGCCTCCGCTGGCCCCCGCCGGGCGGTGACCGGCGGCGCACGGGTCCACGTGTGCACGCCACCGTTGGTGCTCGACGGGGGCCATCGGCACGACTGGGTGTGTGAGGGTGCCCCACGGGTCGGCACGAACGACACGGGCACGAAAAGACTGGTTGCAATGCCCAACAGCAGTTCCTGTTCCTTTTGAACAGGGCTCGCTGTCCGCGCGGCCGCGGCCTGTGGCCATGTGAGACAGAAGGCCGCCCTGCCCAACAGCGGCCGCTGTTGCTTGGGGGAAAACTTGTTGGGCATTGTACCCATTTTTTCCGAAGTCATTTCGGGAGTGCAAGATGGGACTCTTTGGCGCTCTCGCCTGCCGAGTCTCTGGATGCGGAGTGCCCTGTGAGCGCTTGAACGGTTTGCGCGGGTAGCGGCGGCGAGGCAAAGCAGAGTCGAAGGTATCGTGGTGTTGTCGTTGCTGTATCCCGCAACCTACCTCGTGACGGCCAGTTCTTCCTGCCTTATTTTCTTGGAGGCTTGTGCAGTGGGGGTGTTCGTCAAGGAAAAGCCCCAGGAGGCGCCAGACCCTGGGGTCTCCTTATCTAATGAGGGCGGCGGTGATATCTATGGCCGAGCCGCGATTGGAATTCCACTGGAAGGTTTCCTTATCCAATGCCAGCACCCTATTCGGACTATTCTCTGGAGCTGACAAAGACCGTCCCGCGACGGAAGACCATGGCCACGGGCGAGCTAGGCCGCATTCGGCAAGGGTGTGTGCTGACGCGTCAGGCGAAGATTGCCGGCGGACTGTTTTGAGGTGTGCTCGTGTAAGCAAGGTGGAGCTAGGTCTAGATGAGGCGTGCCGCTTACTACGGTATCATCTATGGTCTGTGAATCCGAGCATTGAAAAACAAGAGTTTTATGTGCACATATGGGCATCTAGTGATGTTGTTCCGCGGTGCACGTCCCGCATGAGTATCGCACTTATCGCTGTAAGTGGCAGGTGTACTTTCGGCTGCAGGATGAGACTGTCCCATGCAGTAATGGTGATGGGCAATAGGTGACTTCGGCTGGTACATAAAACGCAACAACAAGTTCAGCAATCCACCAAACTATTACAGCTGCATGTCTGGTTACCCATACCCGGCACGTATGCGTATATGTGTATGCGTGCACAGAGAGACAGAGAGAGAGAGAGAGAGATGCATACATGAATACATCACGGCCTTCGGCCCATCTCGCAACCATCCGGGGTACCAAGGCAATACCAATCGAGTCATATCGCCTTGAGTCTTATCTTATGTATGCTCAAGTTGTATCAAGGCAGTACCGCTTGAGCCCCATCGTCTGCATGACTCAGGTGGTAAGAAATAACACTTGGGCCATCGCCTGTATGACTCAAGTTGTACCGAGGCAGTGCCACTTGGAAGCCTCTTGGGCCGTCTTGGGGTCTTCGGGCCTTCCTGGAGGTCCTCATGGAGGCCTCTTGGGCCGTTTTGGAAACCTCTTGGGAACCCCTTGGGCCGTCTTGGGCCATCTTGGAGCCATCTTGGCCCGTCTTGGTGGCCCTCTGGCCCGTCTGACGCCGTCGGAAGCCGTCTTGGGGGCCTCTCTGGGCCGACTTGGGGCCCTCTTGGGGTGCTCCAGGGCTGCCTTGGAGGCGATTTTGGGCGTCTTGGAGGCCTCTTCGGCCGTCTTGGGGCTCCCTGGGGCCGTCTTGGGGGCCTCTTGGGCCGTTCTGGGGCCATCTTGGAGGCCTCTTGGGCGTTCTTGGGGCGATCTTTGGGGGCTCTTGGGCCGTCTCGGGCCGTCTGAAGGCCGAAACGACGCACATGCGCATGCTCAAATCCTTCAAACAAATACGGCAACTAAATGATTTTGGCCTCTTCGGGCCTTTCTGGAGGCCCTCTTGGAGGCCTCTTTGGCAGTCTTGGAGGCCTCTTGGGGCCTCTTGGGCCGTCTTGGGCCATCTCGAGGCCATCTTGGGCCGTCTTGGTGGCCTCTTGGGCGGACTTGGAGGCATCTCTGGCCCTCTTGGGCCATCTTGGAGGTAGTCCGAGAGCGCTCCGACATGAGCTTCGATCCATTCTTTTGTAGCATTCAGCTTGCTTGAGGGTGCCTGCAGCGAAGTGGAAATTTCGGAGGATCCGAAGATGAGGCCATCGATGCGGAACCAACTTCGTATAGAACCGAAAACAAATACATTATTCGAGTTTTTGAGCTGATATTCAAGAAGCTCTCTCGTCGTATTCTAAGCACTACTCCGCGTTTCAAGAGCTCTACGAGGGTCCCGGCGGTAATCTGGTTGACGGTTTACCGCCGACCTCCAGCTCCGGCGCGCTGGCGGGCTCGTTGGCTCGAGACGTCTGAGCTTCAAGGTCGCCATTTTTCGAGGACACCTCGCGCGAAGCGCTCATTCTTATCATACGGCGGTGGCGCGGCCGGTTTGGGGTGACGCTGGCGGCGCAGCGGGCGGGCCATTTCGGGTGGCTGGCGGCATCTGCCGAAGCTCAAGGGGGAGTGCTCCTCAACTGCCTTTCCCTCCAATCCCTCCTCCTCCAATCCCTCCTGCTCCTCCTCCTCCTCCTCCTCCTCCTCCTCCTCCTCCTCCTCCTCCTCCTCCTCCTCCTCCTCCTCCTCCTCCCCCTCCCCCAATCCCTCCTCCTCCTCCTCCTCCTCCTCCTCCAATCCTTGGATTTGGAGAAAGAGCCAGAGCCAAGCCGTAAGACGTTCCGCACGCCAGGCACCCCCGTGATAAAGCAGCAGGGGGCGGCGGATGGCGGAAAGCGCGCCTCGTCGCGATGCGTTGGCTGGGGGAAACCACAAGGGGTGTGTGGGGGGGTGGCGGGGGCGGGCCCAGATGACGGAAGGCGCGTGCAGCGTGCGATCCGTTAGCCGGAAGACATGAAACTGGGGGGAGTTTGAGGAGGTGGCATTTGCAGTGCGGGATGACAGAAAGCGCGCGTTAGCGTGCGATCCGTCAGTCGGAAGGAATTCTTTAGGGGGAGTGTGAAGGGGTGGCCTGTGCAGTCCCAGATCTAATGGCCCGCCCTTTTCCCTGTTAACGGAGCCCCTCACAGGGAACATCGGGTGAACAACTGGCCCGCCCGTTTCCCTGTTAACGGACCGTTAGCAGGGATTTGTTTCGTTCGGGCACTTTTTTTCTTTGTTAGCGGAGCCCTTACAGGGAAACGCGGGTGCTTAACAGGGAAAATCCATTCCTTTTCATTGTTAATGGAGCCCTTAACAGGGCACATCGGGTGCTTAACAGGGAAAGTCAGGTGACGGACGCTCGGGCATTTTCTTCCCTGTTAACGGAGCCCTTAACAGGGTCTTAGCAGGGAACATCGGGTGACAGACGCGTTTTTCCCCCTGTTAACGGACCGTTAACAGGGATTCTAGTTCCCTGCTATCGGACCGTCAACGGACCCTGAACACCGCGGCTCCCAAGAGCGAGCAGTGACGTAAACAAGCTGATGAGACCAAGGCTCCCAACAGAGAGCGGTGACGTAACCAGTTCTTGACACCAGGGCCCGAAACGGGCGGCAACGTAAGCTCCGCGTAAACTCCGCGTAGTCTTCGCGTAAGCGCGTAAAGTCCTCGTCAACTTGAGGTACCTTCAAGACAGCCCATGAGAGACCGATCGTCTTCCAAGAAGGTCCAAGATGCCCCCAAGACGACCCAAGAGGCCAGAGGCCCGTAAGATCGCCCCAACATGGCCCAAGATACCATCAAGACGGCCCCAAGACGTGTTCGAGACCCAGACGGGCCCGAGGACGGCCCAAGAGCGATCCAGATAGCTCACGACGGCCTCAATACGGCTCAAGAGATCTCCAAGACACCCCCCCCGAGCACCGATGGGCGGTCTACGCGGGAAACAAAAGGAAAATAAGGCTCTTGGGGCCTCTTGGGACGTCTTGGGCGCTTTTGCAGCCGACTGGAGGCTATCTTGGGCGTCTCCGCCCAATCGTTCAGAGACTGTGTAGGGCCTGAGAGGTTCTGCGTCGTACATTTTGACGTGTCCGAGGCCCCCCAAGAATGCGGAGCAAAGCGGAGAACAGGCGCAGCAGGGGGTCCCCCCCACCTTCCCCGGCAGAGCCCCCCGGCCCCCCCCTCCCCGCAGCAGAGCTGAAGCTCAGGCTCTAGGCTTCATCTTCGGCTTTTTAAGCCTCACACGCCGACTCGGCGGACATACATATATATATATATATGTATATATATATATATACACATACGTTTGTACGTGTATATATAATTATATATGTATGTATGTGTATGTATATATATATATGTGTGTGATATGTATGTAGCGGAGGTGGAGCTGTGAGATCGCAGCGAATTTGAGAACCCCCCCACCTGGAAATCGATCTCGGTTTCGTGTTCGTGTCGTGCATGCGGGCGAGGCCAAGCTGCGTGGGCAGGCGAGAGAAATGAACCCTCCGCTGGCTAGGGCGCCGCCGGGCCAAAAGACAGCCCTCCCCCATGTTGTCCAGCGGTGACCGGGTGTGTCCCGCCGTGGTGTCCCGCGGGTGTCCCGTCGGCGTCCCGTCGGCGTCCCGTCGGTGTCCCGTCGGTGTCCCGCGGGTGTCCTGTCGGTGTCCCGTCGGTGTCCCGTCGGTGTCCTGTTGTTTCCCGTGGTGGGATCGATAGTAAGATGGATAGTGAGGTTGATAGTGAGACCGATAATTAGCTCGATATTGAGATCGATAGTGGGGTCGATCGTGAAATCGATAGTGAGATCGATAGTGAGATCAATAGTGAGAGCGATATTGATATCTACCTTCAGATAGATAGTATGACCGATTGTGAGATCGATCGTGAGGCCGATCGTGGGTGCGATTGTACGATCGATGGTGATATTGTTTCTTAGAGTCTTAGATCGATCGTGAGATCGATAGTGAGATCGATATTGATATCTACCTTCAAATAGGTAGTAAGATCGATTGTGAGATCGATCGTGAGACCGATAGTGAGTGCGATCGTACGATCGATGGATAGGTTTTTTCTTAGATCGACCGTTAGATCGAAGGTGAGATGGATAGTGAGATCGAACATGAGACCGATCATTAGTTCGATATTGAGATAGATAGTGGGGTCGATCGTGAAACCGATAGTGAGATCGATAGTGAGATCGATAGTGAGATCGATATTGTTATTTACATTCAGATAGATAGTACGATCGATTGTGAGATCGATCGTGAGACCGATAGTGAGTGCGATTGTACGATCGACGGATCGTTTTTTTCTTAGATCGATCGTGAGATCGAAGGTGAGATGGATAGTGGGATCGAATTTGAGATCGACAATAAACTCGATAGTGAGTTCAAAGGAGTGGGGTTGATATTGATTCCGATTGTAAGATCGACAGTGAGATCGATAGTGAGATCGATGGTGGCATCGATCGTGAGATCGATTGCGAGATCTATCGTGAGATCGACCGGGTGAGATCGATTGAGTCTTATTGATAGTGAGATCCGTAGTGATCAATTCTGAGATCGATTGAGTGAGAGGTTGGTTATCTTTTCTCGAAGGGTTGCCGTATAGGTATATACCTGTGGGTGCACATACGTACATGTATATATACGTATTGTCAGACTGGCCTGTATTGCATTATGGCGTTTGTGTGTCCTGGTCAGACTCATTTGTGGCAATCATGTTTCCAGGAACCCGTGTAATTTGCATGGGCCCCGCGCCCTGGCCCCAGCGAGTTCACAACACATGTGTGTCAGCATAGGATTTGCTGGATCAGTTGAGTGCGGACTGTGCTGGTGCGTTCAAGACGGCGGGCGTCAGCCTCTCTTGTGAGAGACATGCTGGCCCACTAGACTACATCGGCACAAGGCGTGTGTGGCTCGGGGCAACATCGCATGCATGAGGAGGAGGAGGAGGAGGAGGAGGAGGAGGAGGAGGAGGAGGAGGAGGAGGAGGAGGAGCAGGAGGAGGAGAGGAGGAGGGGAGGAGGAGGAGGAGGAGGAGGAGGAGGAGGAGGAGGAGGAGGAGGGAGGAGGAGGAGGAGGAGGAGGAGGAGGAGGAGGAGGAGGAGGAGGAGGAGGAGGAGTAGGCATGCGTGACAGCAGTGATGGGCAGCGGTAGCCGGCAGCTCCCTCGCTGGCCAAGCGCCCGCAGGAGCAGCCGCGCACCCCGCGCCAGCGGCCGCCGCCGCTCACGGCCGCGCAGGCTGCGCTGGCCGCGGGCGCAGGCGACCCCGCCGCAGGGCCGGCGGTCGCGCCGAGGGGGCTCGCTGGGGCCCAGCGAGCCCCCTCCCTCCTCCTCCCTCCTGTCCTCTCATTCTTCTCCTCCTCCTCCTCCTCCTCCTACTCCTCCTCCTCCTGCTCCTCCTCCTGCTCCTCCAGCTCCTCCTCCTGCTCCTCCTGCTCCTCCTGCTCCTGCTCCTGCTCCTCTTCCTCCTCCTCCTCCTTCTTATCCTCCTCCTCCTCCTCCTCCTCCTCCTCCTCCTCCTCGTCTCAAGCAGTGGCGAAGCGTCCTGGCGTACCTATAGGCCTACCAAACAATTTTCTAAAAACCCTTTTGTGGTTTCCACGAAATGTTCTCAGGACGTTTCTGGCTGGGAGCGTTTTGTTTTCACTCATCGGGCTTGTGTTCTAAGCACATTGTTTTTATTATTAGAACATTTTTGGGGTTCTAAGAGCATTCCGTGGTAGGCCTATAGGAATGCCGGGACGGTCGGTCCCTGCTCAATGGGCAGGGAAGGTCATGGCGCCAGCATCGCAGAGGTTCGGAAAACGATAGGATGGGCCCGCAGTGTCCTGGAGGATTTCGTTCCGGATTTCGAGGTGAATTTCGTGCGGATTTGCTTGTGGCCAGGAATGAAGACCAAACAAACATCCACGCGAAATTCGCGTTGTCTCTTCACTCGCCGTCTCGGGGTCTTGCAGTGGCAGGAACCCACGCGACAATCCGCCGCAGCACGTCTGCAAGGTCGGTGCAGTGGGGGAGGGTGGAGGGAATGGAGCCCGCGCCGGCCGCAGCTTCTGCACAGGCCAGGGCTTCGTGCGCCGGCTCGCCTGCTGCATTCCTGGCCCTCGCGCGGCTCCAGGCTTGCCTCGTGCACTCTCGGCGGGGTCCGCCGTCTGGTCCGTGCGGCTGCGTCGGGGTGGGGGGCATTCGGTCGGTTCGGTTGGGACGGCTGTGGCGTCGTTGCCGCGTTGCCGCGTGCTGCTCGGCTGCGTTGGGTAGACTCGGTTTCGGTCGGTTCGGTTCCGCTGTCGGTTCGGTGGGCTTCCAGCCGTGCTGTCGCCGCGGGTGGCTTCTGGTTGCGTCGGCATCGTTTCTTTACATGTCGCCGCGGTTACAGATGGTCGTACAGTCAAGGCGCTGCATTGGGGACCACTTTGGGCTCTTGAGGGGCGCTGATCTTCACTCTCGGGCCGCTCCTGAGACTCTGGCCCGGGAGCCCACTCGTGGCCGAGGCGTGGCCGTGGCAAGGAGAGAGCTCCCTCGCCCCCTCTTCTCTTTTTCTTTTGTTGTTGTTGTGGTGGCACGATGACTGTAGTCGCGTGCACAGGAGAAGTCGGACGCATGCGTAAAACAGGGCTAGGATCGGGATAAATCGCTCCAGAGCGTTCCGGAGCGCTCTCGGAGCGTTCCGGAACGCTCTGGAGCGGCCGCGGCGCCCAAGACATCCTCCAGACCCGCCGACTCTCAGAGATTTCGAGTTCTCCCGATCCGATTTTGACTCCGATCTTCGCGTCGTTTTCATGCAGTTCCTCCCCACGCGCTCCCCTCGCCGCCGCGACGCCAGGCTCTGGCGCTCCGGCCGCGCCGCCCCCCGCGGCGCCGCTCTCCGCAGCGTCGGCGCGTGCCCGCCAGCCGCCGCCCGGCCCGCGGGCGGCCGTGGCCAAGAGGAAGGCGCGCTCGAGCTCGGTCCTCGCGTCTGGTCTCGGGCCAGGCGAAGGAAAAACTTCTCAAGAAGGCGCGAGGGCTTCTCTGAGAAGTCCCGCCGCCCTCCGAGAAGGCCTTCTCCTTCTCACTTCACTCCCTCGCTCGCCGCCCGAGGTATTAGCTCGAGGTCGGTTCGGGGAGGGCACCCTGGTGTTCTTCGTGCTTGTTGGACGTCCGTGTGCATCCTGGAGGGGGGCACCCTTGGATGTCGGGCCGGGCGAAAGGGGGGCATTGGGAAAGGGGGGGTTGCGAAATCTGCTGCATGCAGCTGGTTTCGGCCCCACGGAGGGGCCCATTCCTCGATGCGCAGTCGCCTCCGGCGCCGGGAGGCGCCGGGAAGATCAGCTACGTGAGCTGATTCTCCCCCCCCCCCCTTTGCTATCCCTCCCTTTCGCCCGACCCGATGGTCGCCGCGCGCGTCCTTGCCGCGTCAGGGGGCCCTCGGGCCAGCTTGCCCGCGCCGAAGCCTCCAGTTGGCGAGGGGGGTCCGCCAGGGATCGTTCGAGGGTCTGCATCGCTTTGTGCGACATGATTGCCACAGAGAACTTCTCGGGTTCCAGGAGGAAGCATGCTTTCCAGGTGTCCAGGCCATCTGCGGTTCGACTGTTTTCCATATTTTCAGGTGCGCGGACCAGCAAGATGAGACGACCCATGAGGTCTCAGATGTATCTGAAGTGAAGTTCGTATATGATTTGATCGCGATGGCAGTGGCCGATAGCTTTGAGGGTATCTCCGCGTTTTTTTTTGTTCCTACAGGCTGAGTTTGAACAACGGGTTTTGCGACTGAGCGTCCCCGAGGCAGAACTCATGCTGTAGGTTGCCGGTCAGGGGTGTTAAAAGCTTCGCCGACAGGTCCAACGTAAATAAATGGGAGTGCAATGAACAACCATGATGGTCCCCGGTGGAAGTCCATGCCATTCCACGCGTTAAGCATTTAGATGTTCGGCTCTCGGTGCAAGGATACATGATGGAAGATGTTACGGCGAGACGGCAGGTCGCAAGTCTCGCCCACGGCCGCCTCTCGCAACGCATTGTCAAGAGTAGTACAAGCACAAGGTTGCGCGTCCTTCTTTGGCGATTTCCGGTACGTTCTATCGCGTTGTATGCCTTGGAACATCGCCGTCTTGACCCAGGCAAAGATTACCAGACTGGAACTGGAGCGGAAGCAGATTCGGCCGTTGCGACACTTGCTCCAGTCGCTTGCACATCTGCATCGGGTCCCCCATGTGGGGGTCTGACGGAAAGTCCAACTACGCAGCGTTCATTCCGCACTGCCGTTCCGGAGGCTGAAATAATGGCAACGGGGTGAGCCAGGCTTTTAAGAGGACGCTCCAGAATACGACACCAATGAAGCAGCGCACGCGGTCGTGTTTGGCCGTCTCTCCGTCGAGCCCCCCCTCGAGTTGGTGGCAGCGGCCCGCCGTGAGCTGTTGCCTGAAGATCTTTGGAGTCTCTGGCAGGCTGCGACCGCAGAAGTTCGCGTTGCAGCCCCGTCTCCCGGAGGGCCCGCGCATTCTCGAGAATGGCTGCAATGGTTGGTGACGCTGTTTGTTGATGATTTGCAGGCTGTCCTGTGTGTCTGCTCCGAGCGACATTCGACTGGGAGAGGATGGCAGGGGGCCCAGATATCGCAGAGCCTCCATGCCCAGATAGCGGAATGCTATGTGGGGATCGGGAAGGCCTCCTGAACCATCGTTTCAGTGCTCACGGGGTGGAGGGGGACATCTTGGGGCCATCGGCTGGACATCTCTAGCGGAAAGAATGCCCGCATTGTCATGCCATATTTACACGTAAAGTTGCCCTCCAAAAGCACATGGCGGCAGGCAGGTGCAGAGCCGCATCGGCCCAGAGTCCCGCCGGCGCACGTCCAGCGCCGCCTCCTCCGCCACCTCGAGCCCATGTTCGCGCCAGTCGCCGAGGTTGCGAAGAAGCGCCAGCGCGATGGGGACTCAAAGAATATACACCACCACCACGTCGATTCCTCCTCTCTCCTCTGCCCTCCTCTTCCTTTCCTCTCTCCTGGGAGAGGGAGGGGGTGAGGGAGGTGGTGGTGGTGTATATTGTTGGGCTCCCCACGCGAGGAGGAAGAGGGGGGGGGCTGGGGGCGAGGCCGATGGGCAGGTCGTGGGAGGGGGCCCCAACAAGGTCCCTCTGCACGCCAGGGGCCGCACTCCGCGAGGGCACTCCGCGCGGCCGGGCGAGAGAGGCGGGATCTCCGCCCGCGCGCGCCGCACTCTTCCGGGCCCCGGCGGCTCGGGCCGCGGAGGCCAGAGCGGAGCGCGGGTGGGGGAATCCAAGGGGCACCAACTGAGAAAAGAAGGCAAGAAGGCAAGGGGCAAGAAGGCCGGTGGTGGGGGTAGGGGATGGGGATCGACTGGACGTAAAAGTGGCCTTTCGCCGCAGTGACCGTTGGTGCGGGCCCCGTGGGAAACCCCGATCGCCGGGCGCGATGCGGCAGTGGCGCCTCGCGCCTGTGTTTGGTCCCTCCGCGGCCCCCCAGAAAGCCGCGCACCAAAGGTCACTCTTACTTACCCAGGGTCACTCCCGCGTGCAGCCGAGGGGAATCCAAGGGGCACCAACTGAGAAAACAATTGGATGCAGATCTGAGACGCCACCAGCTGAGGCAGGAGCCAGGGGCAGATATGAGAATCCTGTTCTGGAGGCCGGAAGAGGCGGTCAGCGCTGGGCTGTGGCGGTTGGAGGCAGCGTCAGACCGGGGGGCCTCGGCCCATCGAGCGCGAAGGGGGCGCGGCGGATGACAGTTTCGGGGGGGGGGGGCCCGGCGAGCTCGAAGGAGTCTGTAGCGCAAGCGGCTCGGTGCTCTCGACGTCCAGGCCAAGGAATCGCCAGGCCGCGAGGCAGATTTGCCATCGCCGGATGTTCGCTGCCGATCTTCGCGCAGAGCTGCGCCGGGCGTTCCTGAAGCTGCGCGGTGACGGGTGCCTGCCAGCCCTGGGCATCCGGCTGGGCAGAGACGCAGCGCCCCTCAGCCTCGCCGCCAAGGGCGCGGAACGGTTGGCATTCCGTTCGCGGGGCGGGAAGGGCGGGCCAAGGCGAAACGTAAGGAGAGTGAGATGAAGAATAGAGGTGATGGTAAGAACAATCACATCCATAGTAGTAAGGCCTAGTAATACTGATACGAATACTAAGAGTGATCAGGGGATGAATAGTAATGGGAAGCATACTGTTACTATCACGATGAATAGGAATAATCATATGACGAAGAGGAGCACCAACTCAAATCACAATGCTACAACTAGTCAGATCAATAATACGGTTCAGAATAATATTTTAAAAAGGCTTAGTGAGAGTGGGCACCAGTTCACGCGAGGACGGCTCGCCTGGAGCTGACCGGCCTCCCCCGAGGTCCTTCGACCCTCCTTGGACGCTGCGCGACGAGGTCGAACCAGGAGTTTAGGGGATCGATCGGCGCTCAACCTCCTCAGTTCCCCGCTCGAGTTCGGGTGGCGGGTGAGCTCTTGGTGTGGCGGGGCTCGCATTTGTCGGGCGTAGCCCCACAGCCATCCCGGGATCAGAGGATCTACAGTCAACCCGCATAGTAAGGATGGGCAACCTTCCCAAGGGCACCCTTGCATCCTTGCCTCCTCGGTCCATCCTTCGCCACTTTCGTCGACCGCGCCCCGCTCGAAAAGCTTCGAGATGGGCGTCCAAGGCCCTCGCATCCTTGTCGCGCACCCTTCCTATACGGGTTGACCGTAGGCAGGCGGCCCTCGCTGCGCCACCCTCGCAGGGGCGGGGGGGGTGCGCGGGAGGCAGGGCGTCGGGCTCTCTCTCTTTTCGGCCACTCCTGCAGCGCAGGCTCGCCCGTCGCCCTCCTCGCGCGTCACCCGATGGGCTCCCGCGTCGATGATGGCAGGCGCCGATGGCGCCGCGACTGCGGCAGGCTCTCGTCGGCTCGCCGCTCGCGAGCCTTCCAGAGCCTTCGACGCAGCAGGGGGGGCAAGTTCGAACAGAAGAGGCGATGCGTGAGAGTGGCCTTTCGCCGGCGTGACCTCTTGGCGCGGGCGCGCCGGAGGCCCCCGCACGGCTGCCTGCGATGCGACGGCGCCACCCGGCGCGCGCCGGTGCGGCCTCCCCGCGGCCTGCGACGGCCGCGCACCGAAGGGCAGTCTTGCCCCGAGGCCGCTCCTGCGTGTGTAGCCGAAGCTTAAGCCGGGCCTGTCCCCCTACAGGGGGATTTTCGACGGAAAAAAAAATGCCCCCACCATAGTCAAACAAAAAGTCCAAAAGTAGCCAGGGGGCTCTTTTTTGAGTATTTTCTGACCTTTGGGGGATGTTTTTGGGGTATTTTTGATTTTGCTTTGAAATCCCCCTGTAGGGGGACAGGCCCGACATAAGCCGAAGCTGGCGGAAGCAGAACCGCCGACGAGGGGGGCTGGGATGGCGCGCCTCCGGCCCTGCCCCCTCCGCGTCCTCTCTCTCTCTCTCTCTCTCTCCCTTCGGCGCTGGCGAGTTGGGAGGATTACGTAGGAGGAGGAGGAGGAGGAGGAGGAGGAGGAGGAGGAGGAGGAGGAGGAGGAGGAGAGGAGGAGGAGGGGAGGAGGAGGAGGAGGGGAGGAGGAGGAGGGAGGAGGAGGAGGGAGGAGGAGGAGGAGGAGGAGGAGGAGCCGAGGAGGAGGAGGAGGAGGAGGAGGAGGCCGAGGAGGAGGAGGAGGAGGAGGAGGCGGAGGAGGAGGAAGGTGCAGGTCGCTGCTCTTCGATCTCCTGGACGGCCGCTCGAAGTCCAGCAGGGGAAGCGGTGGCGCCTCTCCTGCAGAGTGCCGCCTCCGCAGAGGCGGGGGCGCGCAGGGGCGGGGGTGGAGGGTTTCTCCGAAGGGCTCAGGCGACCCGTCCTCCTCCTCCTCCTCCTCCTTTCTCCTCCTTCTCCTCCTCCTCCCCCTCCTCCTACTCCTTCTCCTCCCTCTCCTCCTCCTCCTCCTCCTCCTCCTCCTCCTCTCTCCTCCTCCTCCTCCTCCTACCTCCTCCTCCTCCTACTCCTACTACCTCCTACTCCTACTCCTACTCCTAATCCTCCTCCTCCTCCTCCTCCTCCTCCTCCTCCTCCTCCTGCTCCTCCTCCTCTTCCTCGTCCTCCTCCATCCCCCTCCCCCTCCCCCTCCCCCCCCTCCTCCTCCTCCTCCTCCTCCTCCTCCTCCTCCTCCTCCTCCTCCTCCTCCTCCTCCTCCTCCTCCTCCTCGGGTCGTCTACGGCTCCGAGGGAACACGTCCATCGGGGGGTTTGCGAGGCAAGCGCCTTCATCAGGCGATCGTAAACATGGGTCAAGGGGCGTGGATTAGCGACGCATCCCGTCTCCATGGGACATCGTGGATTTCCGCCGCCGAGCGAGGTGGCACCGCCCGCATTTTTGGGGAGGGCACCTCCCCCGATCCATGGCTTTGGCGACCGCGCGCCGAATCCATGGATCGCTAGTCCATGTTTGCACGCCCTCGACTTCAGGACCCAGCTCAGCCATCCCCAATTGCGTAGCCTCTGAGGGCCACCACTCGATGTGGATGGCCATCCCGTGCGCCGATTCTCGGCTGGCTTCTGCCAGAGCCCCTCGCGAAGCGTTCGTCCTGGAGGTCATGGGGCGCAGAGCTGTGAGAAGAGAGGAGCAGAGATCGGCCCTCCGAGAGATGCGAGCTTTTTTGGGCCCAGTGTTGCCGGAATCGGCCGCTTGGAGAGCCCGTTCCGCTGCTACGCTGGTCTCTCTCACTCGCTCTCTCTCTCTCTCTCTTCCCCTCCCCCCCTTCTCTCAGAGCACCATGCGCGCCTGCAGGAAGGGGGGGCAGCAAAATGGGCGCATCGCCCGTGGACGTCCAGCGGTGCCTTGCGCAGCCTGCTCTCGGGCAGGCAGCGGGGTTGCGCTGAGTCGTCAGCAGTCCGCTGAAGAGGAGTACATGTATATGTATAGGTGTATATGTATATTTATTTCTATAGATGCATGTGTATATATATATATATATATACATATATATATATATATATATATTATAGATCTGTGTGTGTTTGTGTGTGTGTGTGATCAGCTTCCTCCTATCTGTCCCGCGAGGGTCGTTTGACTCGAGGCGTTACGCTCGTCAAACAAAAAATAGGGAAGGGCCCACATGATAGAGGAGCTATTCCGCTATTCGGCCAGGCGAGACTCGGTCAGGCAGAGCAGGCAGACCAGCTGGACTCGGTCAGGCTGAATTCGGCCCAGGCCGAATCTGAGATAGCCTGGCCGCGTTCAACCTGGCCGAGCTCAGCTGGCCGAGTTCAGCCTTTCCGAGTCTCGCCTGGCCGAATTTAGTCCGGCGGCGAGCGAGGGGGGAAGTGAGAAGGAAAAGGCCGTCTCAGAAGGCGGCGGGGCTTCTCGGAAACCTTCGCGCCTTCTGAGAAGTTTCCTGTGTCAGGAAACACTTCCCAGAAGGCCCCAGGGACCTCCGAGCCTTCTGAGAAGGCCCGCCCCTTCTCGCTTCCCCCCTGGGCCCTCCGCCAGTCACCCAGACCCCCGGCGTCGTGATTTTTTCACAATGTCGACCCCCCGAGGTCTGAACCTCTTCCTTGAGACTGGTTCTTCATCCCGCGTCGTCCTTTGACGCTCCCGAGGCCCGGTCAGGGGCCCCCGAGGACCGACAACGGCCACAAACCTTCCGTCTTGATTTTTTCGCAGCCCGAGGGGGTCTGGGTAGTTCTCGGTGAGCGAGGGCGCGCGGCCAGAGCGCGGCGCGCCGCACCACGGGGCCGAGCGGCGCGGCGCGGCCGAGCGGCGCCGCGCGGCCGAGCGGCGCCAGGCGGCCAGCGCCGGCCAGCGGGGCGGCCCCGCGCCCGGGCGGCCGGCAGAGGCCGCCCCGCGGGGGCGGGCGGCAGCGGCCCGAGGGCGACCCGCGGGCGCGGCCGCCGGCGAGGGCCGGCGCCGAGGGCCGCCGGCGAGGGCCGGCGAGGGCCGCCGGCGAGGGCCGGCGGCGGGGGCCGCCGGCGAGGGCTGCCGCCGAGGGCCGCCGAGGGCTGCCGCCGAGGGCCGCCCGGGAGCCGAGAGGCATAGGTATGCTTGGTTTTCACGTTTTGTTTGTTTTGTTTTTGTTTAGTTTTTTATGTGCAATCTGTGTTGCTTGCTTGTTTTGTGTTGTTTTGTGCTTTTTATGTCTCGAAGGCCCGAAGCTTCGGCTGCTTCGCTACGCTCGTTTAGAAGCGCGGCACGTCCCGTGCTCAGGAAGTCCATGTCGATGCATTGCGTGTTGGCTCACCGTAATTATTGGGCCACGTTTGGTTGACCGTGTATCGCGTCAGACTTACTTTTTTTCAGTCTGCGTGTTGAACTCCGTGTCAACACGCTACGTGTTGCGTGTTGCGTATCGGGGCAGCTAGGACCCGAAGCTGTTGCCGAGAGCGGAAGGCTTGATTGCAAGCCCGTCTGGAAGAAAGCGTCCTTGGAAGTCCCACTGGCAACCGCATCCGAACATCCAGAACCGTGCGCCTGCATGCTCCTTTGCCGAGGCAGCTCGTCTGCACAGGTATGCGTTCAGGGAGGAGAAAGAGGAGGAGGAGGAGGAGGAGGAGGAGGAGGAGGAGGAGGAGGAGGAGGAGGAGGAGGAGGAGGAGGAGGAGGAGGGAGTGGGGAGGGGGAGGAGGAGGGGAGGAGGAGAAGGGGGAGGAGGAGGAGGAGGAGGAGGAGGAGGAGGAGGAGGAGGAGGAGGGAGGAGGAGGAGGAGGACGGGAAGCGCGCTCGGCGTTCCCCTACCGCTTCGAACGAATACAGCGTTCTCCCGCCGCTTCTCCAGCTTTGCAAGGCTCTGGCCCCGACCCCTCTCGTGATCCTCTTGCGGTGGCCCCGCAGACTCCCAGAGGGAAGGCAGAGTCTGGGCGGTGCCCCTTCGATCGGGTGCAGGTCGAGGGAGTAGCGACGACAGGAAGACGGTCGGCGGAGTGCGGCGGAAGTGCACGTGAGACGTCGGCATGTTCGGACTCAGGGTTTCTGGAGTAGGGAGGTGCATGGCGGGGGCGTTCGTTGGGGAAAGTGCCCAGGAGGCTTCAGGCTTTGGAGGGTGCCTTATCTGATGACGGCGGCGCTGACATACACGGCCAACCCTCAATTGGCAATTGGCGTCGCTGGCCTCCAGACCATGGATTCTTTATCCAAGGGTTCCTCATCCAATGCCCTCGCCGTAGACGGGGACGGAGGATGCATCAGCATCGCCGATGCATTTCTTGGGGCGCTCTTACTCTTGGAGGCCTCTTGGGCTGGCTTGGGGTCGTCTTGGGGGCCTCTTGGGCCGTCTTGGAGCGTCGGAAAGCCGAAAAGGCGAGGACGCCAACACTCTTCAAGCACCTACGGGAAACCTGTGTCTTCTGCCTCGTGGGACCCTCTTGGGAGGTCCCCTGGGGAGGCCTCTTGGGGCGCCTGGGAGGCGTCCTGGGCTGTCATCGGGCCGTCTTGGGTATCTTGCGCCGATCGCTCGGCGACTTGGAGCGCTCCCGGACCGTTCTCGGGGCCTCTCGGGCCCCTCTCGAGGCCCGTCTCTGAGGCCCCCGCGGCTCC
Source organism: Prorocentrum cordatum (assembly GCA_963575745.1). Classification (NCBI taxonomy): domain Eukaryota; class Dinophyceae; order Prorocentrales; family Prorocentraceae; genus Prorocentrum; species Prorocentrum cordatum. The sequence goes on from CAUYUJ010019960.1 coordinate 51,688, forward strand.
GAGCGGGTCGCCCGAGGAGCCGCGAGCGGCCCCCGGGGAGGGCGCGCGACAGGCCCCCTGGGAGATTCGGCAGTCGGGGGCCTGGGTCCCTCAAAAGACTCCTCGGGAGTGCTTCAGGGATTTGGCGACGGACCCCCCCCCCCCCCACCTCCTCCTTCTCCTCCTCCTTCTCCTCCCTCCTCCTCCTCCTCCTCCTCCTCCTCCCTCCTCCTCCTCCTCCTCCTCCTCCTCCTCCTCCTCCTCCTCCTCCTCCTCCTCCTCTGGGGCGCGCCCCCTCCGTGCCCGGCGGCGCGGCGGCGGACGCGCGCGGAAAGGTGGTCCGCGTGGCCAATGGCCACAAATCCAAGAACGGCAGCGAGGGCAAAGGGCACCCAGGCTGGCAGAGGGGACGCGACGAGGGCAGCCACGGTAACTGCAAGGGAGCCGACAAAGCAAGCGGGGCAACCAGGCGGTTGACCCGGCGGCGAGGGCCACGTGCCCGCGAGTGGGCGCGAGCGTTGCAACAAGCGCGGCCAACGGGGCCGCATCGCTTTCAACCGCGCCAAGGGAGCCAACGAAGTCGGGCAAGCGAGCAATGGACAATGGGCGTACAAACGTGAGCAGCCCCAGCCGATCAGGACCCTGGATGTTGCGCCGTTCCTTGGGGGTGCCCCGATCCACCTGAGACGCAATGGGAAACGCCAGCCAGGGTAAAGAAGAAACTGGCGCGTGATATGAAGCAGTGCATCACATATCGAGAAATGATGTGCCAGAACTACGGCCACTGTGAGGCCCTCGGGTGCAACGACAGCGATCGTACAGGTGACCTCGGACTGGTTGAGGTAGCCCGCAAACACGGTAAAGTGAATGCAGTCCCTGAAGACAGTTCCTAATCTTACGGTTAGACTGTGGTGGTTCCTTTCAAGTCAGGGGTGCATGATGCAGTGGGGCCGCTGAATATTGGCGCGCTTCGCGCTTCTTTCGTTGCATCGAACAGGGGCCTCGAAAAGCGGCCGTCATTGCAGCGCTGCCAGTGGAACCGTCGTCAAGAACGCGGGCAACCAGCAATCGTGGGACAAAATGAAGTAAGCGACGAGGCCACGATGCCCGTGCAAGCTGCCGATGCGAAGAAAGCAATGGGATCGGCGCGTGCATTGGCGGGAGCTGGTGATGAAGCCGTCTTGGTTCAGGACACACGTTTTAGGCCGCGTTACCTGGGGCGCAAATTCTCAGGCAGGAGAGCGGTAATGCCGGGGCGTGGCGGGGCATTCCAACAGGCCATTCGAGTCCCTGAGGGAAAGGAAACTTAGCTCGTGCAACAAGTGGGCGTTGCGAACAGCGAGAGGGAACTTCCGAGGCAGTGATTCCTTCCGGGGGGCCTCTTCTATTGGGCCTCGTAATCCTCAGTTGGCCCATGGAAACATTGACAGGAATGTGCTGGGGTCGAGGGTCGACGCGAGGGTGGAAGCGAAAAACTGCATGGGTGAAGTCGAGGATGTTCGCGGGCGACAAAGCCGACGCAGTCGCGAATGGCTCGTGACCGTCGCCCCAGCAAAGCAAAGGTGTATAACCGCAGTGTAAGCCATCCGCCGCGCCGCAGCTGGCGCACCCTCTGCGCGCGGGGCAAAGCCAAGCGGGGCGCGCCAATTGAGTGACAGGACTAACCCACATGAGTTGCCAGTTGTCTCGGCTGACTACACGCGGCGAAAGAACACATGCGTGTGGGGAAAAACCAAGAGAGAAGGTGGTGAACACGTGGTACCAGGTGGCTCAATGTTTGCTATGCGCTGCATGACGACCAATTGAGTATGTGAAGTAGAGTGGTCATCAAGAGCGGAGTGGGCAGCCAGTCGCTCATCCAAATGTATGGAACATGTGGTTCCGTTCGACGGACACAGGGGCGTAGTTCACGAGGTCGACGGCGGATCCTCCATGACCGCTCTTGAAGAAGCCGCGCGCTACACGGCGTCGGTAGACATGGGAACTGACATCCGTCATTTGGACTTCCAGTAGCTAGCGCAGACGTCGAGAGAGCAGCTGGCACGATTCAAGGTCAAGCGAGAACATTGACGAACCCAGTGGTGGCAAACTAATGGGCCGAACTCGCCGAGGATCACCGTCTCTTGCCTTGAATTGCGTCGTGTGCTTCTTCGCGGGTGAACGAATTTACCATCGGCGTGGGTTGTAAATCCACGCGCGGGTGGCGCCGTGGACGCAAGTTGAACATGGCGTTGCCGGGATTCGGTCAACGCGCAATTTTTGTTCATGCAACTGGATCCTGGAACCCGAACGGGACTCGGGGACATGCCCGGGCACGCGATGACTGTCAAGGGCTGCTCATCTGCGCAGGTCGAAGGGTAATCGGATCACAGGAGCATCGCCGCAAAGGCAGCGATGAAGAGATGTGGTGCGCCGATGAAATCAATTTCGCATGAAGATTGCCGCCGGATCCCAGCGCGACGAGTCACGCTGCGCAGTCCAGAGTGATCGCGTCCATGTTTTCTTTGCCCGTGGAACCTGCCGAGCTCGGCCCCGCGCGGCAAGGGGCGCGTGTGCTTAGACGCCGGAATCTTTCTGAATGGGGGCCGCGCCAGTGCGCTGCGGATGCCGCGCCGATGCCAGAGAAGACAACGGCCACAAACCCTCGCAGTGCTGAGCGCAGAGCAAGGGCCATCGATGAGGCCAGAATCACAAGAGGACCACAGTGTGCAAGCAAGGGGTTCCTCGGCGCAGCTGGGATACAACGTGGCAGCCAAAGAAGAGCTAGACAGGCGCGAAGAAGAATAGTAATAATAAGAAGAAGAGAGCAACGCTCTTAAAACGGCAGACGCAACACGTTGGGGATCAGGTCCAGACGACAACCACAGGGCTAGACGAGGCAGCGCCCCACTTAGAATGCGCCAGGCAAAAATAAGGAAGCTATTTGGCCCTAATATGGACTTGCGATAAAAAGGCACGCCAGGATATTGAAGACAGGGGAACGAATCGCCGGCAAGATAGAGAGACGCACGCCAGGAACAAGGTTGCAGGTGAAATCGTTGAAACTTGTGGCGATTGGGAAGTCAATAGGGGCGCGCAGGTACCCTGCCCCATAATTTTGTGGACCGGGTTCGAAGTGACGGCGGATCACGCTGAAGTGCCCAGCATTCATCGCGAGAACAGACCCGCCGATCAGTTGCCAGAAGACGAACGACCGGCTGAGAAACGCAACGCGTTTGAAGATGAGGGTGGTCAGACGACAGGTGAGACCTCCCAAGGATCGCTAGACGTGGGAATCAATGAAGTAATTGCGAGATGGAGTGCGCCAGTTCATGACCAGCGACGTCAAGTCAGACTGCGGTGACAAAAACCAAATAGCAGTACAAGCTCACGCGGACAGGGCATATTCCCCCGTCAGGGTGACGGGAACGGCAGAACTATTGGGCTCCTTAAGAATCCTCAATCCAGAGGACTGAGGACTACAAAAAGAGGCCTGAGGACACGCTTATTCCGTGCCCGAAGGCACGGTGGCGGATTATGTTTACATCGGATGATGAATGTTCGGTCGTACGGATGTGCACCGAATCGTGTCTTGTGCATCGGATGGTGAGGGTTAGGTCGGATGGATGTGCACCGAATCGTGTTGTCTTGCGTCGAATGGGACTGGTTCGGTTGTAAAGATGCGCGCGTACGCTGGATAATCGGATGGTTCGGGTTCGGTCGCATGGATATGAGCAGCCGTGCAATCGTTGCATCGGATGGTGAGGGTTGGGTCGGATGGATGTGCGCCGAATAGTATGTTTTTGCGTCGGATGGTGAGGGTTGGGTCGTGTGGATGCGCGCGGAGCTAAGGCGAGAGACATTTTGAAAAGGAGCCGTCCTCCGTCTTTGAAAGTGTTGCAGGTTTTTACGAGGAGTGTGCGCGGCGCTGAGGCGAGAGCCACCTTCGTAAAAAAGGAGCCGGGCTTTTCTGAAGGGTGTGGGCGGCGCTACGGCGAACGCAACATTTTGAAAACGACGCGGGCTCCATCAATGAAACTGCTGCAGACGTTGAATTTCAGGATTTGGCGAGGGGGTCTCAGGCGAAACGCCCTGCCCGGCCTACGGACCCGTCCAGTGGTGCATCCCGGAGGACTTGTTTGTAAGTTTGTAAGAGAAGCGAATCGAGGAACGGAGGGTGAGGAGGAGGAGGGGGAGGAGGAGCAGGAGGAGGAGGAGGAGGAGGCGGAGGACGAGGAGGAGGAGAGGAGGAGGAGGAGGGGAGGAGGAGGGAGGAGGAGGAGGAGGAGGAGATGGAGGAGGAGGAAAAAGGAAAGGAGGAGGAGGAGGAGGAGGAGGAGGAGGAGGAGGAGGAGGAGGAGGGGAGGAAGGGGGAGGGAGGAGGAGGAGGGTGAGAAGCAGGATCGATCGGACAAAAGGGGGGGAGGGAGGGATCTGACGCCTCACGCGGGCGGCTTGCCCAAGAAGAGGAGGGAGGGATGGATGGGGAAGTGCCGTCCGGCCGCGGGCGTACGGTTCAGGCGAGCCCGCGTCCCCGCTCGCCTGGCGCCGAGGCAGCGAGGCCGCCCGCGCGGGCGGGCGCGCTGCCGGCGGCCCCCCCCGCGGCGACGACGGCGAAGCGGAAGGCGCGGCCGCGGCGGGCCTGGGCGTGAGAGCCGGCTGGTCGGAGGCGTCGATAAGGGCGAATCGCCGAGGGGAGAGCAATACATGTATCCGGGGGCGCCGATGCTCCTGGTTTTCGGCGAGGCTCCCCGGCGAGTGCGTGCCGCCCTGGGGCTAGTTCCCCGCATCGTCGTCGCCGAACCGGGGGTCTGAGGTTCGGGGGCGGCCAACAGGGGGGGTGATGACTAGAGTCGGGGCCCTGAAGAAGGCACCCTTTTGGTTGGGGAGGGGCTCCGCGTTCCTTAAGTGTTTCACAGCTTGGCTCAGGTTTTCCTTTTGTTTTCGATCGGAAATCGAAGTTTAACTTATGGAAAAAGGGGCCTCCTTCCTTATGTAGGGTTCCTTAGGTCAACGCCCCGACTGTAGGGGGAAACATTATGGCCGGGGCCATGGTGCTTCCACAGATTTCATGGGGCCTCTTCTTATCTCAATGATTTCAGTGCGTCCCGTGGCCCCCCCCCCGTCCGTCCGCGCCCCTGCCTCGGGCCATGGTCTGCGACCCCCTCTGTTGGACGCTCCCCCCTCCTTGGACGCCCCCGAGGGGTGGCCCAGCACGGGTTCCAGCGAGCCAGGGAAGGGGGGCGAGGTTCGAAGATGTGGGTTCGAGAACTTTTGCTCCTCACATCCCAAACGGAGTTGTTGTTTTCTTATGGACTCCCACCGCGCAGGAGCCCTTCACCCCCTCTCCTTTCCTTGTTTCTCATTCACACCCTCATCCTTGCTCTCTCACTCAATCGTTCAATCATTCACGCATCATTCACTCACTCGCCATCGCACCATGAACTTCACCATCATCATCATCACCACCATCGTCATAATCCCACACGCACGCGCGCACTCACCTCACACTCGTCACACACTTACACATTCGCATAGTCACCTCGAAAGACGTAAGTCTCGTGCGGGAGTCCCCTCCCTATCGCTCCCGCACCTCATGTTTTAATCGCAGCGGGTCATCCTCAAACCTCTAACTGTCGTCACCCTTGGGCTCTGCAGGCCATCAGGAGGAGGAGGAGGAACATGAGGAGGAGGCGGAGGAGGACGACGAGGAGGACGAGGAGGACGACGAGGAGGAGGAGTAAGAGGAGGAGGAAGAGGAAGAGGAAGAGGGGGAGGGGGAGGAGGACCGGTGTAAACCCAAGAGGCATCAACGATGTTAGAATTAACCTTTCCTCCAAGCTCCCTCTTCATAGGCCCCTACAACGGTTCATTTCCGTTGAGGGATTTTCATCGTTGGAAGACAACCCTTTGAAGACCCTGCAGCATGCTAAAACATTGTTCTGGGGATTCCATCGCCACGAATCAACCTGACTGTTGCGTGTTGGCGATCGAGAATCGTGCCATAACGCCATTCTTTGGACTTCGACACAGCGAATTAACGTAATTGTTGCGCCCGCGTAATCCAGAATCCTTTCGAATACCATTTCTGATACGTTGATGATGGGAATCCGGGAACCTCTTGCACTTTTTTAAACGAGTGTGCGCCGCGCCAAGGCGAGAGCCACATTTTAAAAAAGAACCGCCCTCAATCCGTGAAGCTAATTTTTGAGTACGAATGTACGCCGCGCTCAGGCGAGAGCCACATTTTGAGAAGGAGCCGCTTTCAATGTGTGAAATTCTTGCAAATGTTGAAAATGAATGTGCGCCGCGCTGAGGCGAGAGCCACATTTTGAAAATGAGCCGCCTTCAATCCGTGAAGTTCTTGTAAAGTTTGAAGACGAATGTGAGCCGCGCTGAAACGGGAACCACATTTTGAAAAGGAGCCGCCTTCAATCCGTGAAATTCTTGCAAATTATTAAAACGAATGCGCGCTGCGCTAAATCGAGAGCCACATGTTGAAAACCACCCCCCCTCCATCTGTGAAGCTCTTGCCAATCTTTAAGCCTCAGAGTCATAGGTGGTGAGGAAGTCTCAGGCGAAACGCACGGCCCGCCCTGAAAACTGGCCTCGGGGTGCGACAGGGAGAACTTACTTATAAGGAAAAGGAATGGAGCAGGAGGAACAGGAGGAGGACGAGGAGGAGGAGGAGGAGGAGAAAGTGGAGAAAGTGGAGGATGACGCATGAGGGGAAAGAAAAAGCAGGAGGAGGAGGAGGCGGAGGAGGAGGAGGAGGAGGAGGTAGGAGGAGGCAGCAGGAGGATATCCCACGCCAAGCAGGACATATTACCGCGCGGGGTTCTACAGTCGGACAGCATCCGATAATCACAGCAATTGCACATTCCAGCTTTTTTAGCCTTGTCCCGAAATCCTGTAATGTTCGACGCTCGGGATTGCAACGCGCAGCCTGCGCACAAACAGTTCGACCCTCTGACAAAAGTGTTCCCCATCTTCGTCGTTGGAAACAGCACCCAACAATAAGCTTTGTGGCAGCGCCGGCGTCACGTGAAGGCATGAGGCGCGACACCACGACGAGTTTGAGCCAAAAGGATTCACGCGCCTCGGGCTGCACACGCTTGAGAGGATGAGGAGGAGGCGGAAGGGGGAGAGGAGGAGGCGGGGGAAGGGGGGGGAGCGGAGAAGCGGGAGGTGAAAGGGGAGGGGGAGGGGGATGAGGAGGGGAGGAGAGGGAGGGGGAAGACCAGTGGAAACCCAAGACGCATCAACGATGTTGCAATCAACGATGTTGGCTCTTCATATGGCCCTACGTGAATTTACCGTCTTTGCGGGAAGTGCCCCATTGGAAGAGACCCGTCTGGGAATCGCCAAGCGTGCCAAAACGCTGTTTCCTGGGACGTCACCGCCGCGAATCAACGTGACCGTTGCGCCCTGACTGCCTTGAATCGCGCCTGAACGCCATTGCTGGGACTTCAACACCGCGAGTCAATGTGACTGTTGCGCCCTGACAACCCTGGATCGTGCCAGAAGGCCAACCTTGGGTCTTCAACCATCCGGATCCTTAAAACTGATGCACGTGCGCAGTTAAGGCGAGAGCCTCATTTTCAAAAAAGGGCCGACCTCCATCCGCGAAACTGTTGCAAGCTTTCGAGACGGATGTGCGTGGTGATAAGGCGAGAGCCGCATTTTGAAAACGAAGCGCCTTCCACTCGTCAAGCTGTTGCACGGTTTTAAGACGAATGCGCGCTGTGCCAAGACGAGTGCCACATCTTGGAAACGAACCGCCCTCAATTCGTAAAGATGTTGCTAACTTTGGGACGGCTTTGCGCGGCGTTAAGGCCAGAGCCACATATGGAAACGGAGCCGCTTTCTATCCTGCTGTCTCGAACTTCAGATGCGCGCAGCTTTCTCCAACCATGAAGCTATTGAAAGCTTTAAGTCGAGTGTGCGCGGTGCGAATGCGAGAACCACCGTCTGAACACGACCCGCCCTCCAACCTTGACGCTGTTGCAGTTTCAAAGACGAGTGCGCGCGGGGATCGCGCGAGAGTCGCATTCAGAAAGCCACCCACCCTCTATTAGTGCACTGTTGCAGTTCTCATGCTTCATGATCACAAGTGGTGACGAAGTCTCAGGCGAAACGCCTGGCCCGCCCTGATGCCACGCCTGGTGGTGCGACAGGGAAGTGCTTATAAGGAGAAGGAAGGGAGGAGGAGGAGGAGGAGGAGGAGGAGGAGAGGAGGAGGAGGAGGAGGAGGAGGAGGAGGAGGAGGAGGGGGAGGAGGAGGGGGAGGAGGAAAGGGGGGGGATGAGGAGGGAGAGGAGGAGGGGGAGGAGGAGAGGGGTGGGGGAGGGGTGTGGGGAGGGGGGTGTGGGGGAGGAGAGCCCCCGTGCCCGAGGCGGGAGCCTCGGCCGAGCCCGTGGCCGCGGCGGCCGCGGCGGACGAGGCGGGCCCGCCGGCGCCGCCCCCCGCCCCTCGCCCAGACCGGGAGGCTCCGTGCGGCCGGGCAGCTCGGAGGTCAGGGGTCGGAGGGGGAACAGACGGGGGGGGATTGAGTCGGGCACGTCCCTCTGCAGGAGGGGAGGGTACTGATGCTGCTGCCCCTCCTTCGGTCTTCCCCCTGTGTGGGCCTCCTGGGAGGCCCTCGTCGCCACCGCTGGAGTCGCCTCGAAGTCCTGAGCAGAACGCATCCCAGGAGAGGTCCTGTGAGTAGCGGTATCGGTAAGGAGAACGGTCAGGTATACAATTATCGGGTTGGGAGGATGGGGTTGGGAGGCAAGAGGATATCATTACCCGTATGCGGCCGAAGTTATCGTTCACTTCATCCGGATGCTACTGCCCATGCTCGTCACCCTCCAAACTCCTTCGCCCCTGCACGGTAACAGTTCTCCTCAAACGGGGGGATAGGTTTGAGTCGGGCATGTCCATCGACAGGAGGAAAAGAGCAGGGAAACATAGAGTCGGGCGACGATTTGTCGAGCTCTGTTGGCTATGCATGACTCCACGTGGACCAGTTTGGAGCAGTTCTCCCAACAACCGCCCCTGGGAGAGCATGCCCGACCTGAGGTAGGCAGCACCCCAACATACTTATACTATATGTGCGTCGCCCCCCCAGGGGCGACGCGCGCACCGAGAAATCTTATAGTATATGCGTCGTGGCGGGCGCTTTCTGGCCACACCGCTCGGGAAACGATATACTACAAGATGGGTATACTATATGTTCGGGTCGGACGCGCGCCTCCAAGGAGGACATATAGTATTAGTATGTCCATGTGCGTCCCATGAGGATGGGATTCAGGGGTGGCCGTATCGACACCCCCGTCGCCCGTTCACCGCCGACAGGGGCCTGCCGGCCCGCCCCCTTCCCAGGAGCGTGCGGACTCTCGCCCATCGGGGGCCCGTCGCCGATCGATCGGCGACACACCTCGCCGATGCCAGGTCGCTGTCCCTCGGAAGTCCCTCGGCGACATATCGCCGATTCCGGGCAGCCCCTCGGAGCTCGCCCCCCCCGATGGTTGTCCCCCTAGAGGTCCCAGGGCTCTGGTCGCCCGCCCCGCCCAGGAGCGTGCGGAGTTTCGCCATCGGGAGCCCATCGCCGATCGATCGGCGACCCGTCGCCGACTCCAGGTCGAGGGTCCCCCCTCGGGGCTCGTCCCTCCTATCGTGTTCCCTCTCGACGTCTCAGGGCCCTCCTTTTTTGCGTTGGGCAGCCGCCGTGCGATGCTGTATTTGACTATCCCCGATCGGCGACATACTTCCGATTCCAAGTCGATGTAAGCCCCTCGGAGTTCGTCCCCCTATCGTGGTCCCTCTAGAAGTCCCAGGGCTCTCCTTTTGGCGTTGGGCAGCCGTCGTCCGATGCTGCACTTGACTGTCGGGCCTGGCCCAGAAGCATCGGGCCGGCTGCCGTTCCGCCATCGGGAGGACCTCTGGGGGACGCCTTTGGGCCCCCAGGGGCCGCCCGACAGAACGACGCTGTATGAGCAGTGGGTCCCTCCACCCAGAGGAGGAGGAGGAGGAGGAGGAGGAGGAGGAGGAGGAGGAGGAGGAGGAGGAGGAGGAGAGGAGGAGGAGGAGGAGGAGGAGGAGGAGGAGGAGGAAGCCATTTGGCCTCTTGCGGGCCAGCCGATCCCGATCGATCCATCGGGGTCGGTCGGCGCCTGCCGCCCGATCGATCGCGGTGGCAGGGCGCATCGCGCATCGGCCAGCCCCCGAGGCCGGGCTCACGCGCGCCGCGCGCCATCTTCTGCGGCAGGGGGCCACCCGTGCCTCCCTGTCCCCTGCCGCAGGCCGCGGCGCTCGCGGCCGCGCTGCGGCCCAGCGGCGGGACGCCGCGACATCGTCGAGGAGGAGGTCCAGAGGGCGCTGCACACCGCCGTGAGCGGCAGCAGAGAGCCCAGGACAGGCTCCTGCTCCGCCTGCGGGCAGCGGCCGGGCGCCTGGCCGCCCACCACTCTGCCCAGCCAGCGATGGCCCGAGACGGGAAGGGCAGAGGCAGTGGTGGCCGAGGCGGCAAGGGCCAGGCCCAGGAGGAAGCAGCACCGCCAGCAGCGCCCCCTTGGCGCCAGGAGAGGTGGCATGGTGCTGGATGGCAAGGGCAGCATTGGCATGCGGAGCCAGCAGGCGAGGACCCGCCCTGGCGCAGACCGCCATCACGGCCGCGGCGCTCTGGCCAGGCCAGCCCTCGCCAATGGCAGCCGCAGCAGCAGCAGCAGCAGCCCAGCCAGCCCCCCTGGCAGCAGCAGCAGCAGCAGCAGCAGCAGCAGCAGCAGCAGCAGCAGCAGCAGCAGCAGCCCAGGGCGGGCAAAGGCGGCCAGGCCAGCTCCAGCAAAGCGGACCAGCGGGCCCAAAAAGTCATTGACTTTGTGGCAGCCTGCACGCTGGGCGAGGCCACCTCTCACCCAAAGTGGCAGGCGCCCCCAGCCGACCGCGCAGGCATCCAGAAGTTTCTGAGCAGCGCTGACCAGAGGCTGAGGACGCTCGGCGACCTGGTCATTGCCAAGCAGGCCGCGGGCGACAGCACGAAGGAGCAGCTGATAGAAATCTCGGTCATCAAATATCAGAAGCTGGTCACGAGGAGGCCGAATGACCAGCTACAGGTGCTCAGCAAAAGGCGCAAGGCCGTCAAACTCGAAGTCATCGCCCTCGAGGCCAAGACGAACGAGCTGCGGGGCGACCTCAAGGCCAAGCAGCAGGAGTTGAGGCAGATCGAGTCCAACATCGCCGACGTGCGGGCCGTGCTCGCCGACGGCGGCGCGGCGGACGACGAGGGCGACTGGGGCACGGACGGGTTTGGCTTGGCGCCGAGCTGGGATACCTTCCACAAGGCCGTGATCGATAGGCGCCTGAACAGCGAAGCACCTGGTGACGGACTTCCAGCTTGGCCAGCGGGAGTGGTGGGGCGCTCGCCACGCTCAAGAGCCAGCTCGGCAGGCAGCGCAACCAGAGGCTTCGCCGATCAGGTGGCTAAGGCGAATGCGGAGCGGGCCCACCAACAGCAGCGCCATGCCGAAGCCGAGCAGGAGTTTGCTGCCGAGCTGGCGGAAGTCTGGAGGGTCGCCCGCGAGCAGGCACTCCGCCACAACGCCGAGCAGGCGAAGCTCAGGCTGGCCCTCAAGGAGGAGTCAGAGCAGCTGCAGCGCACCACCGTAGCGGAGAGCGCAGCCCAGCAGCAGCAGCAGCAGCAACACAAGGCTCTCCGCCACGAGATCAAGAAGCAACAAGCCGAGCAGCTCGAGTTCGCGACGCAGATGGAGGCCAGGATAATCAGCCATGATGCAGCTTTCAGTCAAGCCAAGGCTGAGGCCGAGGCGGCGACCCAACGTGCAAATCACCTGCGAGAGCAGCTTGAGTATGCCCGCGCGGGGCACCGAGCGCAGCCGCAGCCCCAGGACAGGGTCTACCAAGACCTACTGCGGGCAAGCGCCGAGGCGCAAGAGGCATTGCGACAGGCCCAGCACGAGAGCGCCCGAGCGACAGCTACAGCTGGCACTCTCAAGCACCAGCTCACCAGGCAGGAGCTGGTCATGGAAGAGAAGCTACAGGAGGCCAAAAAGAACCACGCCCTTGAGCTTGAAGCTGCCGCCGAATCAGCCAGGGTCCAGGCAATTGCCCAGGCCCAAGTGGTTGCCAATGCCAAGGGAAAAGGAGCCCTCCCGCCGGCAGAAGCGGCCAGGCTGCAAGGGATCGTCCAGACAGCAGCACGGCAGCAGGATCGGCTCAAGCAGACCAAAAGCGAGCCCGAGGCAGCTGAAGCCCGCATGCACGAGCTCCAGCAGTACTCCAAGCTTGAGGCGGGCGCTGTGCAGCGTGCAGTACAGGTCGCCTACCACGAAGCAGCGGAGTTGCGAAGCACCAACGAGGAGCGGCAGATCCCGCACGAGGTGCAGGCATTGTAGTTCGCCCTGCTAAGGACTAGAGCAGAGGAGGAGGAGATTGCGAAGGCCAGCCTGAAGGACAAGGAGGCAATGCGGGCGGAGCTCGAAGGCAGTGCTGAGCGGATAAGGTCGAGTCTCACCCGCCAAGTCATGATTGAAGAAGCGAACGCACATGACTTGCAGCTGCACGCAGAGAGCCTGCGACAGGAACTGAGCAGCTACGCGGTGCAGCTGAGCGAGCAGAGGTCCAACGCAGCGGTGCAGGAGCAGGCGCTGGAGGAGGAGCTCGCCCAAGCCCTCACCTTCAGGATCGCCAGCATGGAGGAGGCCTCCGCCATGGAAGACTTTGCCAGCCAGCAGAGGACGGGCAGGGAGGAGGCCATTTACCTCGCGCTGCAAGAAAGCCTCCAGCGCTCCCGCACGCTACACACCGAGCTCGACGCCATCGCAACGAAGGGGCAGCAGGGCGCGTCGGAGACAGAGGAGTTAAAGCTGAGAATGCAGAGCCTGGAAGCCATTACAGCCAGCAGGGAACGTGAACGCAAAGCCATGGTCAGCCTGTACGCCGGGATGAGGCAATACGGGCAGGAGGGCTACGACTTCACCAAGAGGGCAGCTCATCACCTCGTCCAAGGGGGCCACCTCCCAACGTCCCAAGAGTCCATGGACGACTACCAGGAGGCCGCCGACCTGTACGAGACAACCAGAGGAGCAGCCGAGGCAGCTACCGCCCCAGCGGAGCCCCCCGTTGCGACCACTCTCCCAACTGGTGCAGCCGAGGAGCGCCGAGCCAATAGGGGCCGTAGGCAGGGCAGCTCCTCGCCTCGGAGGCCAGCATCAACCAGGTCAGCCAGATCAGCAGCCCGCCAGACCGACGAAGGCGATGCCCCCCCCCAGAGAGCGTGACAGGTCCAGGAGCCCCGACAGGCCAGACCCGCATGAGGAGGCAGAAAGATACGAGCGCGAACAAGATGATTTGCGCAGACAAGACGCTGAGGAGAAAGCACTATGGGAAGCCGTACAGATGGAGGAGGAGCTGGAGTCCGCAGCGAGGGACCACGAGGCGGAGGAGATCCAAAGGCGCTACTACGAAGAGGCCCCCTTGACCCAGTTCGGCACTGTGGGCTCACAGGACTCCCAAGTGGAGGACGACGGCTCGGAGCACGCGCCGATGATCTACCCCGCCAGCTGGCCGCCCTGGAGCCAGGATCACCCCGCACCCGAGGAGGGCGATGAGATGAGGGGGGTCACGCAGCACGAGGCAGACACAGACCTGGCATCCACGTCAAGGGCTAGCTCGGTACCAGCAGAGCAAGGCGACCCTCCTACTCCGACAGCATCTCAGGTGATCTTCATCCCAGCATCGCCAGCGCCACTCAGCGAGAGGTCACTCACGCCCACAGTTCCATTCGGGCATGATGAGCAGCGCGGCCAAGGAGGTGGAGAGGGAGCCGACAGCTTCGTATTGACCCCTCCCCCTGCATCCCAGCAGAGCGCGGAGGCGGCAGCAGCCAGCATCGAGAGGCAGTACGAGGGCATCGACATCCTAACGCGCCAGCACACCTCAGCCGCCGCCGCAGCTGCAGCCCTTGACGAGGCGTTTGGACCCGCGCCCGCGTTTCCAGGAGAAGACGTCAGCCAGGCCCACAAGGGTCAGCGGGTAGACTCTGGAGAGTCAGGCATAGCACGTTTTCGTGGCCGAGTGGCCCGCAGGAGGGACGAGACAAGGGGCACAGCAACCCCCTCCCCTCCTGCAACTCCTGGAGCCGAGGAGCAGGCAGCAGCAGCGCCCGCCGAACCCCCCCGAGGGGGGGAGGGGGCCTAGCAGCGCCGCCAGGCATCAGGTCATGCATGACAGAATTCACGGCCAGGAGGCGGCCGATGAGTCCGACAGGGCAGAGCACGACGGATGTGGGCTTCCTTCACGCTCTCCGATCAGTTCGACAGCATCGATCTCCTGTGCAGCATTGGGGAGAGCAGCTGGGGCCCAAAGCCCGCAGCACGGCAGTGGGGTCCTCCATTACGATGCTCGACCTACCCACCACCAGAGGCCTGAAAGCACGGCGGGCCTTGGGGTAATTTGTGACAGCCGTCTAGTAACACATAGACCAGCAGAGACTGCGACAGTCTCACACACCAGAGCAGATACTCCCAGGAGTCCAGGGTCCCGAGGGGCCACGACTCCAAGCAGACGCGTTACCGCAACTGGCATTGGCAGTGGGAGGGCTACTCCCAATCGCAGCAGCCAGCAACAACAGCGGTATCAGTCACCTGGGTCTCGAGGGGCCAACGTGACACCACCACGGCCGACACGAGGGCTGCCCGCCGCGTCTCGAGGGGCGCTAGGCAGCAGCCAAGGAGGCACACTACCAGGGAGGAGTGATGCATCCACCAATCTGTCAGCACTTCAGGTCACAAGCCACCAAGATGGCCGCAAGGATGCGTTACCGGCTGCCCTTGCACACAGCACGTCCCCCTCCGCCATCCGAGTCCACGAGATCGAGAATGTGGAAAGGACCTTTCTCGACGGACAAAACTCGAGTGGCAGCGAGGCCGAGGACGACACGGAGCAATGTTACGAGGAGTGGAAGCAAGCGCGCGCAGTCGCAGCCTTCCGATCAGCCCAGCGGCGAGCACGCCGTGCACGGCGCGCTGCGGAGAGCCACAGTCGTCGGGACGACAGCAGCACCCACAATAAGTACCGAGCCCTGGTGGTGGATCAGGGACACAGCGCCCGCACCCGAGCCAGCAGCGTCAGCGACCAGCAGCAATCAAGTGGTCAAGAAGGCAGCCCAACCTGGCGGTTATGCACGGGGTCACTTCACATTGCAAGGCCGCTGACGAGCGGATCTGCCCCCCACAGAGACGAGCAGATGCGGGAGCGTTCCCCTTTGCAGGTGCGAAGGCCTGGCAGCAAGCCTCCGTCGGGAGGGTGGTCGATTCCTTGCTCCCAGGCCAGTGGCTTCGTCCAAGGGCACTCGAGGCAGGACCCCAACAGCAGCTACAGTGGCAGTAGCACAGGGTGGAGACCAACGACTCGGCCACCACCCAGCAGCAGCACAGACAGCATCCCACCCACGGCCACAGCACTGCCTAATGTAGAAGCCAATCATGCCCCAACCGGCACCCTTACGCCAGCCCAGCGCACCAAGCCCCAACACCCACCAACTGGGCAACCTGAAGACCTAGCTGAGCCCGAGCAGCACACAGTGCCTACTAGGGCCTGCCCAAGCTGGCGCGCTAGCGCGGGGTCGCCTCACACTGTAAGGCCGCCGACGGGCGGACCTGCTCCCCAGCGGGTAGAGCAGCTGCGGGATCAATCCCCCTTACAGGTGCGTAGGCGTGAGGGCATGCCTCCGACGGGAGGGTGGTCGAAGCCGTGCCCTCGCGCCAGCGATGTCGTGTTGGGGTGTCCAACCAGGCCCAGCGACATTCAAGCTTACCCAGCATCACCAGTGGCCCCAGTCCCGACGGACCCAAACAGCTCACCACGGCCAAACAGGTGGAAGCCAACGCTCCCCTCGGCATCAGCTCGCTCCCACCACGGCACGGGTGCCACCAATCACCCAGACGCCCTGGATGGCGAACCTCATCGTCTACGTGACAGCATGCTCCACGCCCAATCACACGAGCCCCTGTTCAGTCAGGCCGCGCGGGCTGGATCGGACAACTTGAACTTCGATGAGGGGAGCCAACTGCCACCGCCACTACCCGTGAAGCGGAGTGCGCCTCAGGCTGGGGCCCTACCTCTAGCCCCGCCTACCCGCTCCGCGCCATCACAGCCACTTCCAGCCCGCATTACCAGCACACAATGTCCCACTCTACATGGCATGGAACCTGTGCCAGACGATGACGTCGAGTACTCCCCCGAGTACGTCAGTGCTGAGAGGGCCAGGCGCGGCCGAAGGCAACGGCAGCCCCCCACCACGGCAGCGCCAGACAGAGGCCAACCTGCAGTGCTGCCAGTTCTCAGCCAAGACCCAGTAGCCGAGACCCTTCGGGGCCGAGGCCGCGTCAATGTCTGCGCCGACGTCGACACCACGACCCTACACAACATGGCAAGGCTGGCGCTGGAGATGTGCCCATCACGCGAGCTGCCGACTAGGCGCACACACATCTACACGGACGGCAGCTACAACGGCATCCCACATACAGCCGCCTGGGCAGTAGTTATTGTCGACGAGTACGACGACGGGCGCAACTCACGAGGCCCGTTTGGCTTTCGGGGTTTCATTGCTGGCAAGGTCACCGAGTCCCTAGACGACATGGCAAACAACGAGAAGGTGACGGCATACACAGCTGAGCTCACGGCAGTACTTTGGGCACTAATGTGGGCCCTTGGTCAAGACACCGCCGCGCCCATCGAGGTGACGCCCGACGCCCTCAACGTTATCAACCTGGCCAAAGGTGAAGCCCAATGCCATGTACATCCGAGGTTGGGGGCCGCCATTCGCACGCTTGCTGGCCTCCTCCAACAAGCCCGACCTACTCAGTGGCATCACATTAACTCGCACATTGGCCACCCTTGGAACGAGCTCGCAGATGGGATAGCAGATCAAGCTTCGGCCAGCGACCTGATGGACCCAAATATTGCAGCAGTGCAGGCGATCGCTCACAACAAGTTCCTTTCCTGGGAATGGTTACGCTCAGCGCCAGATGCGGTCAAGGCCGCATACCCTCCCATGCGGAACCAAGACTTCATCATCGGGGCCACTCAGCCGCAAGCAGCCCCATGTGCGATCCAGAGGCCCATCAGCACCACCACCATCAAGGCCGACCTCAACGTGAATTTGTGCACCTACAACTGCAGATCACTCAGGGCCGCCGTCAGCTTCAAGTCGGGCAAAGGCAAGGCGGCCGGCAAAAGCAAGCAGAGCATCTCCAAGGTTACGCACCTAGCAGCACAGTTTGCTGACATGGGCCTGCACGTCGGGGCCCTCCAGGCGACGCAGAGCGAAGGAGACGTCCGCAACGTAGGAGAATATGTTTGCTACTCCTCAGGCCACACGCAGCAGAACAGAGGATGCGACATTTGGCTCAACGTCTCCCAGCCGATCAGCGTGAGTGGGGCAGCGAAGTACCTAAGTGCCAAAGACACCCTCGTCCTCCACCAGCACGACAGGCTCTTGATCATCAAGACCCGCGTTGCAGGCACAGACATGGTCATCGCCTCAGCATTTGCACCCCACGAAGACTCCCATGCGGCTGAGAAGAGAGAATTCATGGGAGTCTGCTCAGCGATTGTCTGCCAAGTACCGTGTGGACATCTTTATGGGGGACCTGAACGGGCGTCTTGGCGACTACGAGTCCCCAGGAGTTGGCACCAGTGGGTGCCCAGAAGCGACCAACGGCAATGGCAAGCACATCATCAGGCTCGCAGCCGACACCGACATGGAAGTCATCAACACCACGAAGGATCCAGGCAACAACTCGTTTACGCATATCGGATCGAAGGGGCAGCGCCGCAGGATAGACTACATCCTGCTGAGCTTCTCGATCGCCCCGTACGTTGCGAGCTGCAGCACGGAGCCAGGTCTTGACCGAGGCACAGCTGCACAATACCACATACCAGTACTCGCCACCCTCAAGTGGGCCGTCTGCAAGACCACCAAGGCCTCAGGACCGCGGCCCGATCTGACCAACTTAAACAACGATGTCGCCAAGGCCAGCTTTAAGGAGATTCTCAAGCAGGCCCCGATCATCCCCTGGGAGGTGGACGTCAACACCCACTGCGAGGAGGTCACCAGAGTCGTCAACAACGCGGCCATCCAGGCCTTCGGCAAGGCCGTCAAGGCAGCGAGGAAGCCCTACGTCACCAAGACTACCATGGGCCTAATCCGAGCCAGACGCCTCGCACTTCGAGTCCATCGCGCAGTGCTCAGAGGAGAAGCCCATGACGACCGACCTGGACGACTAGTAGCCCACGCCCACTCTCTTCTTGGAGGCGAGGTCGGGGCCTCACTGGCCCTGTGGAGCAGAGAGCGTGGCGACGACGATGGCACCATCCACGACATCCACGACTACGCGCACCTCCTCCTGAACTGGACGATCTCGCCCATGGTCTACGCCATGGCCATCCTTTCCTTCCTCAGCAGGTCTGGGCTCCTCGTTGCCTCGGCCGTCGAGAAGGACGCCTCAGCTGCGTCCTCCGCCTCCGCTGCGAACGACGCTGCGGCCCAGTGGAAGGCCTACCGCGACCTACTAAGGTATGGCGGGAGGAAGGCGAAGTTCCCAGCAGGAAAGCCGATGCGGCTCGACAAGGATGGAGAGGTGATCCACAACTCCCAGGACATGGCGGACCAGGAGCTCAACCATTTCGCGAAGATACAGGCGGGCAAGATCGTGACAGCGGATGATCTTGCCAACAAGTATAATCATGACAGCAAGACCAGGCCTTTCGACGGCATGCTGGATCTCTCCATGGTGATTCCCATGGCCGTCTGCCAGGCCCAGTTCGCTGCGGCCAAGGCTGGGACGCAAGGAGGCCCTGACGGGCTCACGAACGCCGTCCTCAGGGCGGCTCCTACAGAGGCAGCAGGGCTACTGCACCCCCTCTTCACCAAGGTGGCGACCACCGTACGGGAGCCGCTGAGCTTCAAGGGCGGGGACCTGGTCGCAATCCCCAAAAGGAAAAGGCGACCCACGGTACCTCCTAGCGTACCGCGAGATCCTCTTAAACAACGTCCTGGGCAAGCACCACCATAAATACCTGAGGGCTATGCTCAACACTACCCTCGCCATAGCGCTGGAGGACATCCAGGTTGGCGGCCGGCCCAAGCTAGGGGCTGACATGGCGGTCCTAGCAGCGCGCCTCTTCACAGAAAGAAGCCAGGCCCAAGGGAAGTGCTCCATGATCAGCTGCTACGACTTAAAGGAAGCCTTCTACTCGGTTGTAGTCCAGCTGGTCCATGGCATCCCAGGCGAGGAGGACGAGGTCAAGGAGGTGCTAGAAAACCTCGAAGTTCCCCTTTGGGCCCAGCCACAATTGGAGCACCTCATGGCCAACCCAGGGATACTCGACACAGTGTTGGACGGCTCCCACCTGGCTGCCCTCATTGCAGAAGGGTACCGTAACAGGTGGACATCGCACAGGTTCTCCCAGAACCTCATGGCGCCGCACAAGGGCACGTGGCCTGGCGTGCCCCTAGCCGACGCGGACTTCAATCTGCTCTTCGGCCGAGTCCACCGCATGATTGACAGCTACCTTGCGCAGCGAGGGCTAAGACCCCAGGGCAAGCCCCTAGACAGCAGCTTCGCATGCGACACCGACCCCACAGACGGACCACTCCAGGAGCACGAACCTCACGGCCTATCGTTCGTCGACGACCTCACGGGCATGCACGTGTTCACCAGCCCCGATCACATTCAGTCCGAGGCCACGGGGTTCTGCGAAGCCGTCTACTGCGCCACCAGCACCTTCGGCCTCCAGCTGCAGCTCACCAAGACCAAGGTGATGATCGACTTCAGTGGGCCTGGGAGCCGGCAAGCTCGGGCCAGCTTCGATTCCAATGGAGTGCCGAGGATCGAGGTCCCTCTCGCAGGGAGCTGCGTCGAGGTTGTCCGCCACCACAAGCTCCTCGGGACCTACGTAACCGACAATGCATCCCCTGGGGTGGATGTCGCAGTGAAGGTAGCCACCGCTGCGACATCCACGAGGCCTCTCCATCGCGAAGTCCACCGTCGCTCAGAGCTGGCCATCAAGGACAAGGCCTACCTAGCCGACAGTGTGGTGCTATCCCAGCTGCTATACAATGCGTCTACCTGGCCTGAACTCACAGCAGGCCAGGCCAGGAATTTCAACAACCAGTATATCGTGAACTACGCTGCCGCGCAGAGGATCACTTGGAAAGCACGACAGAAAAAGGAGGTCACGAACACCCAGATCCTCGAAACAAGCTGCCCCCCGAGATAGCCCTACGTCTTGAGCGGCTACGACTATTCGGTAGATGCCTCAACTGGGGACCCCTGCACCTCCGCCGACTACTCAGCCAAGCATGGGATGGTCGTTACGGCTGGGTGGCACTGCTCCGCCGCGACTTAGACTGGGTCCGCGACCACACAGGACCTGACGAGCGTGGTGGAGCATACACGCTCGAAGACTGGAAGGACTGGGCCAGGAACGACTACAAAAGCTACCTCAGCGCAGTCAAGAAAGCTTGCCAACGTGGCAAAGCCCGCCAGTACGATCACGACTACCACGCTCGATGGCGGCTACGACTCCAGCGGTGGACCAACACGGAAGCCATCTCGCCCTTCCCAGACCAGCACTTCGAGCAGCAGCGCAAGTACCTATGCTACCACTGCGGACGTACTGAACTCAGCGCAGCAGTGCTACGAGCCCACATCACCAAGGACCACACCTCGTCGGGTCATCCTATCTCGTGGGCAACTGGTTCGGTCTGCTACGGATGCGGCATGGATTACAACACCACAAACAGGCTGGTCAAGCACTTGCTGCGAGTGCGCAGGTGCGCTCGACATTGGCGAAAGACACGTCCAGCACTCCTCAGCAAAGCCGAGCTGCAGCACAACCAGCAAGTGGTGCGCGACCAGCAGCAGGCGAACAGAAGGGCGGGCAGGCCCATCGACTGGGCAGAGAAGCCTGCAGTCCCTGCTCGTCCTCCAGAAATACACACGGACGAGGACAGCGACGACAGCAACGGCGGCCACTACGAGAGCCTCGAGCTTCCCTTCATCGAGGAGCCACCGCCGCCGCCAGCTGCTGTACCCAGGCCCAGGCCAGCTCGGACTCTATACGTGCTGCATCTGTTCAGCGGCCGTCGCCGAGAGGGAGATGTTCAGGATTGGTTCGACCGTCTCAGCAGTCGGGCTTCATGCGACATACACATGCTCAGCCTGGACATCGCCAATGACCCGACCTTCGGCGACCTGACATCAGAAGTCGCAGTCAACAAGTGGCGAGGCATGGCACAAGCAGGGGGGATTGCAGGAGTCATCGGCGGACCGCCGTGCGAGACCTGGAGCCGAGCGCGCCACCTGCCCCCCAATGACTGCAGGGGTCGCCCACCAAGACCCCTAAGAAGCAGCAACAGCTTGTGGGGCCTTCGCTACCTTTCCCGTCCAGAGATGGAGCAAGTCGCGATAGGAAATCGCCTATACAGGACACAGCTGGAGCTCATGTACATGTGCCTCAACCTTGGAGTCCCAGGCATGCTCGAGCACCCGTGCGAGCCCACCGAGGAGCACTTCGCCAGCTCCTGGAGGCTCCCCGAGACGCGCCACCTCCTGGACCAGCAGGGAGTCGAGCTGATCACATTCGACCAGTGCACCTGTGGAGCGCGTTCGAGGAAGTCCACAAGCCTGCTGGCGGTATCCCTACCGACCCTCCGAGCAGAAATCAGCAGATTGCCTGGAGGCGGGAGGTGCTTCCACGCGGCCTCCTACCACGCGGAGCTGGCGGGCATCAACGACGACGGCCAGTGGCGCACCGCGGCGGCCAAGGAGTACCCGCACAGGCTGTGCCAGGCCATCGCGACCGCACTGGCGAAGCAGATAAGGTGGCGCTTTGGCGAGTCGCCTAGCGACTTCCACGGATGGCACATCGACGGCGACGTGGCTCACTTCTTCCAGCCGCTCGACCGCTACAAGACCAGGGAGATGGGTCAGGACTACCACCGTGGCCCAGCGAGGCGAGGGGGCGCCCCGACCTGGTTGGAGGAGGCGAGGGAGTGGGCCCTGCAGGACCGACCCGACAAGGCAATGGGCAGGACCGCCAACTCGACGGGAGTTGTTCGAGCACAGGCTGACGACGCGGATCGCGACGAAGTGCCCTGACGACAAGTACAAAAGGGTCAGGACGCAAGTCCTGAGGAAGCCCCGAGTGCGAGGGAATACCTCAGGCTACGTCGCCAAGTTTTGCACGAGTTGTCAGGGCGCAAGTCCTGGGGAAGCCCCGAATGCGAGGGAACACCCCAGGCACACGTCGCCACGTTTTGTAGCAGTGATGGACACGGCCGCCGTACAGCCAGGGCTCAGAGGTACCAGCCAGACTACATGCCAACTACACCAAGTACGAGTCAACGCTGCCCTGGTGAGGCAAGGATCAAACTTCGAGACGGGCTCGAAGGGCGGGGGGGCAGGACGAGGACTGCCCGCGCCTACCAGGGGGGATGGTGAGGGGCAGGGGGGGGGGGCAGGACGAGAACTGCCCGCGCCCCCGCGGTCCGCCCTAGCTCGCCACCCCCACCATTCCCATGGCGGAGATGGAGCTCCCGAGCGCCCAAGGGCGAAGCATAGGGCAGCGTAGACCTTCCTCATCGACAGCAGAAGAATCACTGGGCCTGGGGTTCGCCCCCACCGAGGGCACTGTGACCCCTAGCCATAGCGGGACGAGGTGGGGCCGCCAAGAACCCTACTTGAAGTCGGTGCATGGAGGCCTGAGTGCGCCTACAACCTATTCCACCTACCAGCAACAACCCGATCCCCAACGACCTGTAACCAGCACGACAAGTACCTCATCGGCTGAGTCGAGTACCAGGAGCCTGAGCCCAACACAGTCAAACAGTTCCACCCGACCAGGGCGACCGAGCCCAGTACAAAGAGCCTGCCATCACCGAGACAAACGACCACTGGATCAGCGATGCCGAGTTGAATGGAGTGAATGGAGCAAATGGAGAAGGTCCATCATGCCGAGACAAGTACCGCCACTTCGACCAGCACGACGGTGCCGAGTACCACAGGGAGAGGCGCGGCTCTCGAGGCTCGGCGAGCTCGCGGCCAACGGCGCCTGAGGGGGCCGCGACATAAGGGGTCCCTAGGGACCGTAATGTGGTGCCTCCCCCTTAACCCCCCTACTGTCTCCCTTATTCATGGCCTTCCCAGGGGTTCATTGTCGTTGGCCTTCTGGCTCTGGATGGGGTTAGGGGGAGGCACACCAGGTGGGCCTTCTGCCCACCTGGTCCCAGCGCCTGTGCGCTGCCGCCCAGGTATGGATAAGCTGCTGGACTTGGGCGGATATCCTGGGCGGCAGCGCGACGGGCCCCATCCCAATTCGGCATCTCGAGGCAGTCCGAGGCTTTTCCCCCTCCCTTTCCCCGTGTGGCCCTTCCCCCCCTTCTCTCGGAGGCCCTCGGACTGCCGCCTTGGCCCTTGGACCCCGCCCCTCTCCTCCCCTGGCCCAGGCAGGCTCCCCTGCTCCTCCTGGCGGGGTCCTCTAGCGCCTCTGCTCGTAGAGTCGCCAGGCCTGGCCCCCGCTCCTCCGCCGCCCCGCGCGCCTGGGCGGGACGGGCCTTCCCCCCCCCTCCTCTGGCGGCGGCTTCGGCCGCCGAGTGGCGCTGCAAGGCACCGACCTTCATGGCGCGGCAAATAGCGGAAATAGCGGAGGAGGAGGAGGAGGAGGAGGAGGAGGAAAAGGAAAATGATGATGATGATGCTGATGATGATGATGATGATGATGATGACGATGATGCTGATGATGATGAGGAGGAGGAAGATGATGATGTTGACGAGATGATGATGATGATGATGATGATGATTATGATGATGATGATGACGATGATGATGATGATGTCGATGATGATGATGATGATGATGATGATGATGATGATGATGATGATGATGATGAGGATGATGATGATGAGGAGGAGGAGGAAGAGGAGGAGGAGGAGGAGGAGAGTAGAGAAAACGCAGAAACACCTCCTGGCCGGCGCCCTGCTGGAGAGCGGCGTCGCCCGGACTCGCTCGGGCGGCCATGGCCATGAAGGAGACGGGCCCCGCTCTGCGCCCGTATGGGTCGGCCACGTCGCTGGCGGCGGTGCAGGCGGCGACGGCCACAGGCCTCTGTCGCCGAGCGTCGGCGGTCGGTGTCGCCGAGCAATGCTCAGTGGTTCAAAGATGGTCTCCTGAGGGGTGGGAGCTTAAGCACGAGGTTCTCCATATGACGGATGCCTACCCTTGGATCCCTTCTGACCCATCCTTAAATCGGGCCTATTTTTAGCCACAGATCCCCCTTTGGACCCCTTCTTACCTATCCTTAGGCCCCCATCCCTCAGGACCTCATCTTTGAACCACCGAAACGCGGCCTTCGGGGCTCACGGGAATGGCGGTGCGGCGTCGTCGGCCTGCTCCATCCGCGCCTTCGGCTTCTCCTGCAGAGCCTGGAGCCAGTGGGGGGCAGGACGTCGATGGCGCGGCCCCTTTCCTTGCGGGGGGGTCCTCGGGATCCCGACGGCGATCTCAGAGTTCAACCCTGCGGATCCTTGAGGCCGCTGTGAGAAGATGAAGCGGGTGTGGGTGTGCGTGGCGCTATTCAGAGGAGGAGACGGTACCGATACTGCTAGCCCTCCTTCGTTCTTCCCCCTTTTTTGGGCCTCCTGGGAGGCCTTCGTCGCCACCGCTGCATTCGCATCGAAATCCTGGTCAGAGCGCACCCCAGGAGAGGCCCGCGGAGTAGGGGTGTTGGCACCTTTTCTTTCCCTGGCGAGAGCGACAGTCCGAAAAAGCTCCAGCGGCAGGCGCGCCTGGGTACGCTTGGCCCCCGCGCGTGGGCGAAGCCTCGGGCGATCACCGCGGGCATCCAGTGCCGTCGGGGGACGAAGAGACGACAACCGGCGACGACCCGTCTGCTGCGCATCATGCCCTGGGTTGGCCTCTGCTTGATGGCCGCCCGTAGACGGGCTAACCGCGATGTAGGTCACGGCGGTCTAGGTTTCGGGATTGTGGGAACGCGAGGCTCGCGCTTGCCTGCAGCTCGCCGTATCGTGTTCGCTCGACCCATTCCGCAGATTGGAAGCGCAGGAAAGCGTGGTTCGTGATTTCCTACGCTCTGGCTCCCACCATCACCGTCGAGCAACATCGCCCCGAGAGTCTGGCCCTGGGCCCGCGCCCTGGGAACAGCAGCAGAAGCTCGCTTGTGTTCCGGGGCTCGGGGCCGGTCATGGGGATGGGGGGCGAGGGAGAGGTCAAACGACGCGAAGATCGGGACAAAATCGGATCGGGATAACTCGAAATCTCTGAGAATCGGCGGGTCTGGAGGATGTATTGGGCGCCGCGGCCGCTCCAGAGCCCGATCCTAGCCCTGTTTTAAGAGGCGGCAGCGGCCCCGATCTCGACACCCGAGAGCCACATGCCTTGGGGGCGGGCCCTGCGAGCAGCAGCTGGGCGGGAGGAGCCGGAGAGCCGCGCCAGGGGCAGGAGTCGGTGTCGTGAAGCCAATCCCCATCCCCATCCCCACCTCCTTCGAGGCCCCCACCAAATTACCCCCCCCAGTTGGAGATGTACCCCTCGAAACCCGAAGGGAACGGCCTATATCCCCATCTTGGGGGGGTAAATCGGCCAGTCGGGCCCAGGCCGCGCCGCTGGGGATGGGGATCGGTGAAACGATACTCAGAGGAGGAAGCCGGCAGCATGGGTGGGAGGAGCCAGAGAGCCGCGCCAGAGGCGGGAGGAGGAGGAAGCCGGCGGCAGGCAGGGGTCCACCGCTTCTGCGCTTGCATTCCCGAGATCCGACGCAGCGAAAGCAGCCAGAGCCCTGGATCCCAGGTGCTCGTTCTTTCATTCCTTGTTTTGCCGATCGGCGCGGGCCCCCAATCGCCCCCCTCCGTGCAGTGGATCTTGGCTGTTTTTGGGCGCCTGTTTCGAGCGGGTGGAGTCTCCCCAGAGGCAGCACTCTTGCAAAACAGTCGCACTAAGCAAGGGTCTGGAGCCAGACCCCCCCCCCTCCTCTCCCCTTTCCGCCCACTGTCGAAACGCCGTTTTTTTTTTTTTTTTTTTTTTTTTTTTTTTTTTTTTTTTTTTTCTTTTAAAAAAAAGCTCACCAGCTGTCGCCACCTTTTTTGTTGTTGAGCCAGAGCGGTCGGCGATGACCCCGAGGGACGAGGCCTGGCGCAAGCGCCCGCCGCGAACAGCATTGAGGCGCCAGGGTCTCACGGATCTCTCTCTCTCTCTCTTTTCTTTTTTTTGTTCTCTCTCTCTCTCTGTCTCTCTCTCTCTCTCTCTTGCGCATCCCAAGGCAGGGCCCCGTCTCCAGACACCGGGCGCCTCGACAAACATTGAGACGGAGGCTCCTCGCAGCCTTTGGCCTCTTCTCGGGGCCCTCGCCGGGCCTCGGGGCCCTCAGAAGAGCCAGCTCGGGAGGAGGAGCCGGTCCCGGGGAAGTGGTCGGGAGGTCGGGGGCCCGCGCCTCGAAAAAAAAAAAATCGGGATGTCGGGCGTCCGGGTCTCCCCCGTGGAGCCCCGACCCCGCCCTGGCCGCCGCGGAGGACGGCCAGTCCTTCAAGAGGCTGCGCCTCGACGGAGGAGACGACGTCGTGGATCTCGACTGAGCTGGCCCCGTTGGCTCCCCCGCCGCGCCTCCTCGCTGCCGTCCTCTCCCCCCCGCCCGCTCGAGCCGGAGCCGGAGAGCAAGCAGCAACACAAGCAGTGAGCAAGCGGTCGGGAACCTTGTGAGGTGGGTGGTCGTTGTCTTGTACATTGTTTGGCCGATCGGCGCGGGCCCTCGCACTGCCCCCTTCCCCCCCTAGTGGAGTAGATCTTGGCTCTTTTTGGCGCCTGTTTCAAGCAGGTGGAGTTTCCTCCGTGGGACGCACTCTTGCAAACAGTCGCACTTCAGCAGAGGTCCTGAGCCAGACCCCCCCCCTTCCGCCCCATGTCGAAACGCCGAATAAGAAAACGCTCAGTGGTGTGTGTGTGTGTGTGTGTGTGTGTGTGTGTGTGTGTGTGTGTGTGTCGCTCCGCCGTTTCTGGCCCAACGCACCTCGGTGCGACACGCTATCCGCTTCGCGGCCCCGAGGCGCCCACGTGCTGAGCTTTCCGAGCCCCCCGCCCCGCGGAGCAGAGCGACACGCCATCCACTCGCAAGACATGGCGTGTCGCGGGGGCCGCCTCGGAGACACGCTGCGCACTAGATCCTGACCGTAATTTCCACGAGGTCTGCGCAGATTCCTTGGATCTGTGCCAGGCCCCCCTTTGCGGCGGCGCCTCCAGCGCCGCCCGCTGCGCGCTCCGCGTGCCAGGGAGGGGGGTCCAGCGCCGATCCGAGACATCCGCGCGGACCTCCGAGGACTGATGTTCAGCCCGTTTTGCTGTTCCTCTGTGGAGGAGGGGGCCACTTTACATAATTAACGGTGGTTGCGGCCTATCCCGCGCACCGGGCCAACGAGGAAGCTGAAGAGGAAAATCAACTTCAGTCCTCGCCGAAGTAGAAGAGGGGGCCGCACCCGAGGGGCAGGCCGCTCGACGTGCGCGGGGAGTCGCCAGCAGAGACCCACGGTCCTGTGGCCCCTGGGGCTGCGGGAGCCCGCCAGAAGCATCTCGGGAGACGCCGTGGGCCGTCGTGGGCCGCTTCAGGCCATGAGGACGCAGTCTCGGGCCGTCGTGGGCCACAGGTGGTGCCGCAGGTGGAGGGTGGGGCCTGTGCTCGTTTGCGAAGCGGAGGAGGAGGAGGAGGAGGAGGAGGAGGAGGAGGAGGAGGAGGAGGAGGAGGAGGAGGAGGAGGAGGAAGGAGGAGGAGGAGGAGGAGGAGGAGGAGGAGGGGGAGCCCCGTGCTCGCCGCCGACTGCTGGTGTTAAACCTTTTGTGCCTGGCTGCGTCAAATTTCGTGATCAGCGGGAGGGGTTCGCAGACCCCCCAGACGAGCCATGTCAGACCCCCCCCCCCCATACTTGCCATGAGTGGGCGGCCTTCTTGCCCAGAACCACCCTGGAACCCTCCAAGACAGCTCCGATCAGACCCCCCCGAATCAGACCGCCCCCCCTGTTGAGGGTGGAATCCGGAGCATCCGTCTCGTGGCTTCTTGATCCTGCGTGCAGCGGGCGCCGCGGAGGCACGGGCTCAGCATCGCTTGTTCCGGCGTCGTTCGAGCGCTCTTGGCATCGCTCAGACGTGTGCATTTTTCCTTCGGCGAGGACTATCGAGGAGCATCCTTGATCATTTGCCGAAGCAACCACGCACAACACCGAAACAAAAACACGGGGAATGGACGTCCGAGCGATGGCCAGCGCTGGTTCTCTCTGGCCCCAGGGA
>CAUYUJ010019960.1:85000-120000 GCA_963575745.1 Prorocentrum cordatum
GACTCGGGCGACTGTTCCTGGCAGCCTCGAGGAACTGAAACCTCGTGTTGGGGGAGCGCGCCGATGTCGGGCAGACTCGGGCGATTGTTTTTGGCAACCTCAAGGAAACGGATCCTCGTTTTGGGGGAGCGCGCCGATGTCGGGCATATATTCGGGTGGTAAGGCTTCGGGCTGCGCGCACACAGCCCCCCAGGTGGCCCCTGCTGGCCTCAACAGCCCCCCTGAGTAGCCCTGGGCGGTCTCAGCACCCTGTCGCCGCCTCTGGCGGCGCCCCTCGGGCGCCTCGCGTCCTGAATTTGGGGGGTGTTGGGGCCGTCCTGGACTACTCGGGGGGCCTATCGAGGCCAGTCGGGGCCACCTGGGGGGGCAGTCTGCGCGCAACCCGAAGCCTCACCTGCCGGGCTGGGGAGCGCGCCAGTCTCGGGCAGACTCGGGCGGCTGCTTGTGGCGACCGCGCTGCCCACCTCCGTACGCCTCGGGCACTGCGCTCCTCCTCCTCCTCCTCCTCCTCCTCCTCCTCCTCCTCCTTCTCCTCCTCGGCCGCTTCCGGCATGGTGCAGCCCCCTTTGTGCCCTCGTCGGCTGCACTCAAGAGTGACCTCTCTAGGGGGCCACGTGTGAACCCTACCCCTACCCCCCACGATTTCCGAGGGGGGGGGGTAGGGGTAGGGTTCACATGTGGCCCCCTACTCTTGCCGGAGTGACCCCTGGCACGCGCTCCCAGGGGCCGCCCGCAGCCCCCGGCCTGCGCGGATCTGGCCTGCCCGCGGCCCCCCCGGCCGCGCACCGCAGGCCACTCCTGCCCAGGGTGTCTCCCCTGCGTGCAGTCGACGTCGGCTGGGAAGCTTGCAGTCTTCATCACCGGGGCTTCTTGGACGGTTTGCCCCGGGGCCGTAGGCGACCCGAGGAGGGGAGGGCGAGGAGGAGGAGGAGGAGGAGGAGGAGGAGGGCGAGGAGGAGAAGGGCGAGGAGGAGGAGGAGGAGGAGGAGGAAGAGGAGGAGGAGGAGGACGGGTCGCCTATGCCCTTCGGAGAAACCCTCCAGGGCTTCTCGTCAGGAAAACCAGTCTGAGGAGAGCCCCGGGAGGGGCACACGCCAGCCGCAGCAGCGCCGGCATCACCAGGCGCCTGGTCAGCTGGGCTTCGGGCGCGGCCTAACCGACCCCTAGCAGACCATCCCATTGCGTGATGTCATCCTCGCCCTTCGAGTTCCCCTCCGGCCGCATACATGCTTCTTGGGGCGCGGCGAGGGGGACGTCACAGAATGGGATGGTCTGGTCGGGCCGCCACCGAGGGCCCGCAGCGAGCGTGCCCCGCCGGGGGAAGCTTGTGGTGAAGAGGTTCGGCCACTTTTCGGTAGCAAGTCACGGGAGCCTCCCATGCCATCTTGCTGGCTCTCGCGGACCGACGCTGGTCGACGCTCTGGTCGGACCGAGGCATACGGTCGAGGTCGGTTCGGGGGGAGGGTGCTCTGATGTTCTTCGTGTTGGTAGGGTGCTCTTGTGCATCCTTGGGGAGGGTACCCTCGAAGGCTTTTCAGCTTGGCCGCCGGAGGGCCTCATGCTCTTGAAGGAGGCTCTTCTGTCCCAGGCCCGCCTGTACAGTGGGGACCCATGCCAAGAAACACCCTGCTTGCCTCCAGGGTGCCCTGAGTTTCTTGGGTTTCGACGGTTTTGCTATGGAAGGCATGACGCTTCCACACCAAAAAGCCATGGGCGTCCTGGGAGTCTCAGGGTTGGGTTTCCTGTGGAAGGTTTCTTCTGGACTGGCTTCCACTGTATCACCAGAG
Organism: Prorocentrum cordatum; assembly: GCA_963575745.1. Classification (NCBI taxonomy): domain Eukaryota; class Dinophyceae; order Prorocentrales; family Prorocentraceae; genus Prorocentrum; species Prorocentrum cordatum. The sequence continues at coordinate 86,788 of CAUYUJ010019960.1, forward strand.
TGCGAGAACTGAGGGCTGGGGGCCTGAGGCTTGGGCTTCTCGTGGACGGTTCCTTGTGGGCTGGTCTCCGCTGTACTTCATCGAGGCAGCCAAGTCGGGCAGGCCTTGGGGCCCTGGAGGGCCCCGAAGCCCCTGGTGCTCCCTGCGCTCGCCTCTGCCGGTCGCCGCGGGTCGGGGCCCGACCTCCCCGCGCGCAGGCTCGGGGCAACGTGGGGCTCGGGTGCGCCAGAGCTCGGGCCTGGTGACTTTTTTTTTTCCGAGCGCGCCCCGGATTTCGAGGGTCCCGTTTTCCTGGGATGCCTGCAGCGGGAGCCCGCACCGAGTTTCGTACTGGGCCTCGTGGTTTTATGGTGGCCCCCGTCAGGCCGGCCCGAGACCCCCGTGCCCGAGTCTTACGTCTCCCCGACAGGTCGACGCGGCGCTCCGCAGATCTGGAGGAGGGGTGTCAGCCGAAGCAGAACCCAGACCCCCTCGCGTGGTGACAAAATCACGACGGGCGTGTTTTTTGCGGTGTTCGGCCTCTGGGGGGCCCTTTCCTGGGCCTCGGGCTTTTTTTGTGTTTTGTTTTTTGTTTTTTTGGTTTTCTCTATTTTCGGCCTCCGGGGGCCCTTCCTGGGCCTCGAGGCCGTCCAAGAACGACTCAGGACGAAAAGCCGGTCCTGGGGAGGGTGTCCGGACCTCTGGGGGTCGACGTTTCGAAAAAAAACGACGTCGGGGGTCTGGGAAATCAGCTGCTCTGATGCGCCCGCCTTGAACTCAGCTGCTTTGATGCTCTGATGCGCATCACGCACCGTGTTCAACACGTCCATGTCAACACGCTGCGTCTTAGCTCCACTTGTTGGCCCACGTTTTGGCGGACGCATCGCGCCACACCCACTTTTTTCTGGTCTGCGTGTTGAGCTCCGTGTCAACAATCTACGTGTTGCGTGTTGCGTATCGGGGCGGTCCGAAGAACCAGCTGCATTCTCGCTGGTCGTTGACACTAGGTGTTTTCGGACATCCAGATCCCGATGTACCTCAAACGCCTGTCTACTTCAAGAACCGATCTGTGCTTGTTTGTTTGTTGTTGCTCTCGTGGCGGGCCCGAACCCAATCTGCTTTATCCGCATTCCTACTTCATGCTTCCACATACTTCTTCCGACTGGCGGATCAGCATGAACTTTCGGAGCCCCACGCGGGTTTCTCGGATCGGTGCTGGAGCCCCCTGGCGGCGCCTCCGGCGCCGCCCCTGGCGCGGTCCGCGCGCCAGGGCGGGGGGGGCCAGCTCCGCTCCGAGCCATCTGTGCAGGGCTCCGCAGGTTATGTTCATGCAGTGTTTCATGCTCTTGTCAAGAGGCCCTCGTTGCGCTCACCACTCCAACTCAACCGTTCTGCCTGCCCTCTTTCTGGGCATCCCGCCGTCTGGAGACTTGTCCGAGCGGACCATGCTTGCCCCTTTCGGGCTTCGAGGCCCTCACTGATCGATCTGGCTGACAGGTCACGGCAAAGGGTGCCGAGCTTGTCTGACGACATCGCGTCTTTCCGCGACGTCGGATGTCTGGCCCCCCCCACCACTTCTCTCCGACCAGGGGATGGGGGAGGATCAGGCAGGTAGACTCGGACTGGTGGTCGCAACGAGGGGCTCCCAGGAGATCCGAACCAGGCGTTCCTCGACCTCTGGGGGAAGAACACGCCCCCAGCCGCCCACGACGGGGCGCGACACCGCGGGGCCGCTCCCGATCTGCGGAGAGACCCCGAGGGCTGGTTCCGGTTCTACGACCGGGACAACAACGGCCTGCAGCAGCACGAAGTGGTCGCTGGCCTGGCCGAGACGCTGCCCGACACCGACCGCGCCGCGCTCCGCGAGCTGGTGGGCACGCTGTGGGCCCTGTTCGACACCGACGGGTCGGGCTCCATCAGCATGCGGGAGTTCAACAAGAGAGACGGGCTCCGGGAGGCGCTGCTGGCGCAGCTCGGCGACTCGGTGGCGCCAGCGCCCTCCAGGCCCTCGTCGGGGGCAGCGTGAGGGGGGGATCTGGGCTCGGGGCAAATCCGGCCTCCGGCGGCCGTTCGGGACGATTCAGGTATCCTCCTTCTCCTCCTCCTCCTTCTTCTCCTTCTCAGGAGGAGGAGGAGGAGGAGGAGGAGGAGGAGGAGGGGGAGGAGGAGGAGGAGGAGGAGGAGGAGGAGGAGGAGGAGGAGGGGGGATGCTGCATCGACCCCCACTCGCCCACCGATCGCCGACAGGAGCCCGATAGCCCACCCCACCTGGAACCGCGCGGTGCCGTTCTCGAAGGCCTATACCACCGATCTATCGGCGATGCATCGCCGATCCTGCAGAGATCGGCTATCTACATAGAGCTCCCCTGAGCACTTACGAACCACCCCGCCGATCTCAGTAGGTCGATGCGCCCGCCCCCCTGAGGCAGCCCCCTGGTAGTTTGCGGGTCATCGCTCGGGCCTCCGGCGGCCGTTCGGGACGACCGGGGCAGCCCCGGACGCCCCTCGGCGAGAGCCTCGAAGCCGGAAGCCTCGAACCCGAGCCAGCCCCCCCCTCATCGTTGCCCCTCCCCTCGGGCGGCTACCCAGCGCCGGCTGCGGGCCACGGGCCCTCGCGGCCCGCGGCGCAGGCCCCGAGGCCGACCGCCGCGCCCGCCGCCGGGCCGCAGGAGCTCAGGAGGGGAAAAGGCACACAGACACAATGAATCTTCGATTCCCCAGAAAATATGGGAGGATATATGGGAATTGGGGGGAAGACAGAAACCAAGAAAATATGAGACATTTATGGGGAATCTCTTCCTTTGTGTGTATTTATTTGTGTGTCCTTGGGCCCCTGCAGGAGCAGCTGCAGGAGCTCTTCCCGAGTCTGCCGCCCGCGCGCATCCGGGAGGCGCTCGCGCGCTGCCGCGGCGACAAGGCTGCCGCGGCAGACTGGCTGGCCAGGACTCGGAGGAGGAGGAGGAGGAGGGGGAGGGGGAGGAGGAGGAGGAGGAGGAGGAGAGGAGGAGGAGGAGGAGGAGGAGGAGGAGGAGGAGGAGGGGGAGGAGGAGGAGGAGGGAGGAGGAGGAGGAGGAGGAGGAGGAGGAGGAGGAGGAGGGGGAGGAGGGGGAGGAGGAGGAGGAGGAGGAGGAGGAGGAGGAGGAGGAGGAGGAGGAGCAGGCGGAGGAGGCCTGGTGTAAACTCTAGAGTCAGCAACGATGTTGGAGTAAACCTTCCCTCCAAGCTCCCTCTTCACAGGCCCCTGCAACGGTTCGTTTCTATGGATGGAACTGCCTGGTTGGAAGACACCCGTTTGAAGACCCTGAAGCATGCCAAAGCATCAAAGCATTGTTCTCGGGATTGCAAAGCAACGGATCAACTTGACTGTTGCGTCTTGACGATTTTGAATCGTGCCAGAACGCCAATCCTAGGACTTCAACACAGAGAACCAACGTAATTGTTGCACCCGCAAAATCCAGAATCCTTCCAAAACACCATGTCTGCTACGCTGATGATGGGAATCCGTGAAACGATTGCAATTTTTTAAAAAGGAATTTGCGCGGCGCTAAGGCGAGAGCCACATTTTGAAAAGGAATTGTTAATCAATGTATGGAACTCGTGCAATTTTTCAAACGAATATGCGCCGCGCTAAGGCGATAGCGACTTTTTGAAAACCACCCGCCCTCAATCCGTCAAACTTTTTTTAATCGGAGGTTGGGGGGTGAGATCGAAGTGGAACGGAGAGCCCCCCACCAGGATGTCGGTTTCGGTTTCGTGTTCGTGCGTGCCGTGCGTGCGGGCGAGGTGAAGCTGCGTGGGCGGGCGAGAGGAAAGTCTCCTGTGGCTGAGGCGCGGCCGGACCAAATGATTCTCCCTCCGGCAAGCGGTGGCCCGCGGTGTCCCGCCGGTGTCCTGCTGGTGTCCCATTAATGCTGGGCCCCTGCCGGACCAAATGATTCTCCCTCCGGCAAGCGGTGGCCCGCGGCGTCCCGCTGGTGTCCCGCCGGTGTCCCGCCGGTGTCCCGGTGTCCCGCTGGTGCGGAAACGATAGTGAGACCGATGACGAAATCGATTGTGAGATCGATAGTGAGGTCGATAGTGAGACCGATAGTGAGATCGATCGTGAGATCGATAGTGAGATCGATAGTGAGATGAATAGTGATATCGATTGTGAGATCGAGTGATATCGATAGGGAGATCGATCGTGGGATCGATAGCGAGATCCAGAGTGAGATCGAGAGTGAGATCGATCGAGTGAGATCGATAGTGAGATCGATCGAGTGAGATCGATAGTGGGATCGATGGTCCCAAGAGCAAGCGGCAACGCAACAATCACCACTGTTGCCCATTGCTGGCCCCCCTCCCCCCCAACCTCCTTACCACCCGCAGGGTGGTCGTATAGGTATAAAAAAGGAATGATGTGCGCCGCGCTAACGCGAGAGCCACATTTTGAAAACGACCCGTCCTCAATCCGTGAAGCTCTTGCAATTTGTTATAACGAGTGTGCGCCGCGCTCAGGCGATAGCCACATTTTGAAAACCACCCGCAATCCATCTGTGAAGCTCTTGCAAATGTTTAAAACGAAAGTGCACTGCGCTCAGGCGACAGCCACATTTTGAAAACGGCCCGCCTTCAGTCCGTGAAACTCTTGCGATTTTTTCAAACGAATGTGCGCCGCGCTAAGGCGAGAGCCACATTTTGAAAACAACCCGCCCTCAATCCGTCAAACTCTTGTTTTTTCCAAGAACTGTGCGCGGCGCTAAGGCGAGAGCCACATTTTGAAAATCACCCGTCCTCAGTCCGTGAAGCTCTTGATATTTGTTCAAACGAATGTGCGCCGCGCTCAGGCGACAGCCACACTTTGAAAACCACCCGCCCTCCACTTGTGAAGCTCTTGCAAATGTTTAAAACGAATGTACGCGCGCTCAGGCGACAGCCATCTTTTGAAAACCACACGCCCTCAATCCGTGAAACTCTGGCACATTTTCTTAAAAACATGTGCGCGGCGCTAAGGCAAGAGCCACATGTTGAAAACCACCCGCCCTCCATCTGTGAAGCTCAGGCGAAACGCCCGGCCCGCCCTAAAAACTGGCCTCGGGGTGCGACACGGAGAAGTTATTTATAAGGACAAGACGTTGAAGAGGAGGTGGAGGAGGAGGAGGAGAAGGAGGAGCAGGAGGAGGAGCAGGAGGAGCAGGAGGAGGAGGAGGAAGAGGAGGAGAAGGAGGAGGAGGAGGAGGCTAAGGAGGAGGAGGAGGAGGAGGCGGGGAGGAGGAGGAGAGGAGGGAGGGGGAGGAGGAGGAGGAGGAGGAGTAGGAGGAGGAGGAGGAGGAGGAGAAGGAAGGGGAGCAGGAGGAGTAGGAGGCGGAGGAGGAGCAGGCGGAGGAGGAGGAGGAGAGAGGAGGAGGAGGAGGAGGAGGAGGAGGAGGAGGGAGAAGCGGCGTCGAAGGAGGAGGAGGAGGTGGCGGAGGAGGAGGATGAGTAGGAGGGGGAGGCGGAGGAGGTGCAGGATTGCTTGCTGGCCCCGAGCGACCGCGTCGACTGTGGTCCAGTGCGAGCAGACGCTTGCTTCTGCTGGAACGGGGAGCCGGCCAAACCAATGGACCTGGCCCCCGTCCAGCGCCACTCGGAAGTACGAGCACGCACCAGATGGGCGGGACAGGGGTGCGAGGGGCCGTTGCAAACGGCCCACACATCCGCGCTGGCTGGTACATTCGGCCTGCCACCGGTGCAGGAGAGTGCCGCGATCGGGCCACAGCCGCTGGTAAACTCGGCCAACCACTCGTGAATAGAGAGCCCAGTCTACCCCGCCCCTGCGCCAGGGCGGCAGCACACGGCTACGCGCGGCACCTTGCGCAGCGCGCGCCACACCCGCGCGGCACCGCACAAAGCCCAGGGGAGGCCAGGAAGAGCAGCTGCGAACTGGAGCCACCGACCGAGCGAGCACGGAGGGCGGGCCAGCCGAAACACTCCGCTGCCCGAGCAGGTCACAGGCAAGAAGCTACGGATTGCAACGCAATCGCGAAGCCACCAAGGGGGCAATCGAAAGCCAGGTGAATCCTCCTTCCCCGAAGTCCTACGGGTTTCGGGGCCATGGGGAGGAGGAGGAGGAGGAGGAGGAGGAGGAGGAGGAGGAGGAGAGGAGGAGGTGGAGGAGGAGGACGAACGCTACGAGCAGGGGCCTGAGCCGACGGACGCAGACCCTGCACCGCAGTCCACCATCAAAGCCCTACCCGCAGACGACAGGCGGCTTGGCCCGAGGATCAAGCAGACCGTACAGCCAGTATCCACCACGTCGCCCCCCAAACCGATCTCCACCCCCCACACGTGAGGGAAAGCACTCTCAGAACGACGCAGTCACGGGGCCAACCGTTCACATTCCCTATAAGCAACTCCACCACAGGGGGCAACCAGGCCCATGGCCACCGCAGGCATGACTACCGTGTACGAGGGAGAGCAGACGCCCTGTGATGAGCCACCTCTCGGCATTCCCATGGGGGCCGCGACAACCGACATCCAACACGACGCGGTCGGCAGGCTAGTCGACGCCATCAGCAACACCCGCTACGACCTGAAGGTCCCGCAATTCAATCTACGCTTTCATAAGATCATCAGGTCTGCATCGACAGCATCAACAATCCAGAGACGGTGTACGCCCACATTTCAGACCCTCATCGCGTTGACCGCCTCGAGCACGACCAGGTCGTGCACGACTTCAGCGAAGCTTGACGCAACAGCTTTGGTGAGCCAACCGGTGACCGTGCCCCACCCTTCAACATGACGGCCAAACATACGGTGCTAGTGCGCTTCATTATCCACAAGCTGGTTGCAGCATCTCCGCGTACCCAGTGGCTAAGGATCGTGAAGATCTGCCTACACCGTACCCCGCCCGTCGTGACTGCGACGATATCTACAGCTACGTCAAGCTCGACCTGCGCTACAACCCGGCGAGGACACCAATGCCGTTCTGTACTTCTTCTCATCAGAAGGACATCGCCAAGGTCACGATCTATTGGACGAGCTACCTACTGCAATACAATGGCGCCAGCAGCCCAATCGCCCCCACAGCAGAACCGACGAACCAAGAACCCGACGACCACAACCTATCACCAGGCCCTACGAGTGGCCCCAGCCCCCATGGCACCACGACAGGCCCAACGAGCTATAGCATCGACACACCAGCGCAAAACCACACAGACCACATCGACTAGAAGGGACCCGCCACCACGTTAGCCACCCACAGTAGCCACGACATGATGCCGACCGCCGACCGGTTTCACGCGGGGACTGGCCCTCACAATTGGCAGCAGGGTTTTTAATCAGCATCAGCGGCAGCTCTTACTGGCACAGTACAACTTCCCGATACCCCCGCTGGAGCGCATGCCACCGCCACGACCCGCCACAATTCAAGTCATCATAACGGACAAAGATACGCCCAGCAGCGAGGTCTACATACTGTGTGGCACGAGGTGCCCAGTACACTGCGCTCCGGCTTACAGCCATCCAGGACGAGAGCGAGGAGGAGCACTCCCTGGTACGCCAACATGGACTACACCAGGGCGGAAGCTGACGCCCCGACCAGCAACCAGCGACCGCACCCACGCAATCATAGTTGGAATCGGAAGCGAAGAACCCCACAGCGAGTACGCCGTCAGCGTGATCGCTGACAGCACGACGCCCACCCCAGTGTGTGCTCTACCCTGCCCTGAGCAGCGTGGCACCTCCTACCTTGTCTCCTCCTAGCAACCCAGCGGCTAAGAGGTGAACGCCACCTTCATTTCGAGACGGGGCCTGCCATACAGAGGCCCGTCAGTCCGTCACCTCCTCTCCCACACACTAATTTTGCTACCAGTGACCGCAGACTCTGACCCATTTTGGCGCAGGCAGAGTCTCTCGTCACCAGCTGTCTTAAGCCTTACACCTGAGCTCGGCACTACCTTTTTTACCCAGCCGCCGCACTCACTGTTATGGCAACTATCATATGGCACGCGACATTACTTCACACCTCTCTCCCAGACGGCAGTAGGACCAGCACCGGCGACGGCGACTACCTCAAGAGGCGCGGAGATAGTGGGTCCACGGTAAGACAGGACTCTCAAACCCGCCGTGACTTTCTCACCCACAGGGGTTTTATTCGACGGGCCACGAAGCATCACGACGGCGGCTACAGCTACAACCAGCTATGCTACGCAGTGGGTCCACGGTAACACAGGGATAACCCACATATGTTAATCAATCGACGTGATTATGTCTTGGACGCAACTTATCCGACGCATACTTAGGGCTTCTGGTCACAGAGGGTTCCCCAACCCGCCGCAACCTTCTCACCCACAATGGTCAGGGTCACCGCCAACTGATGGAGTCCTCTCACGCGCCTCCTAGGCAGCAACGCGAAGGACCTACCATGCATTCCTGTGGGGCGGGATGGGCTGGTGATCGCGGGGGGGGGATGGAACGTAACTCACCGCCGGCCATCTTGGCGAAGGTCGGGACGGCCGCGGTCAGCAGAGCTACCAGCGCAGCCAGCGCAATCGCTCCAGCCTCTCCACAGCCCCCCCCCGCACCTCCGCTTCTCACGTTCACTAACTTCTCCCTTGTCTTTTGCCGCTCACCCCCACGAGCCTCGAGCCGCCGGCCGCGCCGGCGTTCGTGGTGTGGAGGAGGGATAGGAGCCGGCCGTGGGCTGCCTTGGCGAGGGCCAGGGCGGCTGCAGGCAACGACGCAGCTGCAGACGCCTGGCCTCTTCACCCACCTCCGTGTTCAATCCTCTCAACGCTTCATCGCAGCCGGAAAGGCACAGGCCCATGCACTTGCGCATGCAGGGCAGGTGTGCGTGACGCTCGCACCCTCACACCGTGTGTTGCCCCGTGGCGAGGGCCCGCCGCGAGGGCGGCAGCCCCCCCAGAGCAACAACGTGCGGGGCAGCAGGCTCACCCCGAGCCACCCGTGCACCTGCCGCAGTGCAGCAGGCCAGCCTTTCGCACCGTCTCTCGGCGCTTTGCGTTCCACCCCCTCTCCCCTTGCTCAGTCGTTCCACGCTTCAGCGCAGCTCCATAGGCGCACGTCCCCTCCACTTGCGCACGCGTCGCAGCGGAAGGCGACGCTCGCGGCCCTTCGTTCTGTTATGCCTCACGGCGAGGACCCGTCGGCAGGGCGGCCTCCCTCAGAGGCAACACAACTAGGTGCAGCAGGCTCGCTCTCGAGTTACTTGCCCAAGTTCCGCAGTCCAACAGGCCAGGCTCCCGCCCCATCTTGCATCCTTAGCGCTGCTGCGCTCACAACAGTTAAGGGAGTGGGGTTGGGGTTGCTGCATGGGGTGGGCGAGGAGGGGGGGGGGGGGGGGCACCTGCAGCCTCCTGTGGCCGCTGGCCACAGGATGGTGCACCCCCCCGCCGCGCCGGGTGGACCCCCCCCCCGACCCACAGTCCATTCCTGGGAGCCCTTCGGCCACCCCGGTGGGCGTGGGTGGGTCCTCTTGGTTGGGCTGGGGGCTGGGGGCGTTTCCCATGGGCTGGGGAGAGGCTCCTGCGCCATCCTTTTGACGAGTGTGGCCACTGCCGCGCCGCTGCCACTCGCCACAGCTGCCACAGGTGGAGTTGCCGTTGCTCCAACCCCGCCCCCATACATGGACCTTCCTTCTGCACGTCAGTCGCAGGGTCGTCCCCGTCCGTTTTGTTGTTCTCGCTCCTCTCCCCTCCCCCTGGGGTGCTTCGGGGACCTGGCTGCCCCGCCCCCAAGAGGTCCTCTGCCAGCGGCCGCTTCCATGTTCTGTCTCCGGGGTCGAGCGGCCCTGGGGGGTGGGATGGCAGCGTCAGGATGAGTCGATTGCCACCAGTGCCTCAGCAGGGCGAGGAGGAAGACGAACTGACGCCTCGGGTGGAGAAGAATGTACCACCGCCACCGAGAACCCATCGGGGGGCGACGCTCGGGCGTGCTGCCGCCCAGGGGCCCCTCCCCTCCCGAGGGGCTCTCGGTGGTGGTGGCCCGCGGCTCCGCGCGGAGGGTCGACGACGAGAGCCCCTCCTCGTCGTAAGCTTTCGGAGTTCCGAAAGCTGATAGTCAGGTCGGCTTTCTGGGGCGCTGCCTCGGCCTGGGCGGTACAGCGCTGCATCGTGCAGCTTTGGCCTTCTCCCTTTTCAGTTGGGGGTGCAGATCTGCTTCGCGATGTCCTTTGTGCTTTGGCCTGTGATGAGAACGGCACGCGGGCCAGCTAACACTGTGTTGCTGTTGCGTTGAGGTCCCAGCGCGCAGCTTCTTCCGCCTCTCCTTCTCCCCCTCCTCGATCGAGGCTTCCCAATACACAGAAGCATGGCCATCCACCAGCATCACCTTCGCCTCCCTCTAGAGATACTCGAGCCTGTTCTTGTCTTTGGGCTGCTGCTGCTGGCCGCGCCAGCGCACCCAGCATGGAATTCTTTACGCTTCGCGTATCCCCACCAGCCCATCTCACAGCAGCACTTCTCGCGAAGCATGTCGACAGTTGTGTTTTTCAGGCGTGTGTCCGCTGGGCTCCGTATATCTCCCCTGTCCCTCCTTCCTCCCGCCTCCTTGTGAACCCTCCTTGTGGGGGGAGCGGGAGAAGGACGAGGCGGAGGAGGAGGGAGAGAAAGCGCTCCTCGTGATTTGAGTCGTTTGGGGTTTCTCGTCCTGGTGTGAGTCGTTCGGGCCCTTCTTCCTGGTGTGAGTCGTTCGGGCTCTTCGTGGTGTGAGTCGTTCGGGCTCTTCGTCCTGGTGTGAGTCGTTCGGGCTTCTCGTGGTGTGAGTTGTTCGGGCCCCTCATCCTGGTGTGAGTCGTTCGGGCCCCTCCTCCTGGTGTGACTCGTTCGGGCTCCTCGTGGTGTGAGTCGTTCGGGGCCCGCGTCGTGGTGTGAGTCGTTCGGGCTCCTCGTGGTGTGAGTCGTTCGGGCGCCTCGTCCTGGTGTGAGTCGTTCGGGCCCCTCCTTGTGGTGTGAGTCGTTCGGGCTCTTCGTGGTGTGAGTCGTTCGGGCCCCTCGTCCTGGTGTGAGTCGTTCGGGCTCCTCGTGGGGCCTCTTGGGGGCCTCTTGGAGCCTCTTGGGGCCTCTTGGGGGCCTCTTGGGGGCCTCTTGGGGGCCTCTTGGGGGCCTCTTGGGGGCCTCTTGGGGCCGCTTGGGGGCCTCTTGGGGGCCTCCTGGGGGCCTCTTGGGAGCCTCCTGGGGGCCTCTTGGGGCCATCTTGGGGTCTCTGGCGATCTCCTCAGAAGCGCAAATGAGAGCTGCCCCCCTGAGAAGGACAAAATGAGCCCAAAACCTTTGTAAAATCAATGATTTTGCTAAGAAGGACGAGGAACGCGGCCCCCTCAGAAGGCCAACATGGGGCCAACACCGTAGTAAAATCAATGTTTTTGGCTTCGAAGACGAGTGGAGGCGCCAAACGGTCTCCCCCCCTCGAGACCAGAATCCTCGTGAGGGTCGTCGTTGTTTGGCCCTCCCAGGAGTCGAAAAACGACCACCTTGGTCCCACTCGGCCCGCCCCCTCCAGGTCCAGGGGGAGGGGGTAGGGGGAGGGGTAAACCCCTCCCCGAAGGGGAAGAAGGGAGGTGCCCCTCCTCCTTGTGGTGTGAGTCGTTCGGGCTCTTCGTGGTGTGAGTCGTTGAGTCGTTCGGGCTCCTCGTGGTGTGAGTCGTTCGAGGCCCGCGTCGTGGTGTGAGTCGTTCGGGCTCCTCGTGGTGTGAATGGGTCGGGCGCCTCGTCCTGGTATGAGTCGTTCGGGCTCCTCGTTGTGGTGTGAGTCGTGAATCGTTCGGGCTCTTCGTGGTGTGAGTCGTTCGGGCCCCTCGTCCTGGTGTGAGTCGTTCGGGCTCCTCGTGGGGCCTCTTGGGGGCCTCTTGTACTTTTGAGACTGTGGGCCATCTGGGGGCCTCTTGGGGCCATGTGGTGGACCTCTGGGGGGCCTCTTGGGAGGCTTGTATGAGCGCTGCCCCTCCTCCTGGTGTGACTCGTTGGGGCTCCACGTGGCGTGAGTCGTTCGAGGCCCGCGTCGTGGTGTGAGTCGTTCGGGGTCCTCGTGGTGTGAGTCGGTCGGGCGCCTCGTCCTGGTAGGAGTCGTTCGGGCCCCTCGTTGTGGTGTGAGTCGTTCGGGGTCTTCGTGGTGTGAGTCGTTCGGGCCCCTCGTCCTGGTGTGAGTCGTTCGGGCTCCTCGTGGGGCCTCTTGGGAGCCTCTTGGGGGCCTCTTGGGGCCTCTTGGGCGCCTCTTGGGAGACTCTTGGGGGCCTCTTGGGAGCCTCCTGGGGGCTCTGGGGGCCTCGTGGGAGCCTCTGGGGGGCCTCTCGGGGGCCTCTGGAGGCCTCTTGGGGGCCTCTTGGGAGCCTCTTGGATGCCTCTTGGGAGACTCCTGGGGGCATCTTGGTGCCTCTTGGGGACTTCTTGCGACCTCCTCAGAAGCGCAAACGAGCGCTGCCCCCTGAGAAGGACAAAATGGGCCCAAAACCTTCGTTAAATCAATACTTTTGAGACTGTGGGCCATCTGGGGGCCTCTTGAGGCCATGTGGTGGACCTCTGGGGGCCCTCTTGGGGGGCTTGTATAAGCGCTGCCCCTCGTCTTGCTGTGACTCGTTCGGGCTCCACGTGGTGTACGTCGTTCGAGGCCCGCGTCGTGGTGTGAGTCCTTCGGGCTCCTCGTGGTGTGAGTCGGTCGGGCGCCTCGTCCTGGTATGAGTCGTTCGGGCCCCTCGTTGTGGTGTGAGTCGTTCGGGCTCTTCGTGGTGTGAGTCGTTCGGGCCCCTCGTCCTGGTGTGAGTCGTTCGGGCTCCTCGTGGGGCCTCTTGGGGGCCTCTTGGGGGCCTCTTGGGGCCTCTTGGGCGCCTCTTGGGGGACTCTTGGGGGCCTCTGGGGAGCCTCTTGGGAGCTCTGGGGGCCTGTGGGAGCCTCTGGGGGGCCTCTCGGGAGCCTCTGGAGGCCTCTTGGGGGCCTCTTGGGAGCCTCTTGGAGGCCTCTTGGGAGACTCCTGGGGGCATCTTGGGGCCTCTTGGGGGCTTCTTGCGACCTCCTCAGAAGCGCAAATGAGCGCTGCCTCCTGAGAAGGACAAAATGAGGCCAACACCGTAGTAAAATCAATACTTTTGAGACTGTGGGCCATCTGGGGGCCTCTTGGGGCCATGTGGTGGACCTCTGGGGGGCCTCTTGGGGGGCTTGTATAAGCGCTGGCCCTCGTCTTGCTGTGACTCGTTCGGGCTCCACGTGGTGTACGTCGTTCGAGGCCCGCGTCGTGGTGCGAGTCCTTCGGGCTCCTCGTGGTGTGAGTCGGTCGGGCGCCTCGTCCTGGTATGAGTCGTTCGGGCCCCTCGTTGTGGTGTGAGTCGTTCGGGCTCTTCGTGGTGTGAGTCGTTCGGGCCCCTCGTCCTGGTGTGAGTCGTTCGGGCTCCTCGTGGGGCCTCTTGGGAGCCTCTTGGGGGCCTCTTGGGGCCTCTTGGGCGCCTCTTGGGAGACTCTTGGGGGCCTCTTGGGAGCCTCCTGGGGGCTCTGGGGGCCTCGTGGGAGCCTCTGGGGGGCCTCTGGGGATCCTCTGGAGGCCTCTTGGGGGCGGCTTGGGAGCCTCTTGGAGGCCTCTTGGGAGCCTCCTGGGGGCATCTTGGGGCTTCTTGGTGGCTTCTGGCGACCTCCTCAGAAGCGCAGATGAGCGCTACCCCCTGAGAAGGACAAAATGGGCCCAAAACCTTAGTATAATCAATACTTTTGAGACTGTGGGCCATCTGGGGACCTCTTGGGGCCATCTGGTGGACCTCTGGGGGCCCTCTTGGGGGGCTTGTATGAGCGCTGCCCCTCCTCCTGGTGTGACTCGATCGGGCTCCACGTGGTGTGAGTCGTTCGAGGCCCGCGTCGTGGTGTGAGTCGTTCGGGCTCCTCGTAGTGTGAGTCGGTCGGGCGCCTCGTCCTGGTATGAGTCGTTCGGGCCCCTCGTTGTGGTGTGAGTCGTTCGGGGTCTTCGTGGTGTGAGTCGTTCGGGCCCCTCGTCCTGGTGTGAGTTGTTCGGGCTCCTAGTGGGGCCTCTGGGGAGCCTCTTTGGGCCTCTTGGGGCCTCTTGGGCGCCTCTTGGGAGACTCTTGGGGGCCTCTGGGGAGCCTCTTGGGGGCTCTGGGGGCCTCGTGGACGCCTCTGGGGTGCCTCTTGGGAGCCTCTGGAGGCCTCTTGGGGGCGGCTGGGGAGCCTCTTGGAGGCCTCTTGGGAGCCTCCTGGGGGCATCTTGGGGCCTCTTGGGGGCTTCTTGCGACCTCCTGAGAAGCGCAAATGAGCGCTACCCCCTCAGAAGGACAAAATGAGCCCAACACCTTCGTAAAATCAATAATTTGGAGAACAAGGAGCAGCAGCGCTGGCCCCTCAGACTGCCAAAATGGGGCCAAAACCGTAGTAAAATCAAGGATTTTGGCTTCAGAGAAGAGGAGAGCATTTTTCTCCCTCCCCCCGACGGGGCCAGAATCCTTGTGAGGGTCGTCGTTTTTTGGCCCTCCCAGGAGTCGGAAAAGACCCCTCCAACGACCCGCGGCCCGCCCTCTCCAGGCCCAGGGGAGGGGGTAGGGGGAGGGGTAAACCCTTCCCCGAAGGGGAAGAAGGGGGGTTGGGGGGTTGAGGACAGAGAGAGCTCTCTAAACCACTCACGCCCAAAGGGCTGGTGGGATTCTTCCGCGTCTGAGTGCCCTCCGTCATCTCCTGTCCTTCGCGGTTGTCCTGTCTGTCTTGGTTCCCCCTCTTGCCCGCCTGCCAATTTGCGTATCGGTTGCCCAGGATCGCCGCTCGCTGGTGCAGTTCTGCTTCGCCGCTGCCATAAAAAGTTATTGTCTTTGGGAAAGGGGTGGCTTGGCCTGGGCCAGGAAGAGGGCTGGAGGAGGGTCCGAAGCCTTATGCTCAGGCTGACTCGAAAAGAACCCTTCATCTCAATTACATAGTGAAGGCGTATCCTCACTGAGGTTCCCGTCTCTGCGCAATTGGGATCATAGATCCTGTGCGGTTTGCTTTGATACAACTGCAGAAGAAGACCCCTATCCCTGATGTTGCTGGCCCTCCTCACTCAGGCCCCAGGAGGAGGAGGAGGAGGAGGAGGAGGAGGAGGAAGAGGAGGAGGAGGAGGAGGAGTAGGAGGAGGAGGAGGAGGGGAAGCGGAGGAGGAGGAGGAGGGAGGAGGAGGAGAGGAGGAGAGGAGGAGGAGGAGGAGGGGAGGAGGAGGAGGAGGAGGAGGAGGAGGAGGAGGAGGGGGTCCCTGGCCTTGCTACCTCTTCCTCCCTCCGAGGAATCCTGCGGCGCAGCCCGTCGTGCAGGGCCGGCCGGTCGTGCAGGCGCAGCCCGCGCAGGCCCTGCACGGTGCGGCGCCGGCGGCGCACCCGTGTGCGCCGCGGCCTCCCGCGGCACCCGCGGGGGGCGCCGGAGGAGGCCACGCAGCTGGTGGAGCTCGGGGGGGAAAGTTTCGACTGGACGTGTCCTCCCATGCTTCCTCCTCCTCCTCCTCCTCCTCTCCTCCTCCTCCTCCTCCTCCTCCTCCTCCTCCTCCTCCTCCACGTCCTCGTCCTCCTCCACGCGCTCGTCCTCGTCCTCGTCCTCGGCCTCGTCCTCCTCCTCCTCCTCCTCCTCGTCCTCGTCGTCCTCCTCCTCCTCCTCCTCCTCCTCACGGCTGACTGGCTCAAACAGGTCTGGAATGTCCACGAGCCCATGAAAGCCACCAGCTGGGACGAGATCAAGCACCACGTGCTGGACGCGCCCACGGCTGGAGCTATCAGGACAGCGAGCAGGAGGTTCAAGCATCGGACGGCCCTGGGCTCCGACGCGTTCCACCCACGGTGGTTCGCGATGCTGTCCGACGAGGCGCTGACCTTCTTGGGCCAGATCATGGTGTACATGGAGAGGGTCGGCAACCAGCCGAAGCAGCTGACCACCATCATCGTCTTCCTCGCCAAGAAGGAGGGCGGGGTGAGGCCCATCGCTCTACTAGGAGGATTTCTTCGTGTTTGGACAAAGGTACGTCGGGCACAAATGCAGCAGTGGGAGGATGAGCATGACCTGCCATGTTTTCACAACGCAAGCGGCAGGACGGCCGAGCGGGCCGTCTGGGACCAGGCCGTCTATCAGGAGTGGGCCCTCAAGGTCGGCATGGTCACGGCCTCCAACCAGCTCGACATGACCAAGGCCTACGAGAGGGTGGGCCACCAGACGCTCTGGGACGAAGGCTGCGCCAGCGGCGCCAACCTGGTGCTACTGCGCACCAGCATCAGCATATATGCGGGCCCACGGCGGTGCAAGGTCGACGACGCGGTCTCGGGCGAGGTCGAGTTGGGCTGCAGCATCTTGGCGGGATGCGGGTTCGCGACATCATGGCTGAAGGTCCTCATGTACCGCAGCCTGAGGATGTTCGGAGACAGGTATCAGTGCATCCAGCTGTTCGCCTTCGTCGATGACATCACCATCCTCTGCATCGGGTCACAGCGGTTCCTACTCAAGGTAGCAGCGGACGGCCTGCAGTATCTCATCGAGCTCCTCCGCAAGCTGGGCTTCGAGATCAACGGCTCGAAGTCCACTATCGTGATCTCCACGGCGTACGCGGGCAAGTGGATCGCCGACAATGTGCACACGCACACGGCGCAGCGGCTTCAGGTCAGGCAGCACCACCGCAACCTGGGCGTGGACTCGATGGTGGGAGCAAGGAGGCGCACCAAGGTCATGGACGCAAACTTCGACAAGCAGAGGCGCCGCCTCGGACGAGTCACGTGCCTCAGACGCCAGGGCGCAAAGTCGGGCAAGGTGGGCAGGATGGGCATGCAGCCTGCAATGACGTACGGTGCCAGCGTGCTCGGCAGAAGCGACTCGCAGCTGCACATGATCAGGGCGGCGGTCGGAGCGGCGATGTTCACCGACACGGCAAGGCGCTCGCTCACGCTGTCCTTCATGTTGGAGGGGGGCAAGCAGGACCCAGCCCACGCCGTCAACGCGGCGCCGCTGGTCGAGTGGGCGAAGGCGGTCTGGACTAAGCGCATCCCCACCCACATACTGCAGGGAGCACTTGACCGAGCAGAGGCGACTCAGCGGAACAAGTTGCACCCATGGGCCGCCGTGGTCGGGCCAGCGGGGGCGATGCTAGCCACGGCAAGGAGGATAGGCTGGCAAGTAATCTCGGCCAGCAGGTGGACCTCTCACGACGGCGAGGAGCTGGAGCTGGGAGAAGGCGTGGGGCCACGGGCGATCAAAGGCTTGCTGGACAGAGCCATCGAGCGGTGGCAGTACACTCAGATAAGTATGCATGAAGGGCTGGAGCACCTCAAGGATGGCATTCACCTGGAGCCAGTGCGCAGGGTCATCCGCAACCTCGAGAAGCACGGCCTGCAGCAGGAGGCGCGCGGCCTGCGCTCCACCGTCATCGGAGCACAGTGGCCCCAGCAGCAGCTGCAGGCCGCGGGTCTTGCTGACTCCCCGCTGTGCCAGCGCTGCGGAGAGGCCCCTGGCACGCTCCCGCACCGCCACGGTGCATGCGTGGCGTGGACGCGGGAGCGCAGGGAGAGCGAGATCGGCCAGGTCCACTTCCCCGAGGACACGCTCACCGCGATGCAGGAGGCGTTCTGGGGCAGGTGCCTGCTGCCCAACTGGAACGCGGGGCCGAGGCCGTCGAGAGCGTGGCACACGGTATGGAGCGTGGAGGTCCCAGGAGGTTTCTTCATGGACGACGGCTTCGTGGACGGATCAGGGCGTAGCCTCGCAGGCCCTGATGGCATGCGGGTGGGCTTCGGCTGCGCATCGGTGGACCACCTCGGGCGAGTCACGGGATCCTGCCACGGGCCATCTCCTGGCTGGCTACAGGAGGTGGGAGAGGGCGAGCTCTTCGCAGTGGAGGTCATGCTGCAGCACGCCGTGCCCCCGTTCACCATCTACAGCGACTACCAGGACCTGCTCGACGGCGTCGCCGCGGGGCCTGCCGTGTGCTGCGCGCCTGGCAAGGCCTACGCCGAGCAGTGGAGGAGGATCTGGCGTCTAATCATGGACATCGGGCAGGATCAGCTCCAGTTCCGCAAGGTCAAGGCCCACCAGGCCATCACCCAGCTCGCGTACGGCTCGGTGGAGCGGCGGCTCGCCCTTGGCAATCACGCCGCCGACACCGAGGCCAAGCTGGGAGCGGCCTGCCACCCCTGCAGCTCGCAGGCCGAGGAGGAGCGCTTCGCCTCCCAGCAAGGGGCGGTGGGCCGCATGGCTGGCTGGGTGGCCCAGGTGTGCGTGCTTGCCAACGGGAGCCAGGGGGACACCACGGGCAAGCAGGTGCTGACGAGGGCCCCGAGGCACGAGGAGCAGCACGGCATGGTGCGTGCCGCCAAGCGCCGCCGCACCCAGCCGCGCGGGCAGCCAGTGCCCGAGCCCGACAGGAGAGTCGACACGAGCCTGAGCATGGAGCACGACGACCAGGACGGCGACAGCAGCGGAGGCGAGCCGCCTCAGCGCGGGGCCACGGTGCTGTCGGCGGCGGCGCTCGCGGCGGCAGCTGGGGGCGCAGGCATTGCGGGGGGCTCCGACGGCGTGACCGACGGCAAGGACCTGGCCCAGCGTGACAGCGCTGTCAGCAGGGGCGAGGCCGACCCCGCCTCGCCCCGCGGGGCCCAGCAGGGGACGGCGAGCCAGGCCAGCGGCGGTGGCCCCGAAGGCCTGGCGGGCGGCTGGGCAGCGCGGGTCACCCCGCGGAGTGGCCAGGGCTGCAGCAGCCAGGCCTGCCACGACGACGAGGACAGCGACGACGCGCCGCTGGTGCAGCCGCGCAGGCAGGCGGCACCGCGACGACGGCAGCTCTACACGGCGAAGGGCACGCTGGCTCGAGGAGGTGACAAGCGGCCCCGCGAGGCCGAGGCTCGGCAAGCAGCGCTGGAGGCGAGCAGCAGCCAGGCCGATGGCAGGACTGCCAGCCTGGACGGCATCGGCCGCCGCGTGGCGGCACGGCTCCAGCGTGAGCGAGGGCCTCAGCTCTTCATGCCCGACGACGAGGGCAGCGTGGTGGGCCTGCCGCTGCGGCACCGTGCGCAGTGGGTCGGCGGCGACAGCGCGCTGCCCTTCGCATGCGACCGCTGCGGGGTCCGCTGCAGGGACCGCGCCCAGCTGGAGACGGGGCTGTGCCGCGGGACGCCTGCGGCCGTGCTGGCGGCCGACGCGTCGCACCGACTGATGACCATGGGCGACGTGGTGTTCTGCAGCGCCTGCGGTGCAAGGGCAGCGGAGGGCGATTGGGCAAGATCGCCAACGCCACTGCGGGCACGAGGCTCAACAGGATGAAGGCGGGGAAGCACCCGATCAAGGGCCACTTCATCGGCGAGCCCGTCCAGCTGGAGGCGCGCCTAACGGAGGCCCCAGCGGACGAGGTGCCGACGGCGGCATGAAGTTCGTGGGCGGCTCGCCGCCCAGCCTGGGCACTGCTGCGGCCGTTCGGCCTGCTGGGCGGCAGCGGGAGGGCGCTGGGCGGCGAGCGGCCCCTGGCGCGGCGCGGAGGCGGCCTGCGCCGTGCCGCGCCTGCGCCGAGGTGGGCTGGCGGCTGAGGCCGTAGGCCCGTGCCCGCCCGCGCGGCGGCGGCGGTCGGCGCCGTGCCGCGAGGGCGTGCCGCGCCCGTGGCGGCGAGGCGGGGGGCCGCCGCGCCGCTCGGGCGCTCGGGCGGCGCGCCGAGACAGACGGCCCGCCGCGCAAGTGGGTGCGGCTCCTCCTCCTCCTCGTCCTCCTCCTCCTCCTCCTCCTCCTCCGCCTCCTTCTCGGAGTGACCCTTCGCCGGAGTGACCTCTGGTGCGGGCACAGTGGGGCCCCCCGATCGCCGGGCGCGATGCGCTGGTATAGCGTCTTGCCCCCAGAATCGGGGGAGAAAAACATACGGATACGTGTTGTCCCCCGTCGTTTTCGGCCTTTCCTGGTCCTCCTGGGGAATCCTCGTTGTCACCGCTGGATTCGCCTCGAAATTCTGGTCAGAACGCACCCCAAGAGAGGTCCGGGGACAACACGTATCCGTATCTTTCCGCCCCCCAACAGAAAGCCGCGCACTAAAGGTTATTTTTGCCCAGGGTCACTCTTGCGGGTAGCCGAAAACAGAGACACAGGTACGAGGAAGCGTATATTTTCGGATGCAGGGTGAGAACATCGGGGGAACGGGGGGGGGGGAAGACGACAGCCCCTGCCGTACTGAAGCGTAGGGTGCGCCCCTTTGGCTGTGCGTACATCTGCTGTGTGCCCCTGTGCCCTTTTAGGAGCGGCCGCCGCACCGCCCAGCCGCGGCGCTCCGAGGCTGACGGGCCGAAAGCGCGCGGTGCTCATCGGCATCAACTACTTCGGCACCCAGGCCAGAGTCCATTTCGATTTTGATTCGAGTTGATTTCGATGGCTTCCGATTCCGACTCGATTTCGACTTTGGCTTCTTGCCTGGATTCCGATTTCTCGACGGAGGCCTCCCCAGCCTGCGGGCTGCTGCCGATCCGATGCATCCGATCCGACGCATCCTTTCGATCCTGGGCTCTCCGACAGGCCCAGTTGCGAGGGTGCATCAACGACGTCAGAAGTATGCAGTCGCTGCTGGAGCAGATGGGCTGGCCTAGGAACTGCATGAGGACACTCACGGACGACCAGCGAGGACCCTCGATGCCCACACGCGCGAACATCGAGGCTGCCCTACGCTGGCTCGTCGAGGGTGTTCAGCCGGGGGACGTGCTCTTCTTCCATTTTTCAGGTCACGGCGCACAGCAGGAGGATCCGCATGGCTATGAGGAGGATGGGATGAACGAGACGATCTTGCCTGTCGATTTCAAATCCGCTGGTATGATGACCGACGACCTGCTAGGGGAATTGACAGTCAGGCGCCTGCCAGAGGGTGTTCGCCTCACGGCCGTCATGGACTGCTGTCACAGTGGTACTGGGCTGGACCTGCCCTACTCCTGGATGGGGCGCGGCTGGAAGGAGGATACGAACCCATACCACACCCTAGGAGACGTCCAGATGTTCAGTGGCTGCGCCGACGACGACACGTCTGCCGACGCCGCCACTGCATACGGGGCTGCTGGTGGAGCTATGACGACTGCCTTCTGCGACGTGCTGCGTTCGAATCCGGGGCTACCGTACAGCAGCCTCATCCAGCAGCTGAACAACACAATGGCCAGACGGGGCTTTTCGCAGCGCGCTCAGCTGACCTCGTCGCAGGCTTTCGACTTCAGCAGGCCTTTCCTTCTCGAAGACATCATCCCGAACAGCAATCGGACGATTGGCCGCACCTTTCGGCGAAAATTCCCGCCGCGGCCGCGGAGGATGGAGGGCCCGCTGGCCGACATGCTGGGCATAGGCATGGCAGTGATGGGGGGCATGATGCTGGGCGACCTCGCGGGAGGGCTGTTAGGCGCCTTCTTGTGACCTGCCAGCCTTCTGCAGCTCCTGCCTGTATCTTCCAGTTCGCCTCCACCTGCTCCTCTCCCTCCTCCTCCTCCGCCCCCTCCGTTTCCAGTCCGTTGCCATTTCGGCTCAAGTCTGTCGGACTGAAGCCATTTGTGCTCAATGAGCTTCTGCAGTGAGCTCCTGCGGGGGCGTTCCTCACATCCATGTTTGCGGCACCTGCGGGCATGCCCGAGATGGAGAAGACCACGAAGAAGGATGGCAAGCTCGAGCCGCTCGCAAGGACATGCGTGCTGCTCGGCGCAAGCCCAGGACGGAAACCAGCATGTCTTCCGTCTCGTCGGCTTCAGACCCTGGCACTCTTGCTGCCAGGGATCATAAGCAGGAGAACACCAAGGCGTCAGGTTCGTCTCGCAGTTGGGTGCGAGTTTCAGTTTGTTTGGCAGTGTGGAACTTGCCTGGCAGTTTCCACAGGCGTGAAGAGTTCGCAGCACATGGGTCCGACCCGTTTGGACCTGTCGCCTCCAGGAGCTTGTAATGAGCCCTGTGATTGACCCGAAGGCCCTGGCCCTTCGGCGCCGCCGCTGCTTAACTTCAGCCTGCTCCACCAATGCTCTGCTGATCGTGCGCACGAGGTGTTAGGGTTACTCCAGTGACGGCCGCCCTCGTGATTTGTCTGGGACGTGTAGTGGTGCCCCCACACTGTAAGAACTAAAGATCCCAAGCGGTCGGGGGTCACTGTAGAGAGTTTTCTCTGCTGGTGGTGTGTTTTTGTTTCGCGTGTTGGTTCTCACCCTGCTCTAGGCTTGCTGGCGTGTTGCGGCAGGGGAGTTCGAGAGCCCCTCTTGTTGGCAGCTGGAGCGTGAGACGAGAGCATCCCGCACTCCGCACAAGCCTGGCGGGAGCGCTGGACGAGAGCATCTCCAGTTGCGCTCGTTGCCTTCTGCACTTCATCGCGTGGCGCCTGCCGAGGCTGCGCCCCTCTGACAGCCCTTCGCACGTGCTACCAGTGGGCGGGCTGGCCGCGCCGTGCCCCGCGCTGGAGCCCCAAGCCGAGCCTGTGGCGACAGGCCGTGCTCTTTGGTCCGTGCTCTTTGCCCCCCGTCCTCTCCCGGTCCTGATCTGGCCAGTGGTCAGCCTCACGACCCGCAGCCTTCGAGCCCGCGACGGGGTATACTCAAGGACAGAAAAAACGCCCCTACCCTGGTTTACGAGGCGCTGTGCTCTGAAACTCCTGTGGGCTGACAGTGTAAACCCTGCGTGATGTGCCGCGTCCTGGCGGCTCTAGGCTTTGGGGGCTCCCAGGAGGTTTACAGACCACGCACTTGTAATCCAGGGTAGGGCCGTTTTTTCATCCCTCAATATACTGTCTTTGCCTGTGCTTCTCGGCTCCCGTCTGGGCGCCGCCGGGTACCCGGTTCTGTTCGGATTCGGAGATGTCCCGGCCGCGCGGTGACCGTCCGACTCGAGCTGCTTTCGTGCCACGGAGTGGAAGCTTCGTCGTGTGTGCTTGTGGGTTGCGCGACGGCTGATGTCGAAAACCCTCTTTCTCTTCGTCTTCCCTCTTCCTCCCCTCTCCCCCTCCCTTTCCTTGTTGCTTCCTTCCGCCGGCCCCCCCTTTGGGGTTTTCCAGCCCCTGTCTCGGGGGGGGGGGAACGGGTCGCGCCGTCCCGCTGCGGCTCTGGTCTGCTTCTATCGAGCGCGCCCCGCTAAAGGCGGGGAAAGCCGCGACCCGGGGAGAGAATAAGCGGCCACGGCGCTCGCGAAGACGAGGCGGAAGCGGAGGAGGAGGAGGAGGAGGAGGAGGAGGAGGAGGAGGAGGAGGAGGAGGAGGAGGAGGAGGAGGACGAGGACCAGTGTAAAACCAACTGATCAACGATGTTGGAATCAGCCCTCACTCCAAGCTCCCTCTTGATAGGCTCCTACAAGGGTTTAGTTCCACTGATGGAAGTGACACGTTAGGAGACAGCCGTGTGAAGATCCAGGAGCCTGCCCAAACACAAATCTCAGGACTCCAAAACCACGAATCAATTTTATTGTTGCGTCTTGACGATTTTGAATCGTGTCAGAACACACTTCCTTGGACTTCAACTCCGCGAATCAACGTAATT
This sequence comes from Prorocentrum cordatum, assembly GCA_963575745.1. Lineage (NCBI taxonomy): Eukaryota > Dinophyceae > Prorocentrales > Prorocentraceae > Prorocentrum > Prorocentrum cordatum. The sequence continues at coordinate 110,183 of CAUYUJ010019960.1, forward strand.
GTTGCGCCCTGGCAATCCTGAGTCGTTCCAAAACACAATTTCTGGTACCTTGGCCATGGGAGCCCGTGAAATTCTTGCAGATGTTTAAGACGTGTGTGCGCGGCGCTAAGGCGAGAGACACATTTTGAAAAGGAGCCGCCTTCAATCCGTGAAAACCTTGCACATGTCTGAAACGAATGTGCGCGGCGCCAAGGTGAGAGCTACATATTGAAACTGGCCCGCCCTCGATCCGCGAAGCTCCCACAAGCTGTTAAGACGATTGTGCACGGCGCTCTGGCGAGAGCGAGATTTTGAAATCGGCCTGCCCTCCATTTGTGAAGCCGTTGCCACTTGTTAAGCTTCAGGATCATAAACGGCAAGGGGGCCTCAGGCGAAACACCCGGCCCGCCCTTCCGACTGACCTCGGGGTGCGACAGGGAGAAGTTGTTTACAAGGAAAAGGAATGGAGGCGGAGGACGACTTCGAGGAGCAGGGGTAGCATGATGAGAAGGAGCCTTCCCTGCGCTACCTGGAACTCTCTGGGCGGGCGCGCTGTTTTCTTTTGTTGTCTCTCTCTCTCTCTCTCCCTCTCTCTCCCTCTCTTTCTCTCTCTTGCTTCTCTGCTGCCGCCGTCATTGTCACCGCGAGGACGCTGAGCAGTTCGATGCCGAGCAACAAGAGGAGGAGAGACATAATATTCACCGAGCGCGTTCTACTACTCGCAAGCTGTCTGCTCGCAAACGTCCGATAAGCACATGTTTGCGCTGGATCAGCAGTATCGTGACTCCCCCGAGGCAGATCCAGGCCATTTGCGATTCGTCACTTTGCGAGTCGTGGAACGCGCTTGTCTGAAGATGGAGGGCCGCCCATCAGCGCGGCAGGGACGTCGGGCGCGCACGCGACCAGGCTGCGAGCGAGGGGCTCTAGCATAAGCATATCATATCATATCATATCATATCGTATCATAACATATCATATCATACCATAACATAGCGCAGCATAGCATGGCATACCATAGCATAGCATAGCATAGCATAACATAGCAACGACTGCTGCTTTCCTAGGGGCTCCAACTTCTAGATAGGGTCGCACTGGGGTAATATTTGGAGTGCTTGGGGGGCATTTTTGGGTCACGTTCTGTTTTTCGTCCAAAAGCCGCCTGTAGGGGGACAGGCCCGACCTGAGCCCAGGACCGGGGGAAGGCGTCGCCGCCACGGGCCGCGCAGGCCTCAGTCGGGCCAGGACGCTCGGCCCGAGGCAGCGGGCCGAGCCCGCGTCGGGTTGGCACAGCAGGCCCCTGTTCAGGAAGCTGGGCACGTTAAGGAAAAGGGAAAGACCCACGAGGTCGACTCGCCAGGTCGGCCTTTTCCTCCTCCTCCTCCTCCTCCTCGCCCTCCTCCTCCTCCTCCTCCTCCTCCTCCTCCTCCTCCTTCTCCTCCCCGTAGCCATTTTGGCTCAAGTACGAAACCGTGGCCCTGCGGCTTCGTACTTGCCTGCAGCCCAGGGGCTGGCTCGAGGCGAGCTGCCCCACAGCAGGCGTTTTGGCCACCTTCTCCACGGCGAGCCCTCGTGCAGTCGTGGACGCTTTCTTCGTTGCTCCTGCCGGGCAGGCTCTCAGTCCTTCGGCATCGCGCATGGGTGGCAATGGAAACAGGGATGAGCAGTCTGGAGGCCAGAAGCAGCAGTACGCCAACCGCCCGATGAACACCCCGACGTGGCGCTCAACCAGGCGCGGGCGCGGGCGCGGCGCGCCGAGGCGCCCCTCAAGCGCTCCCACCAGGCGGTCAAGGATGCGGAGGACTGGCTGGAGTGCAAGCGGAGCGAGCTGGAGGAGGCCATTCTCGAGGTCGCCGAGGCCGACGCCGAGGCCGAGGCGGCCTACGCCAAGGTGGCCCCAGCGGGCCAGGCCGCGGCGGCACAGCCGCCCGCGGCCAAGCAGGGGGCGGCCCTGGACCTCGCCAAGCTGCTTTCCGGGGAGGTGGAGGTCATGGAGGTCCAGGCGGGGGCGATGTTCGACCTCGAGGGGCTTGACATCTCCGAGGAGGAGAAGACGCAGTTTGAGCAGCAGGTCACTTTTTTGTCGGCCAGTCATAGTTAGAGGTTTAGAAGCACGTCGGCCCTGTTGCCGAATGTATTAAGTTTATGCGCGCGGACCTTAAGGATATGCACGATCGCCTCAAGTCCAAGCGCCCCCGCTCCGCCGCGCCCGACGTGCACGGCGCGGAGGTGGCGGCGGCCCGGGGCAAAGGAGGAGGGGCAGCGGCAGCTCCAACCCAAGGCAAGGGCGGGCCCCCCCCCCCACACCTGGCGCGCCTGGCCAGGTTCCTGGTGGTTCTGGGGACCCTCCTGGGTCAGGCGCAAGCAGCTCCGCCGCAGGGGGGGGGGGGCACAGCCTTCAGCAAGGCCTCCCTTGGACGCGGGAGTGGCTGGGCCCCCAGGGGGCTCCCCTGCCAAGGTCTGAGGCCTCCCAGGCCCCACTGAGCCCAGGCGCCTCCCTAGGGTTGGAGCTCTCTCCTTGGAACGGTGGGGGTCTCGCTGCGAAGCGTCTGGCTCGCCGCGGTCTTCGGCGAGGTCGCGGGCGCCGTGCCGCGGGGCCGCCCGCGTCGACTCCATCTGCGACGGCATCATCGGCCTCGGGAGCTCCGCGGGCCAGGCGCTCCAAGGTCGTCACAGTGGTCGACGGCAGCGTGGAATACCTCCTCAGCGGCGTGCAGGGCTACCAGGTGAAGGGCGGCTCCCGCAGCGCGGCGCAGCTCGCGGCGCATCGGCTACGCCAGAGTCTGCTGCCGCCATGGGAGCGAGACGCCACTCCTCCCTCGCCAAACTTGGGGCCGCAGCCTATGACCAAGGACTGGGGTCCTGAACGACGTGAGGCGCTGCAGCGTAAGTGGGTACTGGAGAGGGCGCCGAGAAGCTACACAGGCCACTGGCTGGAGGACCCGCGCACGCTAGATGGCGAGATGGACTCCATGCGCTGGAAGAGGTACTGCGTGTCGTACGTCTCCCACTTTCTCGCTCATCCTGTGTTTCGGCCCCTGGCGGACGAGAGGGCCGAGCTGGACGGCCATGGCGGCCGCGCCGCGGCCCTGCTCGACATGGCGATCGAGATCTGCACCCGTGCGTTCCGACAGCGACGAGCAGCGCGGCGACGGTATTGGGAGTGGCTTCGCTCTCTTCAGCAGGACTTCCCTCGCGAGTGGGGCGACGAGCTCGTTCGGCGCGCCGAGGCCATGATGCGCGTGGCGGATGTCTTGGACAACGGGCATGGCATCCCTCATGGCACCTCGTCGCCAATGTCAGCCAATGGCCGCCCCTCGGAGCCCGCAGAGGCCGACGAAGAGAGTGGCGGCCCGTGCGCGCCCACTACTCCCTGGTCGACGCCATCGGCCTCGACCAGTCTTACCGCGTGTACAGCGCCATTGGCCAGGGATGTGCATTCCCCTGGAGGGTGCGGGGCGTCTTCGAGCTCTCAGCCTCCAGATAACGCGTGTACAGCACCCGTGGCCAGGGGCGTGCGTTCCCCTGGAGGGTGCGGGGCGTCTCCAGGCGCTCCGCCTCCAGGTGTCTCGTGGACAGCGCCCGTGGCCAGGGATGCGCATCCCCCTGGAGGGCGCGGGGCGTCTTCGGGCTCTACGGCGTCTTCGGCGCGGTGCAAAGGGGCCAGGTGCAAGCCTGGCATGTAGCTTCGGGGCCTGAATGGTAACGCGTGGACCTCCATTGCGGACCACATCGATGCGGCGCCGCTGGGGCGGAACGCCATCTTGTTCATCCAGGAGCACATGCTCTCGCGCGACTACGTGGGCGAGGTCGGTGCAGCTTGCTTCAACAGGCACCTCGCGGTGGGGCTCGCCGACTCGGCGACGGGCCCTGGAGGCGGTCGCACAGCGGGGGCGGGCTTCGTGGCGCCCCGATGCCTGGGCCTTACCTACCTGGACGGGGTCGCGACCTATGACTTCTCACCTCCAGGCTCGCCCGGGCGCGTAGCAGCGGTCTGGGCTGCAGGGTTCCTGAAGGGCGGCCGCATGCTGGTCACCGCCTACTTCTGGGTCAACGAGGGGTGGGCCATCCGCAACCCCTCCATTCTCGGGGCCACCGGGGAGCTGGTCAGGGCGTGCAACATCCCGCGGGTCCTGCAGGCGGACTTCAAAAACACGCCCGACTCGTCGCAGGCGGGCGACTGGCGGAACGACGTCGGGGGCGTCGTCTTCGCGCCCGAGGCGGTCACTGGCCAGGGCAGGTCGGGGGCCGTATCATCGACTTCTTCGTAGTGGACACGCGCGTCGCCCACGCCTTCGGCCGTGCGCAGGTGATGGGGGCGTCGACCTGCCCCCGCAGCCCCGTCAGCTTGGTGGCCAGCCAGCCCTTGCGCATCATGGCGGGCTGGCGGCTAGTCAAGCCGAGGGCCTTCCCCACGCGGCTGCCTGTGGGCTGTCGTCGGGGGCGGCCCGACTGGCCGCAGTTCGACCCCGACGCGCTGTGCGGCGATGACGAGCTGTAGGACCTCGGGCGCGGTTTTTCGGCGGCGACGGAGGCAGACTTGCAGGGCGTCTTCGGCCTGGTCGGGGAGGGCGACTTTGCCGGCCGCGGCGACTTCCCCAGGTGGGCCCGCGCCCCCCTGGCCGGCCCGGAGGCGCGCGCCCGACCCCGAGGCACCGCGCGCTCGAAGGCATGGCGCTGGGTGGCGGCCAGAGCGGGGGACCTGGTCCTGCTCGCGGACGCGGCGCACCAGCTGGGCTCATGGGCGCCCTTGGCGAGCCGCTGGCGCAGGTGGCGTCGGCGCCTCGCCCATGGCGCAGCTCGCTGGCGTGAGGCCCAGCCTGGGAGATGATGAGGCAGGCCCAGTCCACCAGGAGCTCCTGACCCTCGCAGCCTTGCGGTGGACGGGGGGCCCCTGCACGACGACGCTCCCAGGGCCATGGCCTTGCAGCGCAGGGCCGCAGCTCAGGCCTTCGAGATCGAGCAGGCCTGAAGAACCAGCGGGCCAAGGCGTGGCGTGAGTGGCTGCGCGACGGCTCCGCGGGGGGCGCTGGCTTCATCCACCGCGTGTCCAAGTGGAAGCACAGCGTCGCCCCCACCCTCGGCGCCAGGGGCCACGCCAACCTGGACATGTCCGACCTCCAGGTCGCCGTGGACGCCGCGGCCCTCGACTGGATCGACCTTTGGACCTCCCGCGGCGCCGAGGGCCGAGGCGAGATCGACCGGCCATGGGAACAGGTGTAATTTCCCCGCAGACTGGTCCGCCCCAGCCCCAGCGAGATTCGAAAGATTTGCCGAGACTTCCCCGGGCGCGCGGGAGTGGGGGTGGACATCTGGCATCCGAGGTGGTGGGGTTTCCTGAGTGACGCGGGCCTCGAATTCCTGGCCGCTTTCGTGGCCTTCGTCTCTCGCGCAGCGCGCTGGCCCCCCCAGCTGCGGTGCGTGCTATATTTCCTGCTTTCCAAACCTTCGGGGGGCGCGAGGCCCATCGGCCTCCTCGCCGCGAGTGCGAGGCTGGTCGAGCGAGCCCACGCGACTTTCTTTCGATTGGGAGCGATCGATTCGGCGTGGTTGCGATTTCGCTGCCCCTGAGGGTGGCTCCGAAGATGCGAGGTGTCAGCAGATGTTAGTTGATGAGGGGGCCCCTCCTGGCGAGATGTCGGGCGCGGGAGTGTTGGATCTCCTCGAAGCTTTCGAACATTGCAGCATGTATCCCCTGTGGGCCGCGGGGCCCAAGCATGGATTCCCGCCCCGGCTTTTTGAAACTCCTGATCTTTACACTAGTGAGCGTTTGGTGGCCATTCGGGGAGTTGTCGCCACCCACTCGGTGGTCACCTTCTCGGCGGTGGTGGCGGGGAGTGCGGGGGGGGCTCGCTGTCTGAAGCTAGCCATTCTCGCAGTCGCGGGCTCGCTGTCTCGCATGTGTCCGACCCTCTTTCTTAAGCTTTACGTTTGCGACCTCAGCCTCCAGGCCAGAGGCTCGGAGGAAAAAGTTTCGGTTCAGCTGTGTGATGGTATCGCCCAATATGTCGAGGCCATGGATGCCAGGGGCATCCCCGCTTCCAGGACCAAGCCAGGTGGCCCTCCGGGGAAAGGCTTTATCCTGGCTGCCAGCTCTTCTCTCAGGGTCCGAATTCGGGGGTGGGCCCAAAGTCTTGGCCTGGGCGCCCTGGGTCACAGCTCCCAGTTGGGGGGTGGATTCGGCCCCGGGCGCCCCGATCCAAGTCCGGCGTAGGTTCGATGATAGGCTGGCCAGCGCCCGACGTCGGAAGCTCAAGCTTAGGAGTCTAGCCAAGCAAGGGGCCAGGCCTTTTAAGGTCGCTCGAATGGGGTTCATGCCGTCGGTTCTGTGCGGTGCTGCGCGTCTGGGCCTGGGCCCCACTCGAACAGGCCAGGCCCGAATTCTGATGGCGGGAACTCGGTCGGTAAGGATCGAGCCCTTCGGCTTTGGACCCTCCAATGCGACCCCCCGGTGGATGCCTGCGCGCGGCCCCTGGCCAAGTGGGCGACGGCTGTTTGGGAAGGCCGCCGAGGAGCTGATGCAGCAGGCCTGGGGGCGAGCCTCGGTCGCGGCCGCGCGGGCAAAGCTTGGGCGCAGCATCTGGGGAAGTATAGAAGGCCCTGCTTTTGCCGTGCTCGCCACTCTCCGTCGGATGTTTTGGAGTTGGCCTTCGTTTTCGGTTGTTCGGGACCACCTGGGGGTGTGTTGGGACCTTCGCCGCGTCGCTCCCACCTGCCTCAAGAAGTTGATTTTTGCCCGACTTGAATTTGTTGAGCTTTCTGCCTGGGCCACCGCCAGAAGTCTTGGGATCGCTCGGCCTTTTCTGGAGCCCGTCAGGGCGCTCCTCCGCCGAAGGGCTAACCGATCGCCGCTCAGGAGACCGGCCATCCTCGCTTGCCTCGGACGCGATTTTTTTGACCCAAGCACATGTCTGGCGCGCGGGCTTTGGGGGCGACAGGTCCTGTCAGGCGTGTGGTTTCGAGGTGGGCTGTCAGCACCGCCGCATGCGCCGTTGTCCTCGTCGGGAAGCCGCTCGAGCGGAAGCGGCCGAGGCGGAACATCTCAGAGGGATTGTACATCGAGCTGAGACTTCCACCTCGGGCTCTTCTCTCTTCTCGCGTGGCATTGCCGAGCACCCCTTGGATGACCCCTTCCTAGACTGCGCGCCTGCCCAGGGGGAGCTCAACCCCAGTTTTGAAAACGTGCCCCTGGTCAGCGCCTGGGCCTGCTCTTACGGCTCGGGCAAGGCCCCGCCAGGTCTCAAAAGTTTTGGTTGGGTTTGCGTTTTTCTGGACCAGGAGGGGGTCGTGGCTAGGGCCATGCATGGCTCCCTCCCTGGGTTCCGATGCCAGGCGTCTGTTCTTCGTGCTGAGATTTATGGTCTGATGAAGACCCTTGAATGCGCTGCCCCTCCCCTCCGAATTGGTATCGGCAACGGTGCCGTCATCCGAGGTTTGAGGCGTGGGCGCAAGTGATGTTGCTCTCCCAAGCGGCCTCGCACCGACCTGCGGGACCGTGTCTGGTCTTTGCTACAGGAAAGTTTTCCGGGGGACGGCGATTTTGCCTTTGTGAAAGTTCGTGCCCACACCCGTGGGCCTCGAGACAACTCCCAGGAGGCGGAGCTCGATTTCCAGGGAAACCAGTTAGCTGACGCTGAGGCCAAGGCGGGGGCCGATCTGCAGGCGATTCCCCGGTGGAAGAGCGCCGCCTGGACCTCGCGGTCCGACGAGGTGCAGGGGGTGCTCAGTCTGGTGGCGGGGGTGACTGTTCGGACGGGGGCTTCGAGGATTCCACGGGGAGGCCCGCCGCAGGCTCCGTCGGGCTCCGTCGGCGCCGCCAAGGCCCACCAGCGGGGGAGAGAGCCCACGCCCTGGTCTGGACTCGCATGGCTTGGAGGTGCACGGTCTGCTGTTGGTATGCCTTGTCCCCCAAGGCCAAGAGGGCCCTGTGGCGCAAACCGTGTATGGGGAAGGTTCCGGTGGGTCGTCGTTTCGTCGTGGAGCGGGGGGAGGGGGGGCACCTATCCCACCAGCACTGCGCGGTGAGGCCCTGGGCCATGAATTGCATCGCGCAGGCTACTTTACTTTCTGTGATCGGTGCGGTGTCTTTTCGAGCGAGCGGGGATGTAAGTTGGTGCGGGTGTGTATTGGACGGCCCCCCAATGCCACCGCCGAGTATCGCCGCTCGCTCCTGCGTCGATGCAGATATCGTCATAGCGTGAAGCTCTCCCTAGGAGAGGCGTGCCGCTCACACTTGCTGTGTGAGCGGGACGCCTTCTGGGAGAGAGCTCTGGACTGATAGTGGACGGGCGAGTATAGGCACCTTCTGAGTGTGCCCGCCCGTAATTCCCCCCGAAGGCTGACTAAGGCAAGGCTTGCCAGGTTGGTTCTAGCAACAAAACCTCCTCCTCCTCCTCCTCCTCCTCCTCCTCGTCCTCCTCCCCCTGTTCCTCCTCCTCCTCCTCCTTCTCCTCCTCCTCCTCCTCCTCCTCCTCCACCCCCCCTCCTCCTCCTCCTCCTCCTCCGCCTCCCCCCCTCTCGCCCTCCTTCCTCCTCCTCCTCCACCTCCCTCCTCCTCCTCCTCCTCCGCCTCCTTCCTCCTCCTCTCCTCCCCCCCCTCCGCCTCTTTCTTCTCCCCTCCTTCCTCCTCCTCTCCTCCTCCTCCTCCTCCTCCCTCCTCCTCCTCCTCCTCCTCCTCCTCCTCCTCCTCCTCCTCCTCCTCCTCCTCCTCCTCCTCCTCCCACGAGGTCGACTCGCCAAGGCGTCGGCCGGGGAGGAAAGGGGAGGGGGCGGGGCGGGTCCAAGACCATGATGCGTCGCCCCAGGGCGTTGCGGAGCGCTCTCAGGGCGTGCGGGGGGCGCCCTCGAGCGGCCGCGACGGGCAGGTGCAGCAGGCCTTTTTCTCAGGACGGTGATCGTCGCGGGCCCTCGCTCGTTGTTTTGCCGATCGGCGCGGGCCCTCGCAGCCCTCCTCCCTCCATCCCGTGGAGTAGATCCTGGCTGTTTTTGCTGCCTGTTTCGAGCAGGTGGAGCCCCTCTCCATGGGACGCACTGTTGCAAACTGTGGCATTGAGCAGAGGTCCGGAGCCAAACCCCCCCCACCTTCCCCCCCCCCCGTCCCGCCCGATGTCGAAGCGCCGACCAAGAAAACGTTCACCAGAGATCCCCGACTTGTCCCTGTTCAATGTTGTCCCGGCCCTGGCTTCGTCTTGGGTTTCGGAGAGGGGCCGTGGATGAGCGGCGCGCGGACGAGCAGGAATGGATGAAACTGGGGACGCGATAGGGGTGGGCTGGGCTCAGGGGGGGATGCGTCGACCCCCAATCGCCCATGCCTCGCCGATAGGGGCCCGATGGTCTCAACCTGCCCAGGCATGTGCGGACTGGCAATCGGGGACCCATCGCCAAGCCATCGGCGATGTACCGCCGATTGCAGGTCGATGCTCCCCCCCCCTGTGCGAGCCCCCCCTACAGTCAACCCGCATAGTAAGGACGGGCAACCTTCCCAAGGGTACCCTTGCATCCTTGCCTCCTCGGTCCATCCATCGCCGCTTTCGCTGGCCGCGCCCCGCTCGACAAAGCTTCGAAAAAAGGGCGCCCAAGGCCCTTGCATCTCTATCGCGCATCCTTACTATACTGCTTGACTGTATCGTGACCCTTCAATGAAGGGGGGAGTAGCGAGGGTCGAGCCTCGGGGGACCGTCGGGGGATACCATGCTCCCAGGGCAGGCGCGGCCAGAGCGGTCGCGGCCTACCTCGAGGGGCGAGGTCGACGAGGCAACCCTCTGCGAAGCGGAAGAACACGTTCAACCAGCGGAGGAGCTGGTGGAGGAGGAGGAGGGGAAGGATGAGGAGGAGGAGGAGGA
>CAUYUJ010019960.1:122500-185270 GCA_963575745.1 Prorocentrum cordatum
GCCCCCTTCCCCCTGGAGGCTTCAGACCCTGGAGGATTCCTTATCTGATGAGGTCGGCAGTGATATCCATGGCCAATCCACGATTGGTATTCCACCAGCATCCAGCCCCTGGATTCCTTATCGAAGGTTTCCTTGTCCGATATCCCCACCGTCCGTAGCCATTTTGGCTCAAGGCCAGGTCCGCCCGCTTTCGGGCGCGCGGGACCCAGGATGGCGCGGGATGGCGCGGAGTGCGCGCCAAAGCGTTCGGCGGCCCAGCGTGCTGCGGGACGGCAGTGGGCTAAGTGGTCCGCCGACAACGCCGTGCGGCGGCTGACGGGCGAGTTGGGGAGGACTCGGGCCCGTCTGGAGGCCGCGGAGCAGGCCTTGGGCGCGGTCATCGGGGATGACGAGGTGGCCCACAGGCTGCAGGCGATGCTCCCCGCGCTGCAGGCCACGCTGGGAGGGTGGACCCCATCCTGGCTCGAGCGCCTGCGCCGCAACGTCGCCCTCCATGCCGAGGCGCAGGGCATGGACATCGTGGCGGCCAGCGCGGCGGAGCTACGTTCTGCGCAGCGGGGACCCCGGCTGGAGCGGCGCGCGGCGGCCGATGGCGCGCTGAGGGCGGATGCGCCTCCCTTCGTCCCCCTCGGCCCCATCGGCGCTGGCGCGCCCGGCGGCGGCGTGCCCCACACGCCGCACGACGCCAACCAGCTGCTGGCGGACCTCATCGCCTACGCCGCCCCCATGCAGGAGGCGCTTCTCGGCGAGGGTTGCCAGCGCGCGCAGACCGACGGCGTCGACGCGGAGCTGGAGGCCGACGACGGCGGGAGCGGCGGGCCGCAGCTCGGTGGCCCCCAGGGCGCTGCGGCCGCCCGCGCCCGCGACCTAGCCGAGCTCCACGACGCCTTCGTGGAGGAGGTCTTCGTGTCGGCGAACGAGGCCTTCGGCGTCCAGGGCGACCTGTACCAGCTGATGGCTGATCTGGCGGCGGAGCTCGGCGGCGAGGCCGACTCCAGGTACGCCGGCGCGGCGGAGCCCGGCCCTGGGACAGGTGGATTCAGCCCACCGAAGTCGCAGTCCCAGGGTCGCGGCGAGTTCGTGAAGCCACACGACGCGGAGGTGAACGCTGCTGGCGTCGCGGAGCTCGACGCGCTGTATGCCGCTGCTGGGGGCACGGCGCTGGTGCACGGCAGCGGCGCGCGGGCCCGCGGCGGGTTCGCCCACGAGGCCGCCCTGAGCGGCGGCACTGCAGGCACCTCGGAGCCCATCGGGCTGTCCGAGGTTGCTGGTGGCGAGGTGCTGCCGCAGGCGTCCGTGGGCACGAACAGCAGTGTGGTTGCTGCAGAGGCCGTGGCGGAGCAGGACGCCTGCGCGGACCTCTCGGCGGGTGACCTGCGGGAGCGCCACTCGGAGCCGAGCCCGACCGCGCCCGAGAAGGCCTCGGGCCAATGGCGGTCGGCATCGGACGAGCTCCGAGGCGCGACGTCAGCCCTCCTAATGGACCTGGAGGCGCAGCTGGCGGCCGTGTGGGCGCGCGGGTAGCCTCGGCCTGCCGCCCCCTTCTTGAATGCATGCATGAACCCCCTGCGCGCGCGCAGGGCCTACAGAGATAAAACAAATATCCCCGCCGTGCCCCCGCCTGCGCGCCGCCGAGCTCTGCCGCTGGAACCTGTCCACGCGTCCGCCGCTTCCGAGATTTGGACGCCCGAAATGGGTACGGAAAAAATGGGTACAATGCCCAACAACAAATGTTGTCCCAAACCAACAGCGGCCGCTGTTGGGCAGGCGGCCTTCTGTCTCGAATGGGCGCAGGCCGCGGCGGCGCGGACAGCGAGTCCTGTTCAAAATGAACAGGAACTGCTGTTGGGCGCTGTACCCATTCTTCCCGTACCCATTTCGGGCGTCCAAACGAGAGGCGTGCCCTGGGGCCTCGAGGAGCTGTGGATGTGCGAGCAGAGAGGCCCACCCGCGACGGCGGGCAGACCTCCACCGCCACCGCTGCCCGAGCCCCGGGGCACGCGGCTCCGGGCGCTGCCACGGTCGGCCCCCCGGGCTTTCCAGGGGGGCTCTCCTTATGGCCCGAGCACCCCTCGCGAGGCTCGGGATGGCCGCGGGTAGGGGGCCGCATGCGAACCCTACCCTCCCCCCCCACGATTTCTGAGGGGGAGGGTGGGGTTCACTTCGCTCGGGAGCTCCCGAACGGAATGATCCCCCCCCCCTCCCCCTTCAGAAATCGTGGGGGCTGGGGGTAGGGTTCGCATGCGGTCCCCCAGCGGGGGCCCTCGAGTGGCGCGGGAAGCGGCGGGCACGGCCGCACAAGTGTTACACTTTCGATTGTAAAGGGGGACGACGACGACGACGGCGACGACAAAAACAAGCAACAACTTTCGGAACATCATGGGTTTTACACTCTTGGGGTTGTCTTGGGAGTGCCGTTAGGGCTCTATTGGGCCTCTTTGGCGCCACTTTGGGGCTTCTCGGGCGCCTCTGGGGGCCTCCTGGGCCACCAGCACGACCACCAGCATAACCAGCACAACCACCAGCACAGCCGCTTGCATAACCGCCAGCGCACCTACCACCACGACCATAATCACCACAACCACCAGCTCAACCACCATAATACCACCAGCACAGCCTCCAGCGTCGCCACCAGCACAACAACCAGCTCAAACGCCATTGCGATTACCAGCACGACGACCAGCACGACTAGCACAACCACAAGCACAACCACCAGTGCAACCACCAGTGTCACCACCAGCACAACCGTCGCAACCACCAGCACAAGCACCAGCACACCGACAGCACAATCGCCAGCACAACCACCAGCACAACCGCATGCACAACCTCCAGCACAACCGCCAGCACAACTGCCAGCATTAACATCGACTTGCACGACCACCAGCAACACCATCAGCACAACCACCAGCACATTCAACAGCACAACCACCAACACAATCGCCAGCATGACCACCTGAACGACCAACAGCACAACCACCAGCACGACCACCAACGTAACCATCAGCGCGACCACTAGCGCACCACAGGCACGACCAGCAGCAGCACCGCCAGCACAACCACCAGCACGACTACCAGCACGACCACAGCAATAGCACACCTGCCAGCACAACCACTTGCACGACCACCAGCACGACCACCCGCACAACCACAAACACCACAATCAGCACAACAACCAGCGCGACCTCGGGAGTCGCATGGTGCTTCGTTGGGCCTCACGCTCCTGCAAGGAAAATGTTTGTTTCGTTTCGTGCCGCGTCTTTGCGCTTTTTCTTGTGTCCTCTGCTGCAAACTCTACGCGTCAGCACACACATTAGTCTTGAGATTGGACCGTCTTTTTTTCCAGCTCCTGATGCATTCGTTACACAAGACATCACAATTTCCACTCCCATTCCTTTACCACTGCCGCTCCCGCTGCTCTTCTCATTGCAACCACCGGCGCCCGTGCCACCACTGCCGCTGCCGCTGCAACTGCCACCCTCTAGCAGCACGGACGCGGTTTATACCATCTCCTCCGGTCGACATTCGGCTCAGCGGCGGGCCTGGCTGCTCCCCAGCGGCAGATGGACGTGCCGCCACCGCCGCCCATAGAGCCGCCAGATGCCGGGGTGACGCTGCTCCCGCCCCCGCCTCCGCCGCGGCAGCCGCCTCCGGACGTGCTCGCCCACGCCACGGCGGCCACGGCCTCCAGTGAGCCCGGGCTCCCTGGCGGCTGCCCGCCTGCCACCGCCGCGGCCCGTCCGACTTGCGCCCCAGCCTCGCCGACGTCGGCCAAGCCCCCTCTGCCACCCCACCCGCCGCCGGATGTGGCCGGCACCCGTGGCGAGGAGGAGCCCTCGGCGACGGCGGGCGCTCGTGGAGTGCCGCAGGCGTCTCAGCACATGCCGCTGCACGTGCCGACGAAGGACGACTCCAAGCGCCCGGTTGGCGATGTCCAGCAGGAGGGCCGGGGCGATCAGGCTCCCACGTCTGCGAGCACCGGCTGGATGGAGCGGTGTGTCGTGAAGTCTGGGCCGCTGAGGGCCGCAGTCCGGCTTGGGGCCCAGAAACTGACCGACGACGCGCTCGTAGGATGGTGCCGCTGGGCTCGCAATGGCCTCAGGCAGCTTCTCCCACATGGCTGCGTCATCACAGATCTGGACTTGTCCAAGAACGAGGTCGGAGACAATGGTTGCAGCGCGCTCGTGGATATGTTGATTGAGTTGAACCTCCCTGTGCAGGTGCTCAAGCTTTATTCAATCGCTTCGCTCATTCCGCGTACCCGTATTGGATCATTGCTGGAATTTGCCTACGTGCTCGCGGGGGCTGAGAGGTTGGTGGGTTGCGGTCGTCTTCCCGAGCCGCTGCGTGAACCCTGCTTGGGGGAGAGCACGGCAATGCTCAACGGAGCCGGCATCGCCATCTGGGGCCCCTTGGCCTGATGGGGTTTGGTTTTGAGCAATTTGGGGATTTTCTCCGGCGAAATGGTATTATTCTGGAGACGTTTTTGTACAGCCTTTGGGATTCGGAATCTTTCTCATTGGGCGATTTTTAACGATATTGAAGCCATCGCAGTCTTGGTCTATTCAGGACACTCTTGGACATTCTTGGAGTCAAACGGTGGGAATGGTGGGTAACCTTCGAGATATCCTGGGCCGTTTAGGGGGTCTGGGAGGTCTTTGGCGGCTTTTCCACAGGTCTTTGGGACTTGGGGGCTTGTCAGTCTTCCTTGAGGCAGGTTCGAGACACCTTGAGGACGTCTGGGAGCTTCTGAGGCCCCTGTGTATGAGCAAAGGCGAGGACAAGGAAGCCATCTGGAAACAATGTGCACTTGATTGGATATGCCTCTCGGAACTTCCTTTCGATTCTCCGAGGCCATTGTGGAGCTACGCTGGGGCCACCGGGAACATCGCGGAGGCTACGTTGGACTACTTGGGGCAGTCCTGGAGAGTAGATTTGGCGATTGTAGATGGCATTGAAGACAGCTTCGGCGATTTGTGGACGCGTTGAGAAGCTCGTCCCCTCTGCCCCCCTGCCCCTCCGCCCCCCGAATCAAACAGCATTTTGCACCCCACTGGAGCCGGCGGCGAGCCGGGGGGGGGGGGAGGCGAGACGGAGAAGACCTTCTCAGAGGGTGGCGGGGCTTCTCAGAAGCCCCCCTGGCCTTCCGAGAAGGTGCTCGTGCCTTCGGGGAAGGCCCAGGACGCTTCTCAGAAGGCCGGGGAACTTCCGAACCCTCGGAGGAGGCGCGCCCGTTCTCACTTCCCCCGGGGCTCGCCGCCGACGGAGGGAGCGGCGGGAGGGGGAGCAGCCCGAGCATCTCACGGGCTCCGACGCACCCGCGCGAGCGGCCGCCGGTGGATCAGAACCGCCTCTCGTCGGCCTCGGCCGTGCGTCTGGCAGCGTGGGTGCGGTGCAGCCCGCACTGCCTCCACGAGCTGCACTTGTCCGACAACTGCATCGGCGCATCGGGCATCCTGGAGCTGTTCGACGCGGCCGCGAAGAGCGAGCTGGCGCCCGGCTTTCCCAAGTATCCCCTGCCGTCGCTGTGCGGCAACGCCAGGGGGGACCAGCCCTTCTGGCTGCGCGTGGAGAACAACCGGGCGGAGTTTGGTCCGGGCTCGCAGCGGGACTTTGTGCGCACGCTGGAGACCAGGATGACCCGGATCCGACGGGACTGCAAGTTCCTCCTTGATGAAGACGGGGGCCCGATGCCAATGGTGTGCGAGGCGCTCTTCGGCCAGGGCTGCAACAACCGGGCGTGCGCCCTGATGCGGCAGGCGGATGCCACACACGTCCGCCGACCCATTGATACATTTGAGGCTGTGGTTTGCCCCTTGTCGGTGTTGATCTAGCAGAATGAGCAGAGACAACAGCAGCGGACGAGGACGACAACGAGAAGGGGGAGAAAAAGGGATAATCAGGAGGAGAAGGAGGAAAAGTGGGGAAGTGTGTGTGTGTGTATGTGTGTGCGTGCGTGCGTGTGTGTGTGTGTGTGTGTGTGTGTGTGTGTGTGTGTGGGTGGGTGCGTGCGTGCGTGCGTGCGTGTGTGTGTGTGTGTGTGTGTGTGTTTGTGCGTGCGTGCGTGCGTGCGTGCGTGCGTGTGCGTGCGTGCGTGCGTGCGTGCGTGTGTGTGTGTGTGTGTGTGTGTGTGTGTGTGTGTGTGTGCGTGCGTGCGTGCGTGCGTGCGTGCGTGTGTGTGTGTGTGCTTGTGTGCATATAGATGTATATACGCAACTGTTTGTATATGAGACATCTTCGCGCACGCACGCATTATCTATACACATTCCCCAACCAGGGCCGACGTGGCGCTCTGAACGCTGTGTTGTCGCCGTCGCCGCCCCGTCGCCGCCTGTCGTCTGGGCCGGCGTGGTGGCCTCGCGGCTGTGCTGTCGCCGTGGCCGCCCCGTCGCCGCTCGTCGTCTGGGCCGGCGTGGCGGTCCGGCGGCTGTGCCGTCGCCGTCGCGGCGCCGCCGCCGCCACGGCGTGGCCGCTCGTCGCCGCCCGTCGCAGCATGGTCTTGCGCCACACATCTGTAAGATCGCATGGGTTGCTCCACGTCGACTCTCGGTTCTCTTCTCTAGAGAAACCATTTGGATCCCCCCCCCCCGGCTTCATCACTCCACTTCTTCGTATTGGGTTGCTCCACGTCGACTCTCGGTTCTCTTCTCTAGAGAAACCATTTGGATCCCCCCCCCCCGGCTTCATCACTCCACTTTTTCGTATTGGGTTGCTCCACGTCGACTCTCGGTTCTCTTCCTCCACGTCGACTCTCGGTTCTTTATCTAGAGAAATCCATTTGGAGACCCCTCCCGGCTTCATCACTCCATTCTTCGTATTGGGTGCTCCACGTCGACTCTCGGTTCTCTTCTCTAGAGAAACCATTTGGATCCCCCCCCCCGGCTTCATCACTCCACTTCTTCGTATTGGGTTGCTCCACGTCGACTCTCGGTTCTCTTCTCTAGAAACCATTTGGATCCCCCCCCGGCTTTATCATCCACTTCTTCGTATTGGGTGGCTCCACGTTCGATTCTCGGTTCTCTTCTCTAGAAAAAACCATTTGGAGCCCCCCGGCTTCATCACTCCACTTCTTCGTATTGGGTTGCTCCACGTCGATTCTCGGTTTTCTTCTCTAGAGAAACCATTTGGATCCCCCCTGCCCCGGCTTTATCACTCCACTTCTTCGTATTTCAATCTGCATGTGAGTCTGCCCCAGCGTCCACTCTACAGGTGAACTCGTACCGTCCCAGCCAAGCCGGCATCGACCCCCCGGCCATCCTTTGCAAAAACATGCTATGCGCGCGCACACGTTTATCACAAGTCATCCATTTTCACGAATCCCTTGCAAAAAAACGAGACGACGTGCACACGCGCGCGTCGTCGCGCGCGCGCATGCCGAAATCCTTCAAAAACCGTCGATTTCGGAGGGGTTTCAAAATCGAATGTCCAAGGAACATATAACAAAACATGGTTTCGCAACATGGATTTTCAAAAAAAAGCGTGCGCGCGCGCTCTTTTACAAATTCTTGATGAAACCGTCGGTTTTCAACATGTTCAGAAAATGCTACCGAACGGGCTTCGCGCGCGCATGTCGAATTCGTTCGAACGCCTTTGCGCACGTGCCGTCGCGGGAATCCCTTGCAACAGATGAGACTAAGTGTACACGCGCGCGTTGTCGCGGGCGCATGCCGGAATCAATCAAACATCGCCGGTGTCGTTACGATGTCAAAACAGAATGTTAAAAACACAAGAAGAACACAAGGTTTTGCAATCTCAGTTTTCAAACAATATAATTTGCCCGCGTTCTCGCGAACTCTTAAAGACAGAACCACCATTTATATAAATATATATACATTAAACATAAAAACAAGACATCTTCATGGCATTCAGCCAAACGGGCCTCTGGCGCCGCACTCGTGCATCATTCGCACGCCCCTTGCGCACGTGCTGCGGGGGCACGATCCGTGTCAGATAAAACCATGCGGGCCACTTTCGCGCGTCGGCTGCGCGCGCATGTCGAACTCTTTCCAAAACCTTCATCACCGACGCGAGGACGCCGCCATCGTCGTCGGCTTGATCTTCATCGGCGCCCGCACTGGCCGCGCCTGCGTCGGTGCGAACATCGTCACCAGCATCTCCACTATCATCATGCTCCCGCCCAAATCGCCGACTCGCAGTGCAGCGCCCGCAGAGAAATGCCCAGCGGTCGGCGCCACCGCGGCCGCGTCGGTGGCGCCAAACAAGCTGGCCGTTGCGCGCGCGTGCGTGGTTTGGTGCGGCCGCAGAGATGCACTTGCCAACGCGAAGCATGCATCGCAATCGCCACCGCATGGGTTTTGCAAACTCAGTTGCGGGTGGGTGGGTGGGATGTTTGCAAGAGCCTGGGATGTGTCAACTCGTGGCTAAAATAACAATATTCCTTTCCCAAAAAAGAATAGACTCTACCCCCCCGGAGTTAACGGGCCACCTTTTCGTATTGCAATTTGCTGACGATTCTGTCCCATCGTCCATCCGAACTGTGAGTTCATATTATCCCAGCCAAACCGGTATGGCTCCCCCCCCCGCCATCTTCTGCAACAAATATATGCGCGCGCGTCGTCGCGCGCGCGTGCCAAAATCCTTCAAACGCCTTTCTGGTTTCGAAAGGATTTCAAAATCGAGTTCCCGAAAAATATGTAAAAACAAATGGTTTCGCAACACCGATTTGCTTACAGAATTTACGCGTGCGGTCTTGCGAAATCTTAAGAAAACCATTGATTTCTCAATATTTTCAAAACATACTACCAAACGGGCTTCGCGCGCGCTTATGTCGAAATCTTTCGAACGCCCTTGCGCCCGTGCCGTCGCGAGATCCCTCTGCACAAAATTTGACGAAGTGCACACGCGCGCGTCGTCGTCTCGCGCGCATGCCGAAATCCTTCAAAAACTTTCGGTTCCGGCTTCTCAGCAAAAGCGTGCGCGCGCGCTCTTGCGTCGTCGTCGTCGTCGCCGTCCTCCCTCCTCCCTCGTCGTCGTCGTCGTCGTCGCCGTCGTCGTCTTCCCTCCTCCCTCGTCGTCGTCGTCGTCTTCGTTGGCGACCTCGTCGTCGTCGTCGTCGTCGTCGTCGTCTTCGTCGTCGTCGTCGTCGTCGTCTGCGTCGTCGTCGTCGGCGTCGTCGTCGTCGGCGTCGGCGTCGTCGTCGTCGTCGGTGTCGTCGTCGTCTTCGTCGTTGTCGGCGTCGTCGGAGTCGTTGGAGACGTCGTCGGTGTCGTCGTAGTCGTTGTCGGCGGCGTCGTCGTCGTCGTTGTCGCTGTCGTCGTCGGCGTCGGTGTCGTTACCAAGTGCCATTTGGTTCTCACCGTCACGGTCTTAAGAGGTTCTGCGAACGAAGTTGCGGGTGGGTGGGTGGGATGTTTGCGCGATCAGTGGAGTGGACAACTCACTGCGACCAGAAATTAATTCTCCTTTCTAAAAGCAGAATAGACTCGACCCCCCCCGGAGTCAACGGGCCACCTTTTCGTATTGCAATTTACATATGATTATGTCCCATCGTCCATCCTAACTGTGAACTCCTACTATCCCAGCCAATCCGGTATTCTCTCCCGCCATCCTCTGCAAAAAATACTGTGCGCGCGCAGTCGTTCATCGAGAATCCTTAAATTTTAAGAATCCCTTGCAACAAATGGGACGAATTGCACGCGCGCGTCGTCGCGCCGGCATGCCGGAATCCTTGAAAAACCTTCGGTTTCGGAAGTATTTCAAAATCGATTTTCCAAACATCCATACACAAGCACAGGGTCTCGCAACACCGATGTTGTAAAAAAGCTTACGCTCGCGCTCTTGCGAACTCTTACGAAAACCATAGGTTTTTCAATGTTTTCAAAACGTGCTACCAAACGGGCTTTGCGCGCGCGTATGTCGAAATCTTTCGAACGCCCTTGCGCGCGGGCCGTCGCGAGAATCCTTTGAGACAAGCGGGACGGAGTGCAGACGCGCGCGTCGTCGCGCGCGCTTGCCGAAATCCGTCAAACACTTTCGATTTCGGAGCGATTTCAAAATGGTGTGTCAAAAAACATATAAAGCCCACGGTTTCGCAACACGGATCTTCAACAAAAGCGTGCGCGCGCGCTGTTGCGTCGTCGTCGTCGTCGTCGTCGTCGCCGTCCTCCATCCTCCCTCGTCGTCGTCGTCGTCGCCGTCGTTGTCTTCCCTCCTCCCTCGTCGTCGTTGTCGTCGTCGTCGTCGTCGTCGTTCTCGTCGTCGTCGTCTTCGTTGGCGACGTCGTCGTCGTCGTCGTCGTCGTCGTCTTCGTCGTCGTCGTCGTCCTCTGTCTTTCCTCGTCGTCATCGTCGTCGTCGTCTTGGCGTTGTCGTCGTTTCCGTCGTCGTTGTCGCCGAGGTCGTCCTTCCACCTTCATCGTCTTCGTCGGCGTTTCGTCGTTGTCCGTCCTATTTCGTCTCCGTCGTCGTCGTCGTCGTCGTCGTCGTCGTCGTCGTCGTCTTCCCTCCTCCCTACTCGTTGTCGTCGTCGCCGTCGTCGTCCTCCCTCCTCCCTCGTCGTCTCCGTAGCCATTTTGGCTCAAGGCTCTGGCCCCGGGGGAGACATTTCCCACGGGGGGGGGGGCCAGGGCCCATGCGCGCCGCCCCGGGCCCGCCAGGTGCCGAGGGCGACCGCCGCGCGCCGCGAGATGGTTCCGGCGGGCGCCATGGCTGCTGTCTGCCGAGGCCGCCCCTTCGCGCCGCCGTGCGAAGGCTCGGCTACGCGGCCCGAGTCGGCCGCCGTGTCCGGATGGGCGACGTGGCCGCGCTGGCGTACGCTTGCGGTGGCCAGCCACGTCGAGGCGTTCTTCCCCAACCCGTCCATCCTTGCGTACCTAATGATCGTTTTAAAGGTCTTGCAAAGGCTGATGGGCTTGCTAGTGATGCTGCTCCGCAGCCGCGAGTGCTAGTGCTAGTGGGCCCTCCGCCGACGCACGCGCCTCCGACATTTGCGGAGAGAAGCGTACCATCGCCACCGGCTACACCTTCGTCTGGAGTTGTTCGTGCTGATCTTCTGGGTGACGCTGGAGGAGATGGCGCTGTTCATGCCGATCGTCTGGATGCAGCTGTTCGTGCCGATCGCTCTGATGGCGCTAGTCGTGCCGACTTGTCGGGCCCAGTTGGCGGGGACGCAGTTCGCGCCGATCGTCTGGAAGGGGATGTTCGTGCCGATCGCCCTGATGGCGCTGGCCGTGCAGATCAATGTGATGGAGCAGTTCCTGCCGATCGCTTTGATGCAGCTATTCGTCCTGATCGTGCTGATGGCGCTGGTCGCGCCGATCTTCCGGGCACAGCTGGAGGCGATGAAGCCGTTCATGCCGGTCATTTGGGTGAAGCTTCTCGTGCCGATTGTCTGGGTGCTGAGTTGCCTCCTGCCCGTCGCCTTGTCCAGCTCGTCCCTGAGAGCGGGAAGGCCGAGGCGGGCGCCGATGCGGAGATGGCCATTTGGTGCCAGCTGCTGAGTGCGCTGCCGCCCCCGGCCTACGCCGCGCCGGTAATGGTGGCCACGGCCGTCGCCAGCACCGCCGCCACCTACCTCGCCGAGTTCTTCGAGCTTGCTGCCGCCGCTCCGTGCGCTGCCGCCGCCGCCGTCCAGGGACGGATGCTGGTGCGCGCAGCCCGCTCCGAAGCGCACTGTTACTCCCGCTCCGAGAGCCAGACTGCAGCTGAGGAGACGCTCGATGAGACCGCGGCTCCCATTCAGCGAATCCACGGCGCGGACGAGTCCGCCGAGAGCGGGCCTGACAGCCGCGGGTGGCAGGAGGCGGTCGGGTCCGCTGAGAGCGACTCGTGCTCCACGGTCGACTCCGAGGACTTCGCGCGCCCGCGCGGCGCAGGCGATGCCGCGGCTATCAGCCGCTCGGGCGACAGGTCGCGCGCGGGCGCTGCGTCCCTGGAGGCGCCAATGCTAGCGGCGTCTGGGGCCGCCTCGCCCAGACCTGCCACTGCCGAGGCCGTGGCTGCGGATCGCGGACCACCTGGTGATGTTCATTGCGCCTGCGCCCACGCTGGCGCTCCGGAGGGTGTCGACACAGATGCTCGCACGCGACTCCGCGATCTACGACCAGATCCGCTTCCTGCTGAAGCCGAGCCCCCGAGCCCCCGAGGCTCTAAGCGTGCGCCCCCCGACATGGCTACCACGGTGCGAAAATAATCCCGCTGCCCCCCAGCAGACCTCCTTTTCACCGGCCAGGCTTGCAGTGGAAATGAGCTCGAGCACAGCGCGTCCCAGTCGTAGCAGCTCCCGGGTATACAGTTTGCCGTGGGCCATATTTTTCGCTTGTGAGTTGGTTGTGCGATCAAAACTTTCGTTGGTGGGTACGGCCTGGGTCTCTCCCGCTGCCGCCGCCCCGCCCGCGCGGACCGGATGGCGCAGATGATTTTTTAGCCGAGAGTATCGCGCCCTCCCGTGAGTGGAGCGAGTGGCGCCGGACGTCTGGCAGAAGCTCTCTCCTTCGGCGGAGGGTCTGAATCAGTGGCTACCTGTAGCAACGTATTGGTACAATCGTGCGTGGATGTTTTAGGAAGGGGTGTCACGCATGCAGGTCTGTTAGCCGCAAGTATGTGTCCCCCTCCTTCCTACCCGTCCTCGCAGACTTATCTTCCTTCCCTCCCCCCTTCCCTCTCCCGCGCGGCCGTGTGCCCCAGTCATGGTGGTCGCTTCTCTGTGCGGCCCGCTGGCAGCCCAGCTGCTGGCCTATGACACGGAGGTGGCGGAGGAGAGGAGGGCGGTGCTTGGAGCAGATTGTTGACATTCATACTTGCACTGTGTTTGTATTTTCTGTTCGGCACTGCCTTGCACTTTGTCCCTGCTCGCGCTGTAAGTGTGAACCCGGAGTATCGCCGTAGTGGCTAGCTTGATCTTGCCGTGGCCTAGCTTCGTCTCGCCCCTGCTCCGGCGTGCAGATAATCGCGTTGTGCCTTGCGTGGGTGCGAATATAACCACCCTTCTTCCCTCGCCGGGCCAGTGGTGCGCAGGTCTGTTCCCTAGAAGCCGCGCGTAGGCGACGTGGTGTGTGTCCCAACCTTTTCCTCCTCTCTCCTATCACGTCCTCCCTCCCTCCCGCCTCCCTCCACCTCCGCGGCATAATAGCCGTTGATGCTAGCAGTAGCCGTGCCCGAGCACCAGGCTCTATGTTTGCATGCCGCCTCTCCAGGGCCGCCGCACTGGCCGTGGAGGTGGATGATGGGTACGGGTTAGGTGACGGGGCCGGGAGTTTTACCAAACCTTGGCGCCCGTGCTGCTAGATACCGCGTGTTTCTGCCAGCAGCTAGTGAATGCCGCGCCAAGCTGACCGTCTTTTCGGCGAATCAGAGCGCAATCCAAATCCTCGTCGTCGTCGTCTTCGTCGTCGTCGTCGTCTTCTTCGTCGTCTGCGTCGTCGTCGTTGCCGTCGTCGTCGTCGTCGACTTCGTCGTCGCCGTCGTCGTCGGCGTCGTCTTCGTCGTCGGCATTGTCAGCGTCGTCGTCGTCGTCGTCGTCAGCGTCGGCGTCGTCGTCGTCGCCGTCGGTGTTGTCGTCGTCGTCGTCGGTGCCGTCGTCGGCGAAGTCGTTGGAGAACTCGCCCGCAACGTCTTCCGTTGTCGACGTTGCCATGATACCGCTCCCGCCCAAGTCGCCGACTCGCAACGAAGTGCCCGCTTGTGCGTGCCCAACGATCAGCGCCACTGCGGCCGCGTCGGTCGCGCCAGACCAGCCGGCCGTTGCGCGCGCGTGCTTGGGTTGGCGCGGCCGCAGAGACGCACCAGCCAACGCCGAGCATGCATCGCAATCGCCACCTCATGGGTTTTGCAAACCAAGTTGCGCGTGGGTGGGTGGGATGTTTGCAAGAGCTTGGGCTGTGCCAACTCGTTTGTTAAAACCAATTGCACCACATAGATTGCACCACGTAGGTTGCACAATCTAATCGAAGAATCGACCTTATCCCCCCCGGAGTTAACGGGTCATCTTTTCGTATTGCAATTTGCATATGATTTTGCTGCATCGTCCATCTTACCGGTGAGCTCATATTATCCCAGCCAGGCCGGTCTCGCCACCTTCCCGCCATCTTGTGGACAAAATTACTATGCGCGCGCATTCGTTTATCAAAAGTCATACGTTGTCAAGAATCCTTTGCAACAGTCAGGCGAAGTGCGCACGCGCGCGTCGTCGCGCGCGTATACCGAAATCCTTGAAACACCTTCGGTTTCGGAAGGACTCGCAATCGAGTTTCCAAAAAAACATACACAAGCACAGGGTCTCGCAACACTGGTTCCCCCAAAAAACTTACGCGCGCGATCTTTCGAAATCTTGCGAAAACCATAGGTTTTTCCACACTTCCAAGAAGTAATACCAAACGGGCTTCGCGCGCGCATAACGAAATCTTTCGAACGCCTTTGCGCGCGTGCCGTCGCGAGAATCCTTTGCGGAAAACGGGACGGAGTGCAGACGCGCGCGTCGTCGCGCGCGCATGCCGGAATCATTTAAAAACTTTTGGTTTCGGACGGATTTCAAAATCGTGTGTCCGAGAAACATACAAAACACAAGGTTTCGCAACACGGATTTTCAACAAAAGCGTGCGCGCGCGCTGTTGCGTCGTCGTCGTCGTCGTCGCCGTCCTCCCTCTTCCCTCGTCGCCGTCGTCGTCGCCGTCGTCGTCTTTTGTCTTTCCTCGTCGTCGTCGCCGACGCCGTCGTCCTCAGGCGTCGTGGTCATTTTCGTCGTCGTTGTCGCCGTTGTCGTCCTTCCTCCTCCTCCCTTGTCGTCGTCGTCGTCCGTCGTCGGCGTCTCGTTGTCGTCCCTCTTAATTCGTCGCCGTCGTCGTCGTCGTCGTCGTCGTCATCATCCCTCCTCCCTCGTCGTTGACGTCGTCCGCGTCGCCGCCCTCCCTCCTTCGTCGTTCGCGTCGTCGCCGTCCTCCGTCTTCCCTCGTCGTTGTCGACGTTGTCGCCGTTGTCGTCCTCCCTCCTCCCTCGTCGTCGTCGTCGTCTTCGTTGGCGACGTCGTCGTCGTCGTCGGCGTCGGCGTCGTCGTCGTCGTCGACGTCGGCGCCGTCGTCGTCGCCGCCGTCGCCGCCGTCGTCGTCGTCGTCGTCGTCGTGATCGTCTTCGTCGTCGGCGTCGTCGACGTCGTCGACGTCGTCGTCGTCGGCGTCGTCGGCGTCGTCGTCGGCGTCGTCATCGTCGTCGTCGTCGTCGTTGTCGTCGGCGTCGGCGTCGTCGTCGTCGTTGTCGTCGTCGTCGTTGTCGTCGTCGTCGAAGTCGTCGGAGACGTCGCCTGTGTCGTCGTAGTCGTCGTCGACGGCGTTGTCGTCGTCGTCGTCGTCGACGTCGCTGTCGTCGTCGGCGTCTGTGTCATTGCAAATGCCATTTGGTACCGACCATCACGGTCGTAAGAGGTTTTGCAAACCAAGCTGCGGGTAGGTGGGTGGGATGTTTGCAAGAGCATGGGATGTGTCTTGTACGTGCTCGCGCGCTATGTGTTGTCCAGCGGGCCCTCCCCACCGTGTGCCGTACCAGGATACGGCTGAACAGAACTCTCCTCAGCCCCTGTTTGCTCAAGATTTCTTGGGCACCAGTCTCGCCGCTTCGTGCATGCAGGCGGCGGCCGGCTGGGTTCTTGGGATCCTCGCGTCCCGCTGGTCCGCGCCGGCTCCGCCCGCGGACCCGTCCTGCACCTGCATCTTCAGCGGGCACGAGCCGGGCTCGGGCGTGCTGAACATCCTCCGGGAGCAGCTCTCGCGCTGCGGCCCGGAGCACCTCGGGGCGGCCTGCCCCGCGTGCCCGGCCTGCGTGTGCCCGCAGTGCCCGGCCCCAGTGGCTCCGACCGGGGCCTGGGTGCTCGTGGTCCTCGTCGGGCTCGCGAGCTTCGCCGCCGGGGTGGCCGCTGCGGCTGCCTGGCTGCTTCGGGCGGGGCCGCCTCGCGCGGTCCTGCCGCCGCTGGCCCTCGCGGAGGGTCCTGCTGGGGAGCTCGTGGGTGCGGCGACGCCGGCGTCCCTCCAGCGAGTGCGGAGGCGGGCTGGTGCCGTGAATGCCGAGGGCGCTTGACGTTCCCTACGCCCAGTGCCTCGTGCGGTACGACGACGACGAGAACTTCCAATGGCACCACAGGGTCCTCCTCGTCAAGGGGCCGGACCAATGGTGGGTGTGGGTGACTCCCGACGGCGAGATCGCGGCAGCCAACTTGGGTGGCTTCCGCGTGTGTGCCCTCCAGCGAGGGGGCGCCTTCCCCGACCGCTACCGTGGCAATATGTACGTGTTCGACGACGCCGACGTGGACGCCGAAGAGATGCACCAGTACTACCGCGAGGCGCGGGCGCTGGGGGACATCCTCGGGTACCCCGCCTCGGCCGGCCCCCTCGCCCGGGACGAGCGCTGGTTCGTCTCGGACCCGACCTCGGCCCACTACGGCGAGGAGGTGCCCGCGGCCTCAGTTGGCAACGAGGAGGTGCTCATCCGTCGGGGCGAGGTGGGGATCGTGCAGATCGACGACGTGTGGCAGACGGCGGTGCGGGTCGAGGCCGGCGGCTCCTTCGAGGAGTGGCAGGCCCGAGCACGTGGGGGCCCCGGTCGGGACCCACGTATCGCTGGCGACGAGCGCGACGAGGAGAAGGACCGTTTCATGAGCTTCCGCACCTCCGTGTCGAAGATGCGGGAGCAGACCATCCCTGGGTGGCCCCTCAAGGGGAAGCGCGCCACGCGCGAGGCCTGCCTCGCTCTTCGGGATGCCGGACAGGAGGGTTGGGACGAACACCATACGACATGGGTCAGGAGGTCCGGCATCCCGGAGAAGAGCAACACAGCCCGCGAGCACCGGATGCTCTGCTCCGTCCTCCGCATTCTCCAGCAGTTCGACCAGCTGGATCTCTACAACGTGGCGGGGGTGGAGTACATGGTGCGCCGCATGAAGCAGCTGGAGGCTGCCACCAGGCGCAACCCGCGCCAGCCCGACTTCGACGGGCTCGACGTGGTGCTGGATGCCGCGATCGACGAGTCTGGCGGCTTCGTGCTCCCGGTGTTCGACGCCTGGGTCGGCGAGCAGCAGCGGTCCGAGGCGGCCATCATGAAGGCGGGAAGGCAGTGGCGGGAGGAGACTTCGGCGAGCGGCTCGAAGGAAAAGCCGCCGAAGCATCCCAAGAAGGAGGGCAACGGGTAGGCGGGCGTGGAGCCCCCTGCCCTGCCGTCCCAGCCCGCGGGCTCGCCGCCTCGCGCCGCTGGGCCGGCCTTCACGGCGTGGGCTGCTCCACGTCGGCAGTTTTGTTTTCAAGGTCATGGCTCGTCGCGATCATCGTCGTCACGGTGAGCCTCTTCCACTTCCGGTCCCGCAGCCCTCCGGGTTCGTGGACCTGGCCGACGCGCCGAGGTACCTGGCCCTCCGTGCTGTACGTCGGCGTTGTCGCGAACACCGACTTCGGGAGGCCGTTCGCTCGGTCAACGACCTCTCCCGTGCTTCGGTCCACGGGTTCGGCAGCGTGCCAGCCCGTGGCTCCACCACGCCCGGCGAGCCCTCCGCCACGCAGGCCAGCTGCCTCGCTCACATGCGTCGCAACATCGGTCGGCACGGCCCACGGCCGCCTGGGCTCACACCTCGCGGAGCCCTTCAGGAGCTCCTCAAGTCCGACTCGCTGTATGCCGGGGCGCCCTCCAAAGTCGCGCCCTACAGTGAGGACAAGCTCAAGTTCTGGAAGTCGAAGATCGTCCCGAAGCGCGTCGAGGACATCTGCCCCGACTTCGTCGTCCGCGCCTTCGCCGACCCCGATCGGTACGTGCGGAAGCCGGATAGGGTCTTCTTGGCCGACGCGGAGGGGCTCGACCCCATCGTGCCCTACTGGGACCCCCACCTTGCTGGCTCGCGCGACGCGCGGGTCAGGTTTGTCCGACGCCTGGCGGACCGAGGCCTTGTCGGCTACCGTCGGCGTATTCGTGCTCGCGTGGGCTGCTTCTTCGTCGAGAAGAAGGGAGGGTTCATCAGGCTCGTGGTCGACGCCCGTGAGACGAATCGGACCCACTGGAGCCCACCGCACGCTGCCCTCGGGACCCCGGCCGCGCTGGCGGAGCAGGACTGGTCGGACGCTGCCCTGGGAGCCTCCGACGCGACCTCCGCGCCCGCCATCTACGGTGCCTCGCTCGACCTGGCCGACAGCTTCTACCAGTTCTGCTCGGACGCCCTCGCCGAGGACTTCGGCATGGACTACCCCGAGTCCGCGTCAGTGTACGGGGCGACGCACGTCTGGGAGGATGGCCACCTCGTCCCCGTCGGCGCCGACGACTTGGTGTTCCCGACCTTCCGTGGCGTCGCCATGGGCTGGAGTTGGGCGCTGTGGGTCGTTCACTCGTCGGTCACTTCGTGGGTTGGCCACGCGCTCGCGGGCGGGCCTGCGAGCCTCGTCTTGGACCGACAGCCGCCGCGTCCGGCGGCCCCTGGCAGGCCCGCCGGCTCCGTCTACGTCGACAACGTGGGCATCCTGGGGCTCTCCGCCGCCGATGCCGCGGCGGGCCTGGCCAGCGTCATGGAGGAGCTCGACCGCCGGGGGATCGTGTACCACGAGGTCTGCGAGCCGTCCCTGGAGTTCGGTATGGTGGGCGTGGTGTACGATGGCGTCCGTCGGACTCTGCGTCATTCCGACGAGCGCGCCTGGCGGCTTTACCTCGCCTGCCTGGAGCTGGAGCGCCCGGGCGTGCCCCGCGCCGCGTGGCAGGTGCGGGTCGTCCTCGGACACTTCATCCAGCACTGCCTTCTGCTGCGGCCGGCCATGTCCATCTTCAGGCACCTCTACAGGTACGTGGACGAGTGCCGGCTTGGGCCGCCTTCCGCTCTGCCGGGCCCCGCTCGGCAGGAGGTCCGCGTCTTCCGAGGGCTCATCTTCCAGGCAGTCGTCGACCTCGCCGCGCCCGTGTCGGACATCGTCCTCTGCTCCGACTCCTCCGAGGCGGGCTACGCCCTACATCGCCGGCGCTGCGACCCCGATGCGGTGCGCCGACTCGCGCGCCTTCGGGAGCGCTGGCGCTTCACGCCCGACGAGAAGCGGCCCGAGGCGTTGGAGGACGACACCTACACGCCCGGCTGGCTTCCTGGCGCTGGAGGGGTGCTCGGCGAGGGCGACCCCAGCTGCGGCATCGCGACCTGGGCCCCGCCGCCGAGGCGGGCCGACGAGCGCCCCCACGGCACCGTGCGGGCTCGGGTTGCACAGGCACCGCGGCGTGCGACCTTCGAGGACATCCCCAACGAGCTCGTGGCCCCAGAGGCCTGGTCGCTTGTCGTGGAGGGTGCCTGGAGGACGCGAGCGCCCATCCACATCCTTGAGGCCCGGATCGCCCTCGCGGGGCTTCGGCACGCCTCCAGGAGCCTCGAGTGCCACGGGCGCCGCGTCCTCAGCCTCGGGGACAACATGGCCGAGGTGCTCTCGACCGAGAAGGGCCGCGCCGTTGACGTCGGCCTCGGCTCCGTGTGCAGGCGCAGCGCCGCCGTCCAGGTGGCCACCGGCATCCGCTGGCGGCGCCGATACCTTGACACGGGGAGGAACGTCAGCGATGGTGGTTCGCGCAAGGCCCTGCAGGGTGTGTACCGCCCTGGGCAGCGCCGCGTCGGGCCCGGCGCCGCCGTCGCCGGGGCCGCGGGACGGCCTGGTGCGGCTCCGCCCCCGCCGCCGCCGCTGGGACAGGCCGCTGGCGCTGCGGGCCCCGCTCGGGCTGCCGGCGCCTCGGCGCCGCCTGCCGTCGCGGGGGACCCAGCGCGCCGACGAGGGGGGGAGGATTCAGACCTCCGTCGTCACACCCCTCGGCCGCTCCCCCGCGACGGTCCGCCGCGGCACCCCAGGCGCGTGCCGGCCGCCCCGCGTGACGTGCTCCTTCGGCGAGGCCGGCAGGGGCCGCGCAAGCCCGCCTGGCTCGCGCCCCCGCCGGGCCTCTCGGCGCCCTCGGTGGTTTGGCCGAGGCGGCCGCGTCGCGGCCACCTTTTCGCGGGCGCGGGCTCCGCCCGCCGCCCGCCACCGCCCTGTCGTGGCTCGGCCGGCCGCTGGGGCCGGTGTGGGCCCAGGACGCAGCCAGTCCGAGTGGACGAAACGTCAGATCACGGCCTGTCTCTCCTGCCTCCTACTACGTCTGCGTCCACTACGCCAGCCGCTGCGCGGGCTCCGCGACCCCGGGCTGCCTTGGAGGTCTTCTCGGGCTGCGGGCGCTGGACTGGTGCCCTGGCCCAGGCGGGCCTCGTCGTCGCGGCCCCCATGGACATCAAGCACGGGCCCTGGTGCGACCTCCTCAACCCGAAGGTCGAGTCTCGGGTACGTTCCTGGATCACCTCTCGGGCTGTCTGGTTCGTCCATTTCGGCACCCCGTGCACCCCGTGGTCTATCTCTCGGCGAGGGGCTCGCGAGGTCTCCGCCATCAGGGCTGCCCGTCGGTGTGCTCACGTCACGGTGCGTCTCCTGGAGGTCTGCAGCCGCTACGGGATCCACTGGTCTCTGGAGAACCCTCAGTCCTCGGGCCTCTTCCGCTGGGCCCCGCTCCGGAAGTTCTTGGACCAGCACTCGCGCTCCTGGGCTACCTATCACTGCTGCCGGTTTGGGGCGCCCTACAAGAAGCCCACTACTGTCGTCTCAAGTCTGGGGGCCCTGCACGACATCGGCCTGCTCTGCGAGGGGGGCCACAGGCACGAGCACCTGTCTGGGAAGGTGCGCGTCCGTACGTCCAAGGGGGGGCTCAAGCATCAGTGGAAGACCACGTTGGCCGGCGCGTACCCTCCGGGCGTCTGCCACCTTGCCGCCAGCATCCTGGCGGCAGCGGCGCCGCGTGGCGCCAGGAGGCCAGATGGTGCTCCACTACTCGAGGAACGATGGCAGGCTGACCTCTGCCGGGCGGCGGGCTGCGACTTCGGCCCTCGGGCGCTCCCGTGCCCGGCCTGCCCCTCGCGCTGGGCCCCGCTCTGGAGGGCGGACGCCGAGCAGTGGGGCGGCGTCTGGGGGCCCTCGAGGCCCCCCGCTGGAGGACGCTCCGTCCGTGGGCCGCGGGCCAGTGCTCCGACGCCCCGCCGCTGCCGATGCCGCGCGGAGGCCTCGCGTCCGGCGGGGGCCCGCTGACTACAACCCAGGCTTCCTCCGGCGCTCGAGGGTCACCGCCACGACCGCCGAGCGGTACCACGCCAGCCTGCACGAGTTCGCCGCGCAGATGGGCCTGGACCCGGCGCGCTGGACCGCCCGTGACCTCCCCGCCGTCGACGCCGCCCTCGACCGCTTCCTCGAGGAGCTCTTCGTTGCCGAACGGTCGCGGGGCGATGCTCGGTATGCGCTCGCGGCTGTCGCCGACCATTTCAACGTCAGCCTCCGCCAGCCAGGGGTCCTCCCGCTCGCTCGCGCCGCCATGGCTGGCTGGGGCAAACTGGAGCCTGACTCGACTTCGGACCCCCTTCCATGGTCGGCCGCTGTGCTGATGGCGCACCACCTGTCGCGGACTGGCGTCGAGTCCGACCTCGAGGCTGCCCGCGGCCTCGTTGTGCAGTTCGACACCTACCTGCGGCCCTCGGAGCTGGTGCTCATGCCTCTGGTCGCCTGCTTCACGCCAGGCATGCATGCTGGCGTTCACTACAACAAGTATGGGATGGTCGTCGCGCCGTCCAGTCAGGTGGCCGGCCAGCTCATCGGCATCCGCACCAGCAAGACTGGCGTGCAGGACGACACCGTCCTCTTTGACGATGCCAGTCGGCCTGGCGTAGTCGGCGCTTTTGCCGCGCTGGTCCGCCAGGCCCGCCGTGCCCGCTCGCAGACGTTGCTTCCTAGTCACACGTATGTCTCGTACAATAGAGTGCTGCAGCGGGCCGCCAAGGCCGTCGGCATCCCTTTCAAAGTCACGCCTCACCTCGCCAGACACGGAGGCCCCAGTGAGGACTTCCTCCGCCGTGCCAGGTCGCTGCCCGAGATCCAGGCGCGTGGGCGCTGGGCCTCGTTCCGCAGCGTGCAGAGGTACGAGAAAGCCGGCCGCCTCCTCGCGGCCATCCGAAAGCTTCCGCCTGCTGTCCGGTCCGCAGCCTGCAAGGCCGAGGCTCGCGGTCTTTCTTTTCTAGCGTGAGTAACTTTTCATTGAATCGTTTCTTTGCGGCCGTGGGCCAGTGGAGTGTTATGGGAATTTCTCCCCAGCTGCTCTCCAGACTGTGATACGGGACTTGGTTGGCCGCCGCCTTTTCGGCCCTGGCGATCCTGGACCTCAGTCGCCGGTGGCCCCTCGGAGCGGCTAGCCTCTCTCTCTCACAAGTCGCCAGCGACGTGGTCGCCTGGAGAGTGGAAAATACATCGTCCAGGTGCGACGGGCCGTGGCCCGACCGTTCCCCTCTCGCCCTGTCGATCTCTCCATGGCGGCCTCTCTGGTGGGGGCGTTATACAAGTCAACATTGTACGTGCTCGCGCGCTATGTGTTGTCCAGCGGGCCCTCCCCACCGTGTGCCGTACCAGGATACGGCTGAACAGAACTCTCCTCAGCCCCTGTTTGCTCCCCGCCCGCGTGCCACCCTTTGCGCATAGGTACTGCATAATGTTCTGTTAATGAGCTGCTGGACTTGGTTGGCCGCCGCCTTTTCGGCCCTGGCGATCCTGGACCTCAGTCGCCGGTGGCCCCTCGGAGCGGCTAGCCTCTCTCTCTCACAAGTCGCCAGCGACGTGGTCGCCTGGAGAGTGGAAAATACATCGTCCAGGTGCGACGGGCCGTGGCCCGACCGTTCCCCTCTCGCCCTGTCGATCTCTCCATGGCGGCCTCTCTGGTGGGGGCGTTATACAAGTCAACAAAATCATACGTAACAATCAATTGCACCACATACATTGCACCATAACTATTACACACAATAGGTTGCACAACATGTAGTGTACAATCTAGATTGCATCACATATTGCATCATGCACATTGCACACCACATGTTCTACAACGTCTATTTGACCACGTAGATTGAGTCGCATAGATTGCGCAACATACGTTGCACCGCCCAGATGACACAACATAGGTTATACTATATAGTCTGTGCCACATATATTGCACCACATACTTTGCCCAATAGATTGTACAGCGTATGTTGCACCACACATTTTGCTCCACATCGATTGCACCACATATATGTCATTACATCTAGTCCACACTATCGATGGCACAACGTCTGTGGTACAACATACTTTGCACCACGTACAGTGTACATCAGATATGTCACAGCACAAACGGCACAACAGATATTGAACCCACGTGGATATCGTCACAATGCTTGCATTGCATAGGTTGCATAACATATATGGCACAGCATATGTAGCACAGCGTAGACTGTACAACGTGGATTGCACAACACATATGCCAGCACTGTTAGCCAGCGTGGGCCCCGAGCAGTGGGTTCTTGCAGTCTATGCGGTGCAATCTATGTGGTGCAGTGTATGCGATGCAAACTATGTAATGCAATATATGCGGTGCAATGCGTGCGGTGCAATCTATGTGGTGCAGGCTACGCGGTACAACCTCTGTAATGCAACCAATGTTGTGCAATCTATGTGGTGCAATTGGTCTTTACCCATGAGTTGACACATCACATGCTCTTGCAAACATCCCACCCACCCACCCGCAACTTGGTTTGTAAAACCCATGCGGTGGCGATTGCGACGCATGCTTGGCGTTGGCTGGTGCATCTCTGCGGCCGCGCCAACCCAAGCACGCGCGCGCAGCGGTCAGCTTGTTTGGCGCGACCGACGCTGCCGCGGTGGCGCTGACTTCTGGGCACGTCCCAGCGGGCACTTCAGGGCGAGTCGGCGACTTGGGCGGGCTCGGTGTCATGGCAAGGTCGGCGGCGGTAGATACGATGATGATAGTGGCGATGCTGGTGACGATGTTCGCACCGACGACGGCTCGATCAGTGCGGGCACCGATGCTGATCACGCCGACGACGATGACGGCGTCCTCGCGTCGGTGATGAAGGTTTTGGAAAGAATTCGACATGCGCGCGCGGCCGTCGCGCGAGAGTGGCCCGCGTGGTTTTTATTTGACACGGATCGTGCCCCCCTCAGCACGCGCGCGAGGGCGTGCGAATGATTTCGGCGTGCGACGCCAAAGGCCCCTGTGGCAATATTTTGTTGGTGGACAACTGATGTTGCGAAACAGTGTGTTCTTATATGTTTTTTTTTGGATACTCGGTCTTGACAGTGTTACGAAGCCGAAGGTTTTGACGGATTCCGACATGCGCGCGCGACGACGGGAGTGCGTGCACTTCGTTTCATGTTTTGCAAGAGGATTTTCGCGACGGCGCACGCGCAAGGGCGTTCGAACGATTTCGACATGCGCGCGCGAAGTCCGTTTGGTAGCATTTTCTGAAAATGTTGGAACAAATATTGTTTTCTTAAGAATTCGCAAGAGCGCGCATTTTTGTGTTGAAAATCCGTTTTGCGAAACACTGTGTTTACATGTTTTTGGGTACTATATTTTGAAACTTCTACGAAACCGGCAACTTTTGACTGATTTCGGCATGCGCGCGACGACGCGCGCGTGTGCGTCTCGTTGCTTTTTTTTGGAGGGGATTCATGAAAACATATGTCTTTTGATGAACGAGTGTGCGCGCGTTTTTTTCGGCAGAGGATGGCGGGGAACGGGGGGTATACCGGCGCCCTTGGGGTGGTGCGAATTCACATTTAGGATGGACAGTGGGGTAGAAACGCATGTAAACTGCACATCCCCAAGGGGCACGGATAACTTCGGCTTCGGGAGGATGGCGGAGTCTATTTTCAAGAATTTGCGCGGCAACCTACATACTGCAATCTATATCTGGTGCGACCTACGTGGTGCAATTAATTTTGGCCCATGAGTTGACGCATCCCAGGCTCTTGTAAATATTCCACCCACCCACGCGCCACTTGTTTTGCACAATTCATGCGGTGGCGATTGCGATGTATGCTTGGCGTTGGCTGGTGTATCTCTGCGGCTGCGCCAAATGTAGTGCGCGCGTGCAACGGCCAGGTAGTTTGGCGCCGCCGACGCGGCCGCGGTGGCGCTGACCGCTGGGCGCATCCCAGCGGGCACTTCACTGCGAGTCGGCGACTTGGGGCGCGGTGTCATGGCAACGCCGACTACGGTAGACACGATGATGATTGTGGCGATGCTGGTGGCGATGTTCGCACCGACGAAGGCGCGGCCAGTGCGGGCGCCGATGCTGATCACGCCGACGACGAAGACGGCGTCCACGCGTCGGTGATGAGGGGTTTTGAGAGGGTTCGACATGCGCGCGCGGCCGAAGCGCGAGAGTGGCCCGCGTGGTTTGTATTTGACACGAATCGTACCGCCCCCAGCGCGCGCGCGAGGGCGCGCGAATGATGTTGGCATGCGGCGCCAAAGGCCCGCATGGCAGAATTCAATATCTGGTTGAGATAAAACAACCGATGGTTTTCCCGGCAATTCGCAAGAGCTCGCGCGACTGTTTGTTTGGAAATCATGCTGCGAAGCCATATGTTTTTGAATGTGTTTTGGAGACTCGGTTTTGACATCGTTACGACATCGATTGTGTTTGAAGGATTCCTGCATGCGCGCGCGACGACGCGCGGACGCAAACCCATTGTTTGCAAGATGGCTCTCGCGACGGCAGGCGCGCAAGAGCATTCGAAAGATTTCGACATGTGCGCGCGAAGCCCGTCTGGTAGTATGTTCTAGAATTGTTGAACAAAACCAATGGTCAAACCACATACGCGTTTTTTTGTGTTGTTTTTTGTTGATTAAACAAATGTCGGCATGCGCGCGCGACCACGCGCGCGTGTGCACCTCGCCCATCTTTTTGAAAGGGATTCATGGCACCTTTTAATGTTTGATGAAAGAGTGCGCGCGCATCGTGTTTGCAGAGGATGGCGGGGGTGGGTGGGTGGGTGGTGGGGGGGGGGGGGGGTCGATGCTGGCTTGGCTGGGATGGTCCGAGTTTGTATTTAGGATGGGCGACGGGGCAGAATCATATGTACATTGCAATGCGAAAAATTTGATCGATGAAACCGGCTGTGTTGATGGTGAATCTTAATATTTTGTTGGGAAGGAGACTTCGTTTTAAATAGCGAGTTGACAAATCCCATGCTCTTGAAAACATCTCACTACCCACCCGCAGCCTGGTTTGCAAAACCCATGCAGTGGCGATTGCGATGCATGCTTGGCGTTGGCAGGTGCATCCCTGCGGCCGCGCCTACCCTGGCACGCGCGCAGCGGCCAGCTAGTTTTGCGCCGCCGACACTGCCGCGGTGGCGCGGACCGTTGGGCGCATCCCAGCGGGCACTTCACTGCGAGTCGGCGATTGGGCGGGCACGGTATCATGGCAACGCCGACAACGGTGCACACGACGATGGTAGTAACGATGCTGGTGACGATGTTCGCACCGACGAAGGCGCGGCCAGTGCGGGCGCCGATGCTGATCACGCCGACGACGATGACGGCGTCCTCGCGTCGGTGATGAAGGTTTTTGAGAGAGTTCGACATGCGCGCGCGGCCGACGCGCGAGAGTGGCCCACATGGTCTCATTTGACACGGATCGTGCCCCCCCCCAGCACGCGCGCAAAGGGCGTGCAAATGATGTCGGCATGCGGCGCCAGAGGCCCGCTTGGCAGAATTCCGCGAACCTGTTGAAACACCGTTTTTTTTGGTGCTGAAAATTCGCAAATGCGCGCGCGCATAAAAAAAACAACTGATGTTGCGACACCATGTGTTTTTGACTGTTTTTGGGCATTCGGTTTTTCAGTCGTTACGAAACCGAAGGTTTTTGAAAGATGTCGGCATGCGCGCGCCTCGACGCGCGCGCATGCATCTCGTGCTGTTTTTTTGTGTAAAAAGGATTCTCGCGACGGCGCGCGCGCAAAGGGCGTTCGAACGACTTCGACATGCGCGCGCGAAGTCCTGTTGGTATCATTTGTTGAAACGGTTGAAAAACCAGTGTTTTTTTTATGAAAACTTGTGTTGCGAAACCATGTGTTGTTATACGTTTTGTGGCAGTCGATTATACAATTTTTCCGAAACGAAGTGTTTTTATCATATATATATATAAAGGATGTCAATATGCGCGCACGACGACGCGCGCGTGTGCACATCGTTTATTTTGTTGCAGGGGATGGTTGATAACTGATGTTTGTTGATAAACGGTCGTGATCGTATACAATTTTCGTTGCAGAGGATGGTGTGGGGGGGTCGATGCCGGCTGGGCTGGGATGGTACGGATTCATATTTCGGATGGGCGGTGGGGCAGAATCATACGGGAATTGCAAACAAATGTGGACCAATAAAGCCAGGAGGGGTGGTGGTGGATTCGAAGTCTTTTCTTTCGAAAGGAGAACCAATGCGACGGCAGCGGCGGAGACGGGCGGCACCGCCCGCAAAAACCGCCAGTCGCCCCGAGCGGCGGGGACGGCGACGGCGGCGACAAGCGGCACCTCCCATAAAAAACGCCATTCACCACTCCGAGATGTTTTAGCCAATGAAAATTCCCTAAATGCAAACAGTGTTTGCGGAATCTAGTGCCACATCGATTGGTCCATATACATTAGACCAAATATTTTGCCTCACGCGTATGTGTATGTATAGACATATATATATACACATATATATACACGTTCTCTCTCTCTCTCATATATATATATATGTATATATACATATTCTCACATATACACACATATATTTATACGCATGCATGTATCTAAGTATGTGTGTACTTACATACACGAATATATGAAAACACAGTTGAACTACATATGACCACAACTTTATTTATACAAGGCACACAATGCTTGGGGCCCACACTGGCTGACGCTGTATACATATATATATATATATAGATATACATATAGGTTTTGGGAGAGAGGGGGGAGGAGGAACGGCAGGCTCCTCAATGATACTCGCAGCGTTTTGGAGGGGTGCCTGCGTCTTCGAAGTCTTGGTGTCCTGTGGGGATCCTTCTTGGGCAGTCTTCGGGCCTTTTCGATCATTGATGAGATTTTGGTGGGCCGAGTAACATGGGACATCTAGCAACATCGCAATATGTATACCAGGTTTTCGAAGGAGTTTGGTTGTGTTAGGCCTTCCGTGGTTCCTCTCGGGGCCTCTCATGGATCCTGCTGGTGACTCCTGGTCGTTTTGGAGGCGTCTTGGACTTCTTGTGGCCTCTGTGGACTGTCTTGGGGGCATCTTGGCGCCCTGTGGGCTGCCATGGCGGCCCTTGTCTTAGGGATGGTGGGGCTCTGTGCGTTTCCTGGGCCCTCTCGCGCTAAGCACCCGCCTCCAAATCGAGAAACCTGATCTACCGAGAGAAGGGAAGGGCGAGGGGAAGCACAGACATTTCCCATGCTGGCAGCCACGGGCTCGGCGGATTCTGCCCCTGACCGGCGCTGGCCCAGGGGTGCTGGGGCAACCAAGGGGTGCACATGCTGCTACTCCCCAGACCTTTCCCGGGGCGCGTTCTGACCAGGACTGCGAGGCGAATCCAGCGGTGGCGACGCGAAGGTTCGCGTCGCCACCGCTGGATTCGCGATGCGAAGGATGCCCCAAAAAGGCGAAGACGAGGCAAGGGTAGCGGCACGGGTACCTCTTTCTGATCCGAGGTGCGCTGCGTGGGCCCCGTGGTGCACTCGCCATACCTGGCCAAGCAGCACCGGCCGAGCGACGGCAGGCTGCCACGGAGCGCCGCTCCCGTGCCCACGGACAGAGCGTGGCATCCTGCGGCCAGGGGCGGCGAGCACGACCTCCGAAGGAGCTTGCAGCGGGCTGACTTCCTCCTCCTCCTCCGTCCTCCTCCTCTCCTCCTCCTCCTCCTCGCCTCCTCCTCCTCCTCCTCCTCCTCGCCCTCCTCCTCTCCTCCTCCTCCTCCTTCTCCTCCTTCTCCTCCTCCTCCTCCTCCTCCTCCTCCTCGTCCTTCTCCCAGGGCGACGGAGCAGCAGCCGAGCCAGCTCTGCCAGCAGTTGCACGGGGCGTCGCCGCCAGCACCCAGCGAGGGCGCCGCGAGCTGCCCCGCCCCGGATCCACGGCTGGGGCCTGCGGAGCGGACGGTGGAGGTGGCCGACGGCGCCAAGGCTCGAGTGGTGAAGCAGGTCGGCGGGCCTCCGCCTGGCCATGACCCCTCTGATTGGCTGGCTCCGCTCGCCGTCGGCGACGAGGTAGAGGTCAGGTACGTCGGCTCCGTGGCATCGGACGACTGGGGCTTCGTGTGGGCGAGCAGGGCCGGCGAGTCTGGCTGGGTGCGGGCGGAGGTGCTGCAGCATTGACGCCGGTACCCCCCCGCGCTCACCCACCGCCGCTGCAAGCCCCCCCCCGCCCCCCTCCGCACCGCCAAACACACCACTCGGCCCCCGCCCTACCCTCGCTCCAACACCCCTTCCGCCGCTCCTCCCCCTCTCCCACCTCCTCCCCGTCCGTCCCTCCGCGCTTCCTATCACACTTCCCCGCTCCCCCCGCTGCCCTCCTGCCCCCCTCTCCTCCGTGCGCTCCGCGGCGCGGCGTGGGCGGGGCAGCCGGCCTGGGGACGCGGAGGCCCGTCGGCCGAGCTTCGAGGCGTTAAATTACGCGCCGCCTGCGGCAGAGGGGTCGCTCTGTCTCAGTCCGGGGGGGCTTGCCAGCGATCAGGCGGACGCGTAGCTGC
The DNA here is from genome assembly GCA_963575745.1 of Prorocentrum cordatum. Taxonomy (NCBI): domain Eukaryota; class Dinophyceae; order Prorocentrales; family Prorocentraceae; genus Prorocentrum; species Prorocentrum cordatum. The sequence continues at coordinate 152,069 of CAUYUJ010019960.1, forward strand.
CTCGACGCGCCCGTCTTGGAACGCAACACGCACCGTGTTCGAAGTGTCCGTGTCAACACGCTGCGCGTTGGCTCGGCCCGTGTCGCCTCACGTCTGGGCGAACGTATCGCGCCAGGCCTGCGTTTGTTTTCAGTCTACGTGTTGAGCGCGTTCCGTGCCAGCCCGCTGCGTGTTGCGTGTGGCGCGTCGGGGCAGCTGCAGCGGAGACCCGTGCGGCGAAGCACCCCTTCCTTGCCTCCAGGGTGCCCTGGGTTCCCTGGGCCTCGACGGCCCCGCCGTGGGCGGCGCGGCGCCCCCGCGCCCAAACTTCAGGCGCACGCCCTGGGTTCCCTGGGCCTCGGGGCTGGGCTTCCTGCGCCAGGCTCCCCGCGGTCGGGCCCCCGCTGTGTGAAGGACGGGCGACGTCCTCGCCGCCCGCCCCGGGCGCGGACCGATCGGCGGCCCGAGGGCTCGCCGCCCGGGTTGGGCGGCGGGCTCCCGCGGAGGACGGCACCCTGGCGCCCTCTTGGCCTGCACGCCGACGACGAGGAGGAGGAGGAGGAGGAGGAGGAGGAGGAGGAGGAGGAGGAGGAGAAGAAAGAGGAGGAGGAGGAGGAGGAGGAGGAGGAGGAGGAGGAGGAGGAGGTCGGAAATTTTGGGCCAGCGTAGGAGTGGCGACGCGCGGCCCCTCGCCGCAGAGCAGAGCCGCACCGGGAGCGCGCTGCTGCGGCGGGAGCGGCGCGCGCGGTCGTCGGAGCGGCGCCTCCTCCCTCGACGAGACGCATAAGAGTGGCCCTTCGCCGGAGGGGCCTCTTGGTGCGGGCACGTTGGGGCCCCCCCCGATCGCCGGACGCGATGCGCTGGCAGCGTCTTGCGCGCGGCGCCTGCGTTTGGTCCCCCCGCGGCCCCCAAAAGGCCGCGCACCAAAGGTCCGTCTTGCCCAGGGTCACTCTTGCGTGTGGCCGACTCCCTGGTCCCCCCTCCTCCTTGTCGTCGTCGCGACGTGATACTCCCGCCTTCCCTCTCTCGGCGGCCTTCTCAGGAGTTCTCCGGGCCTCCCCCCGAAGCCGCAGCAGAAACAACTTCTCAGGAGGCGCGAGGTCCTCTGAGAAGCCCCGCCGCCTGCCGGGAAGGCTTTCTCCTGCTCATTGCTTTCCCCTCGCTCGTCGCCGACTCTCCTCGCTGCAAGTTTGATCTTGGGTGGCACGGCGTTGAAGGAGCCGCTGGCTCTGCACTTGAGGACTCGTGCATGCCAGGTTCGGGGACACATGCAGTCAAACACCCTAGTAAGGACGCGCGGCTTTGCTCAGGGCACCCTTGCGTCCTTGCTCTTCCTTGCTCTTGCGTCCTTGAGGTTTTCGTCGTCCGCCGCCCCAAAAATCCCAACTTCGGCTTCCAAGGGTCTTGCGTCCTTACCGCGAGTCCTTATTAGATTTTTTGACTGTAGGCGTCGCTGGAGTGTGCGAGGTGCGAGAGTGTAGCCAGGCCCTCCTCCTCAGCTTCATCCGTCGCAAGGGTCCAGAGCGAGTCTTCAGCACCACGAGGCTAAGGCCAATCTTATCCTGAGCCAGTGAACAGCTTTCGAAAACTAGGCTGTGCCCAGAGGGCCACTACTTTGGCGCCATATGCCCGTTGGCTTTGGCGATGCCCCAGCCTGGCGATGCCCCAGCCCTTGCTCGTCTTCGGAGCCCTCAGGTTTTTGGAGTCACTTATTTGCGCGGCTCTCCACGTTCATTCGATCATGCTGGATCGTATGCCATACTCTACGATGCGACGTTATTGTATGGCATGCTACTCAACACATTCGCAGGACATGACAGCTTCGCAGCTAATGCCGGTACTATGATGAGTTTTGTCATTCGAGTGGTATTCTATTGTGCTACGGGTTGCAGGTAACCTGGAACGCTACGGTACAGACGCGGATCTGAGACGGCTACGCGTATGCGTTGCCATGCTGTGTCGAGGCATGGCCGGCCACGCCACGATGTGGTTTTGCCACGACGCGCGGTGCTCGGACAAATGCCGTGTCACGCGCTGCTGCGATCACGCGGTAAGAGTGCAATGTGCAGGTTTGCTGAAGAGGTGTACACATGGTTAACTTCTAATTATTTGAGAGTTCTTAGATTTGTCTGGGGGCTCAGATCCTTTCATTTCTAATTGTTCTATCCTGGGCCTCTTCCGGGCCACCAGGGGGCCAGGAACAATCAGAAACGAGCACACTTAGAAATGGACACGATTAGAAATGAACGACGTGTACGCCATTCGCCGACCCCCCGAAGAGGATGTGTTCGATTGTTTTGCCTTAGGCTGCGCGGTTGCCGCTTCCTGTCGTGTTGCCTGCGTGTAGTTTTGCGTCTGCTTCGGCCTCCTGCGGGCCTCCTTCGAGGCCTTGGGGGCGGCCTCCTGGAGTCTCTTCGAGGCTCGTGGGCCCCTTTGGGGGGCTTCTCGGGGGCCTCTCTTGGGGCACATCTGGGGTCTTGTAGGGGGGCCACATGCGAACCTACCCCCCACGATTTCTGAGGCGGAGGGTGGGGTTCATTTCGCTCAAAAGCTTCCGAGCGAAGTGAGCCCCACCCTCCCCCTCAGAAATCGTGGGGGGTAGGGGTCGGGTTCGCATGTGGCCCCGTATCTTGGGTGCCTTCTTGCGTGGGAGGGCTCTTGGAGTCCCTGCGAGTTCTCCCTCATGGGCCCCTCTCGGGACCCCTCTGGAGGGCTTTTTCGTTGCTTGTCTCGTGGGCATCCTGGGCCGTCTTAGGGCCCTCTTGGGCCGTCTCCAGGCTCCTGTTGGGGGCCTCTTGGGCCGTCTTGGGTTGGTCTGGGGGGGGGGACTCTTAGGCCGTTTGGGCTTTTCAGATGCCCGAAACGTTGTTGATAAGGCGAACACCATTGACATCTTTTTACCAGCGCGGGCCCCAAGCAGTGAGCTACTGGGCTGCAGGTGTGCAAGCTAGGTGGCGCAATATATGTGGTGCAAGCTATGCAGTGCAAGCTGTTATATATCTAGCTGCCTACGGCAAGTCCCGCCAACGTGCCTGAGTTGTGGGTATGAAGCCTATTGTATGTTCGTTGGGATCGTGTGGGAGGCCTCTCGGGGGCTTCTTGGAAGTAGTATTGATGTCTGTTGGGGGCCGTTTTGGAGCCTCTTAAGGCTCTGTTTGGCCTCTTGGGGGCCTCTTGGGGGCCTCTTGAGGGCCTCTTGGGCGCCTCTTGGGGCCTCCTGGGGCCTCTTCGGGCGGAAGGCGTGGAAGTTTGGTTCGTGTTCCCTCTCTCGGGCTCCTTCTGGGGCCTTCTTAGGGCCCTCTTGGGCCGTCTTGGGCGCCTCTTGGGCCGTCTTGGGGTGCCCTTGGGCAGTTTGGAGGCCCTCGTTGGGGCCTCTTTGGCAGTTTTGGGGTGGTTTGGGGGGCCTCTTGGGCCGTCTTGGAGCGTCGGAAGGCCAAACAGGCGAGAACGCCAGCATGCTTCAACAACCTAATGATAATCAATCATTTTTGCCTCGTGGGGCCCTCTTGTTGGGAGGCCTCCTGGAGGCCTCCTGGGGCGTCCTGCAGGCCTCTTGGGCTATCTTGAGGCCATCTCGGGCGTCTTCGAGCGATCGTTCGCCGACTCGGGGTCCTCTTGGACCGTCTTCGGGGCCTCCTGGGCCGTCATGGAAGCCTTGGAGAGCCCCAGGCCCAGGGAGGCGCTTTCTTCGCGGTCACGCCAGGTCGCCAGGAGGTCAGGTGCGCGCACGTGAGTTCCCTCCTGGACCGCGCGCAGGCGGTGATGATCACTGAGGCACACGGGGCAGGGGGCCCACCAGGTGTGGCGCCCCCCCTCGGGTTCGACAGCATGGTGGTCCGCTGGCGCCACGACCGCTCACGCGGGCGTCGGCCTCATCGTCAAAGAGACTGTGTTGAAGAAATTTGGCCCCCCCGCTCTGTGTGGAAGATAATTCTGCCGGGGAGGGCTGCCAAATTAGAGCTCCGTGGCCCGGATGGTGCCTTGGACCTGATCTTGGCCTACTTTCCGCCTGGCGCCACCCTCGGCGAGCACGGCTTGTTCGGCTTCTCGGCCGCCGAGCGGGAGCAGGCCCCGTCTTTTCAGGACCTCCGCGGCCGTCTCCGCTCGCGCCTTTCCCGCGTGCTCGCGCACCGCCAATCGGCGCTGATGATCTTGGGTGGCGACTTCAATTTTCAGTCGGGGCCCTGAAGAAGGAACCCTTTTCGTTGGGGAGGGGCCCCGCGTTCCTTAAGTGTTTCACAGCTTGCCTCAGGTTTTCCTTAGGTTTTCGATCGGGAGTCGAAGTTTACCTTATGGGAAAAAGGGGCCTCGTTCCTTATTTAGGGTTCCTTAGGTCAACGCCCCGACGGTACGCCACGAACGACTTCGATCGCTTTGCGTTCAGCTCGCCGCGCGCCACGGGCCGGATGGACACGTACGCGGGGAAACCTGTCCAGCGCCTGGGCGGCGCCCCCTTCGGCCGCGCGGGGCTGCACCAGCCAGAGCCCGCTCGCGCCGCAGCTGCTTCGAGGGCGACGCCATGCCTCGGAACAAAACAGCGAACCCTCGTGCCACATTCATCCGTCAACGCCTGCCTCGACCGCAGCCTCCCCCCGCGCCTGCCAACTCTGAGTTTGGGGGGCAGGGGTGTGTGTGTACTAATTATTCAGCGAGCGAAGAACGGTATAAGATAAACTTCCCGCCGTCGGGGACACCTGCCCCTGGGCGGCTGGAAAGTTTGTACCCCTACGGTGCCACCGCAAGGGTATAAACTTTCCAGCCGCCCTGGGGCAGGTGTCCCCGACGGCGAAGCAGTTTATTTGATACCGTTCTTCGCCCGTTGATAATTGCTGCCCCCTGCCCACTGGATAGGGTCAACACGAGCCACGACGTCGCGGACCAGATCGACAGGCAGCAGCGCGCCGCCGCGTTGGGAGTGGAGGCCCCAGACGTCCGCCCGCCGCCCCGCCCTCGTGCCCCCCGCCGGCCCGCAGAGGCCCCCTCGGAGAGCCAGCGGCGGGTCGCGCGCGGGAGTTCGAGGCGCGCCTCGCTTCACCACCGCCCGCTTCGGGGGCTCGCCAGACTGCAGAACGTCCAGGGCGGCGGTGGAGCAGGGCGCCGTGCGCACGGCGGCAGGCCGCGCCGCCCCCCCCCCCCCGAGGCCGAGCCCCGCGAGGACGGGCTGGGCAGGGCCGTGGAGCTCATGAGCTCCGTCGAGCGCGGGCTCCCGGGGGAGGTGTCGAGGTGTCTCGTCGAGTGCCCGCCCCCCCTCGCCCTTGTCCACAGGCCCTATAGCTTCTCAGGTCATCTGCCCGTGCGCCTTCGGGGTTTCCGACAGCATGCGGCCGAGCTCGCTCGCGACCGCGCGCTGGCCGAGCTCGCCGCCGCCTCGGCCGCGCCGGCCCCGGGATCGGCGCGGGGCGGAGGGGGAGGGAGATGGCGTTGCGGCCACTCGGGCCCGGCGGACGCGCAAACTGGGGAGTTCGACTGCTCCATCAGCTCGCCCCTGGCCGCTCGATGGGAGTCGGGGCCGTGCAGGATTCTCCTGGCATCGTCCAGGCGAGCGTGGGCGACATGGTCAACGCCCTTCGTTCACACTGGAAGTCGGTCTTCGAGGCGCGCGGCCACGATTCTGATGTGCTTCGCACCTGGGTCGAGCAGGACGGGGCAGGACGATCCCCGGCCAACCCGCTTCTGGGTCTTCCCGTTCAGCTTCGAGTTCGTCGCCGCCATGTCGTCGTACCCTGAAGCTGACGGGCAATATTATATAATGCGGCTCCGGGCCCAGAAGGCATCCCATTCAAGGTCTGGCGCAAATTCGACGATTTTGCGGTGAATTTGTTGTTTGAAGCTTTCACGAGGCTCATCGGGGACGACGCAGTCGGCGAGCTCGCTCCCTCTGATTTGAGTTCAACGAAGGCCTGCTGCACTTCCTCCCAAAGAAGGCCGTGGGCGCCACGGACGAGGGTGTGCCGGTTTACGTTGCGAGCTGCACGTGGTCGCTAAATATGGCCATCACGGACAATCGGGTCCTCGCCAGCGCCTCAGGCTTATGCTTGGGCTTGCCCTGACTCTAATTATTTCCCAGGGCCAGCGCGGATCCCTCCACGGCAGGGTCATGCTCGCAAGCGTCATCGACTTGGAGGAGGCTCTGTGCATCGACGCGATTGAGCACCCCGACGCCCTTGCATTCTTCGTGGACTTCGAGGCGGCGTTCCCCTCGGTGGAGCACGGCTTCTTGCTCGAGTTTGTCCGGCTTGCGGGATGGTCCGACTGGCTACTCCGGTATTTTCGTGTTCTCTATCACCAGAGCGTGTGCGCGGTTGCATTCGGAGGGGCGACATACGATGGCTGCGTGGCCACGCGGGGGGTCAGTCAGGGTTGTCCTCTGTCCCCTCTGCCCCTCGCTGCCTCTTCCGACCTCTTCCGCGAGCGAGTGGGCACCGCAGTGCTCCTCCATGGCGGGCTGCGCGCCGTGCCCACGCTCGCATCCATCTTCGCCGAGTTCACACCGGTACGCTTCAATGTCGCCAAAACAGCGGTGGTACCTCTCCCGGATGTCGACCCGGAGGTGCTGCGGACTGTCATTGCGGCTTCGGTCCCCGAGTGGGGCCAGATTGGCATAGCCTCGCGTGCGAAGTAGTTGGGGTTTGAAGTGGGGCCCGGGCGTGATACACATTCATGGGATGCTCCGTTGAAGAAGTTCCGCGAGCGCGCGGAGTTGTGGAGGTCGATTGGCGCGGGCCTTTACCTGACGGCGTCGGCGTACCGCATCAACATCTTGAGCGTGCTCCTTTGTTGCCCAATTCGAGCGCGTTCCCCCAGAGGCGCTTCAACAAGAAGAAAGGGTGCTGTTCCGGCTCGCCCCTGGGCCTCGGGATTGGATCACAGCACCGGCGCTGCAGACCCTCACGAACCTCGGGTTCAACATCGAGTTCGGCTCGCGTGATTCCTGCGCTACGGCCGCTGCTGCACGGACGTGCCAATACGAAGACAGACATGATGGAGGTCTCCAGGTGCAGGAGCGGGCCCGCAGACTGCTCGATGGGCTGCACGGGTCGGACAATGTCACTCTACAGATGGCCTCGTGGATCCGCTCGCGTTCTCTCCTGCGACTCCGGGAGGCCGCGTGCACCATTGCGACGGCAGCGCGTGCTCGGATCATTGCGCCCTGCCTGTTGGCCACCAGCCCGATGGACGACGCGGACCGGGAGTCACGGCAGCGGCACTCTGTCGCTATTCTGAGGCCTTTCAGCAGCCCTGCTCTCGTGCATGCCCGTCCCGAGCTTGGCAGCTGGTGCATTTTAATTTTCCCGCGGTTTCGGGCCGACAGGCTGTGCGCGGTCGGCCGGCTGCTGTCAGTTCGAGCGCCCCCGCGAGTGGGCGCGGCCTCTGCCCGCGCAGCGTCTAATGGGCGGTGCACGGCGCGGCGCTTTCAGGGCTGAGCGGGGTGCGTGCTCAGATGCAAGCGCGGGGAGGTATTTTTCTCATTTTTCAAAAGTTAATCTTTTACATATATATATATATAGTTTTTATATATAAAGGAAATAAACATGTATATTTAAATTGAAAGAAAAGTACAACTTTTAAACACACGCGCGCCTATATATACACACACATATATATATATATATATATATATATCAGAGTGAGTGGGCTGAGCCGAACGGTCATTCACTGTCCCTGGGTGCGTGGCTGAAGTGGAATTTCGCGATGCGGATTCTTGTTGTTGTTTGTTGGTTGTTGTTGTCGTCGTCCCACCCGCGACCCGCCCCGCGACCCACCCGCGACCCACCCCGCGACCCACCCGCGACCCACCCGCGACCCACCCCGCGACCCACCCCGTGACCCACCCCGCAACCCATCCCGCGACCCACCCGCGACCCACCCCGCGACCCACCCCGCAACCCACCCCGCGACCCACGCCGCGACCCACCCGGCGACCCACCCGCGACCCACCGGCGACCCACCCCGAGACCCACTCGCGACCCACCCCGCGACCCACCCCCCGCGACCCACCGCCACCCACCGCCACCCACCCGCGACCCACCCGCTACCCACCCGACCCACCCGCGACCCCCCCGCGACCCACCCCGCGACCCACCAATAATTTTCGGCGTTTGCGGCGGGCTTCTTTTGCATTCGTTCCAGGTGGGGAACCTGCGACCCACCCGCGACCCAAACCGCGTTCAGTGTACAAATCAAAAGTTTCTGCGCCTGCGGCGGGCTGTTTTTGAATTCGTTCCAGGTGGAGGTGGAGAGCCCGCGACCCACCCGCGACCCAAATTACGTCATTGAACAAGCCGAGACTTCGGCGCCTGCGGCGGGCTGTTTTTGCAATCCTTCCAGGTGGCCCACCAGCGACCCCCCCCCCGCGTTGAGGAGGAGGCGGAGGAAGAGGAGGAGGAGGAGGAGGAGGAGGAGGAGGAGGAGGAGGAGGAGGAGGAGGAGGAGGAGGAGGATAAGGAGGAGGAGCAGGAAGAGGAGGAGGAGGAGGAGGAGGAGGAGGAGGAGGAGGAGGAGGAGGAGGAGGAGGAGGAGGAAGAGGAAGAGGAGGACGAGACGAGGACGAGGACGAGGACGAGGACGAGGCCGAGAAGGAGGAGGAGGAGGAGGAGGAGGAGGAGGAGGAGGAGGAGGAGGAGGAGGAGGAGAGGGAGGAGGGAGGAGGAGGAGGAGGAGGAGGAGGAGGAGGAGGAGAGGAGGAGGAGGACGAGGACGAGACGAGGACGAGACGAGGACGAGGACGACGAGACGAGGACGAGGACGGGACGAGGAGGGAGGAGGAGGAGGAGGAGGAGGAGGAGGGAGGAGGAGGAGGAGGAGGAGGAGGAGGGGAGGAGGGAGGAGGAGGAGGAGGAGGAGGAGAGGAGGAGGAGGAGAGGAGGAGGAGGAGGAGGAGGAGGAGGAGGAGGAGGAGTGAGGAGAGGAGGAGGAGGAGGAGGGGAGGAGGAGAGGAGGAGGGCGGAGGAGGAGGAGGAGGAGGAGGAGGAGGAGAGGAGGAGGATGAGGAGGAGGAGGAAGAGGAGGAGGAGGAGGAGAGGAGGAGAGGAGGAGGAGGAGGAGGAGGAGGAGGAGGAGGGAGGAGGAGGAGGAGAGGAGAGGAGGAGCAGGAGGAGGAGGAGGGGAGGAGAGGAGGAGGAGGAGGATAGGAGGAGGGAACAAAGGAGGAGGAGGAGGATGAGGAGGAGAGGAGGGGAAACAGGAGGAGGAGGAGGAGGAGGGGGAGGAGGAGGAGGAGGAGGAGGAGAGGAGAAGAGAGAGAGGAAAGAGAAAGAGAAAGTTAGGAGGCAAAAGAGGAGGGAAAGGAGGAGGAGGAGGAGGAGGAGGAGGAGGAGGAGGAGGAGGAGGAGGAGGAGGAGGAGGAGGAGGAGGAGGAGGAGGAGGAGGAGGAGGAAAAAGAGGAGGAGGAGGAGGAGGAGGAAAAAGGAGGAAGAGGAGGAGGTGGAAGAGGAGGCGGACGACGACGACGACGACAACGATGAGGACGAGGACGCGGACGAGGAAAAGGAGGAGGAGGAGCAGGAGGAGGAGGAGGAGGAGGTGGAGGAGGAGCAGGAGGAGGGCGCCATCGACAGGGAAGGTGAGGGCCACGAGGTTTGCCGGCTCGACGCCCGCGTCGCCCGCGCCCGCCCCCTCACTCTTATCCGCATTTCCGGGGTGCCACGTATAAAACATTTTTTTCCGATCTGTATCACTGTATCACTCCTTTTGCTCCCACCACGCTGGCCTGGCGCGCCCGGCGCCGGAGGGCCGGCTGGCTTCTGCCTTGAATCTCGGCCGCTCTGGCGCCTTCGCCAAAAGGAGGACGCTGAGGAACAAGCCGCGCTGTTACGCGCACTGGCAGTGTCTGCGGTCTGCACGGCGCACGGCGACGTCCGCTGCGGGTCCCTCCGCGCGGGCGCCGTCGCCTCCGCTCTCCCCGCTTTGCTGCGGGAGGGCGCCCGCGGCCATTCTGCCCTGGAGTCGCTGCGGCGCTCTGCCCGGCGCCGTCCAGTGGTTTCGTAGCCTCTCTTCCTCCTCTCTCCTCCTTTCGCCGTTGCGCCGACGGCCACGTCGCAAGCGTGCTTCAGCTTCGCGCCAGGCCCGCAAACAGCGCGGCGCTTTCAGCCAGCTTTGCGCTGATACGAGCCAGGGGTATTTCGTATCATTTGATTTGTGTGATCTTCTCTCCTCCATCTTCCTCCTCCTCCTCCTCCTGCCTCGCATCCTCCTTTTCTCCTCCTGTTTTCCCCCCGTCTCCTCGGAGTCGAAGCTGTGTAGCCTACTTCTTTGCGCTTGCACTGCAGTGGTCATGTTGGCGCCCAGACTGACAGGCAGTCGGGCGATGGCCTCCGAGGCCATTACATCTGTGCTTTGGCCCGTTCTCCCAGTTCATTGATGTGCGCGACGGCTCGCCTATGGCAGGTTGGCCTGAGCGCCGCTCTTGGCTTTGAGCGGATTCTCTCCTCCTCTTTCTCCTCCTCTCTTTTTCTCTGCTTGTCTTCTATTGACTGTAGCAACAGTAGCAGGAAAGGGTGGACGCGTTTTCGCCCTCACCAAGCCCAGAAGTGGGGCCGACCCCAGTTTTGGCTCCGGCGGTATTTGCATAATTGGTAAATCCAGAACGGTCTGTCTACCCTAGGCTGTCATCACAAGGTCCTTACAAATTGAGCGTGCCGATCGCCGAGAAGGTGATGACGTGAACCCGGCTGGCCAATCGAGCACGATCGTTCTTTGTTGCGGACGGATATAGCCCCCATGTGGGGAAGTGGATTTGCCCTGTGGGGGGTGGCAAAATATCTAGTGGCAGTTGTGTGATCTAAGCTATGTTGTGCAAGCTACGCGATGTAAGCTATGTGTTGTAGGCTGCGCGGTGCAGCTTCAGTGGTGCAGGGATTGTGGTGCAATCTGTGCGGTGCAAGCTATATGGTGCAAGCTATGCGGCGGCAGCTATGTGGTGCAGGCTGTGCGGTGCAAGCCGCGTGGTGCAAACCATGTGGTGCAGGCTGCGCGGTGCAAGCTGGCTCGTGAGAGCTGCGTCGCCCAGCGCACGAGGCGCCCACCAGGCGCCCGCGGGTGGCCACGGGCAGGTGCCAGGCGAAGCCTCGGCACGCCCGCCCGGCGCACGAGGCGCCCGCGGGGCGCCCACGGGCGGGCCCCGGGCGAAGAAAACCTCGCCAGGCGCCGCCCGGACTCGTGCGCCCTGGCTTCTGGCGGCCGCCTCGCCCGCCGCAGGATGTCGAGGCGCCCATGCCGGGGATCCCGCCGTGCGCCACGGGACGCTTCGGGCCGGGGGGGGGGCGGGAGTTGCCAGGGGGGTCACGGATGGAACTGGAAGGTCCGCAGCGACGATATCACAGAATGGCCACTGCAGTGCTGATGGTCGTCCCCAATGGTGCGCTTTGGTGGCTCCAGCATGTCAATGGACACCCTTTGGCACAGAGCGTGGCTTCGATTATTCATCCGTCTGCAAGCGGTCCTTCCAAAATGCAATACACATAATGTTCAACGAATGACATGTGCACATGCCTCCATTGTTAGTTTTGGCTCGAGTCCAGGGGTCTGGATCGCTGACGTGACCTCAGCACACGCAGGCCGCCGCACACTAGCAATGACGAGCGCGGGGGAGGTCTCATGCAGAAGCGGGCGCAGGTTTACGTTTTCTTGCTGTTGCTGTTCTCTCTGGGTGTTCTGTATCTGAACATCGCGGGGGAGGCAAGGGTCGACCCAACTACTTCCAGAGGCGAGCACTCCCAGGGTGGAGCAGTGGTTTTGTTCACCAGTCAAGGGAATGGGCCCAGGATTCCATGATTCTCTTTGTGTTGCCAGGCCTTTGCGACCCAAGACCAGAGTGGTGCGTCGGAGTGGTCGTTGGAGCCTGGACCAGTAAGATCAGGTGCACGAGGGGGGCAGGCGCCAACGGGGGGAGGGTATCCAGCAGGCGCCCTGGCGTGCATTGGGCATGTGCCTATCACGTGTGCAGGCGCTGAGGCTGAGGTATCGAGCAGGCGTATTGCACGTGGCTCCACGTGCATCTTGAAGGCCAGGGGGGGCACGGTAGGTTCAATGCGGCGCTGACGCGCCAGCGACGCCAGCGAAGGCGTTCGAGGTTGCATTCTGCGACGCGGAAGCACCTGTGAACACGGTAACGCCACTGGACCCGTCTGAATTCAACCTTGAACGACCAGGGCCGCAATCGATTCAAGGTTGAACGATCGCGACGTGGTGTCAAATATCTTTGCGCGCGCCGACGCCGCACGAACAATCTACCGTATTGAACATGCGCGGGCCGCGTTTTTTTGACTTGTGCTTGGCTCTCGCGCGCATCCGGCACGTCTTTTCTTGTCGGGTGAGGGCATGGGCCCAGGATCCTCTTTGTGTCGTGGGGCCTCCGGCCCCAGACCAGAAGGATGACAGGCAGAGTGCGTCGGACTGGCCGTCAGACTCTGGGCCAGTGATACCGCGTGCGAGGAGGGGGCGGGTTGGGCGCCGAAGGGGCGGTATCCAGCATGCGCCTTGGCGTTGTGCCACACGTGCTTTCACGTGCGCAGGCACAGTGGGAAGGGCGTCGAGCAGGCGTCTGGCACGTGATTCGGCGTGCAGTATGCAGACCAGCGTGGGGTATCGAGCGTGCGTGAGGCACGTGCTTGAACTTACGCTTTGCTCTCAAGCGCGCTTGGCGCGCCCTCTGCCCGTGAGGGCGTGCGCCCAGGATTCTCTTTGTATCGTCGGGCGCTACACTGGAGTGGTGGCCGCGCGGGGGGTGGCCTCACGGGCACGTCCAGCGGGCGCCCCCCGGAGGAGGATGAGGAGCGACGAGAAGAATAACAAGGAGACGGAGGCGGCAAGAAGGAGGAGGGGGGGGAGGGAGCAGGAGGGAGTGGAGGGAAGGGAGGGGAGAAGTAGAGGGTGATGGGCGACCTTCGATTTGCCGTCCGCTGTTCCCGACGTTCCCCTCGCTCTGCTTATTTTAGTGGTGTTGCCGAAAGTGTGCATAATGAATTTGTCTTTGGCACGTGCTGTAGGGAGACCCGATTTCGTTTGTGATATTGGTAACGATGATTATGGTAATGATGTGATGGTGGTGACATGACGATGGCGGACGTCGTGACGAAGTCTCCGGAAAACCCAGGTGGCCGCCTCTTGCGGCGTATCGTAGCACATAGCATAGCACACATAGAAATATCGCAGCTGCTTGGCACAAGGCGTGAATAGTAGACATGCCAAGATAAAGTCTGGCTTGAGCTCATTGCCTGGTTCTCGGGCTCCTCAAGTTTTGTGAGGTGGTCCTCCGCCTCTTGGAACGCACAGCGCAGCCTCGCTCCCAGAATAATCCCATCCAGGGTCAGGTATTGGGGCGACCCCCGCTTCCCCCGAACGTCAAGATCAATCAGCCGAGCCTCCTGGACGATACGGACACCAGCCACGCGCGGAGGGGGGCACGCCGGGGGAGGGGGGACGGCTTGTAAGAAGCACCCCTGCTTCTCAGCAGGCGCGGGCCTGACCTGCAGATGCAGCGCCGGCGCCCTCTAAGAAGCACCCCCCCCTTCTAGTGATCGTTTTCTTATTCATTGTTTTGCCGGTCGGCTGGGTCCCTCGCACCCCCTTTCCCCCCCCGTGGAGTAGATCTTGGATGATTTTGGCGCCTGATTCAGGCAGGTGGCGTCTCCTCCCCAGAACGCACCGTTTGCAAACAGTCGCATCAAAAGCAGATGGCTGGAGCCAGACCCCCCCCCTCCTTCCGTAAAAATGTCGGAACGCCGAATCAGAAAACGTTGACCCTAGAAGCCTTCCCCCCTCCCCCGGGATCCGTTTTTCACAACGTCGACCCCCAGAGGTCTGGGCCCCCTTTTCCCGGGGAACGGTTTCTCGTCCTGAGTCGTCTCTTGACAGCCCCGAGGCCGAAAGTGGCGACCCCCCCCCCGTCGTGTTTTTTTGTTTTTTGTTTTTTCACAGCGCGAGGGGGTCTGGGTTCTAAGACGCCTTCCCCCCTGACCCAGATTTCGTAACAAAAGGGAGGAGGTCTGGACCCTCCAAGACAAGCCATTTCAGACCTCCCCCGTGGGAGAACCCTCCACAACATCGCCCCCAGACCCCCCAGGCCCTCCAAGATGGCCTGGAAGAGACCCCCCCCCCCTCGAAATGAGACCCCCCTCCCTTTATAAATTACGAAATCTGGAGTGCCCCCCGCCCCTCTGCGCGCGCCGCCGAGGACGCCCGGACCGAGTGGCCCGGGCCCGCCGAGCCCGCGCGGGCCCCCGCGCTCTCGCAGGGCACCCCGTGCGCCGCCGTGCGGCAGACCCTCCGCTTCCGCACCCTGCGCGCGGGCGCGCCCGCGTGCGCCCGCATGCGCGAGGGCCACGGGGCGGAGCTCGGAGGGGGAGGAGGAGGAGGAGGAGGCTGGAGGAGGAGGAGGAGGAGGAGGAGGAGGAGGAGGAGGAGGAGGAGGAGGAGGAGGAGGAGGCTGGAGGAGGAGGCTGGAGGAGGAGGAGGCTGGAGGAGGAGGCTGGAGGAGGAGAAGGAGGGGAACTGAGGTGCCCATGCCTCTGCCCTGCTCTCGTTTCCCCGTTTTCTTGGGCCTCCTGGAGCGTGTTTCTCTTCCTGCCTGGGGCGCAGTGGGCATGATAGCCCTCGGCGGCCCCTCCCCCCCCCTATAACGTAACGCCCCTCCCCCCCCCCGTGCGCTCCAGGCACTGCCGCCGTGCGCACGGCGAGGGGGGAGGTGTTACATTATACCCCCCCTGCCCCCTCCCCCCCCTATAATGCGCATTACCGCCGGAAATAAGAAATATGCTCCTGGGTGACCCTCGTCGCTACCGCTGGATTCGCGTAGAAATCTTGGTCAGAACGCACCCCGGGAGAGGTCTGGGGGAGTAGCGGTATCGGTGCCTCTCTGGTTTCCCCAGGAGTTCGGCGACTGCGAATCCTGAGATCCTGGCGCTGCAGTTTTTTCATGCCCGGCGCCTTCGCTCCACTTCGGGCCCCGGGGACACCCTCACATGTCGATCCGGCTCGGAAATGGCGCAGAAAGATGGGGTCCAGGGCTGCGGGCGTGATTTCTTACGATGATGCATTTTTTTCCCGACGTCAGATCTAAGGGAAGAGGATGGTTAGGCCAGGGTTCGGGGGCAACGATAGGGGGGGATAAGCATAGGGGGGGATGCATCGACCCCCAATCGCCCACTGATCGCCGATGGGGGCTTGATAGCCCCAACCCGTCCAGGAAGGTGCGGATTCGCCATCGGAGGCCTATCGCCGCTCTATCGGCGATGTATCGCCGACTCCAGGTCGATGTTTCCCCCCCTATCCCTATCTCCCCTATCCCTATCCCCCCGATCCCCCCCCCTACCGTTGCCCCTCAAGGGTGAGGTTTGCGATCGGCACCTTTCTGAAGCACGGGGGCCACGGCGCCGTCCTCGGCGGGCCTCCTCGGGGCGCAGCGGAGAGCCCTGTGAAGGTCCCCGTCCGGCCCCTCCAGGGTGCCCTCCTGGGTTCGACTGCACGTATCCGAGGCGGGAATTTCTATACACGACCACCGCCTGGAGGATCAATCTTCGGGGACCTCGGCAGGCGGTGGATCTGTACACATTCGGGCCCCTGGGGGCCCAAACATATGCATATCCGCCGCCCGCTGGGGCACAAGGGCGTCGGCTCCCAGGCGGTGGGTATGGACAAATCCCCGCCTTGCAACGTAGGAGCGAGCTTTCGCCGGAGTGACCTTTGGGTGCGTGCCCACCGGGGCACCCCCGATCGCGGAACGCGACGCGATCGCAGCGGCTCACGCGCCTGGTGATGTTCCCAAAGGGCCCCCCCTTTGGCCGCACACTCAAGTCGCAGGCGATGTTTCTCCCCCAATCCCCGAGTTTCGCCCAAAAAGTTTGGCCGCTCAGAAAAATGGAAAAACCCTGGGATACACCCCAAGGGGGCTATTCGGACGCACCCCTATCGAGGATGGGCACCCCCCCATCGTATATCCCAGGGTTGGGCCCCAAATTTCTGGTCCATTCGGAAACCCCACGAAGCCTGTGATAGGGGTCGACGTATCCCTTGTTATCAAGGTCACTCTTGCACAGGGTCGCTCTGGCGTGTAGTCGAAGGGTGCCCGGTGGCAGACCACACCCTGTGCAAAAGATGTACCATTCGGAGCCGCCGAGAGGAGTGCGAGCTGCTGGGCGCGGGGGCCTTTGACCCGGAGCGCTGCGCCGTGAGGGTCGCTTCTGGGAGGCTCTTCACGGGGAGGGCCGGCAGGTGCTCTGGCGGGGCTGGGGCGAGGATGAGAAGCCGCTGCAGGGCGTTCCGGCACTTAGCTGCCTCGAGACGCCCGTTTGCATAAGCAACGGCCGTGCTGTGTTCAAAACGTCCGTGCCGATTCGCTGCGTGTTGGCTCGGCGTATTG
Organism: Prorocentrum cordatum; assembly: GCA_963575745.1. NCBI lineage: Eukaryota > Dinophyceae > Prorocentrales > Prorocentraceae > Prorocentrum > Prorocentrum cordatum. The sequence goes on from CAUYUJ010019960.1 coordinate 168,405, forward strand.
TGGCCCACGCTCTGGCGAACGAGTGGCGTCGGACCTACCTTTCCAGTCTACGCGTTGAGCTCCGTATCAATACGCTAAGCGTTGCGTGTTGCGTATCTGGGCAGCTGAGTTCCAGAGCGCTCTTTTAGGGCGTTCCGTAAACGTTCTGAGAAGCGCGGCGCCCGGTACATCTTCCGTAGCCGCCGGATCTCAGAGATTCTCGATTCATCCTCCTCCTCCTCCCTCCTCCTCCTCCTCCCTCCTCCTCCCTCCTCCTCCCTCCTCCTCCCTCCTCCTCCCTCCTCCTCCGATGCTGTCCTCGTCCTGGCCCCGTCTCAGGTGCAGAGCGCCCTCCCGCGCGCCGCCGGAGCCCGCCTTTGGGGCCTGCGCGCTGGTGAGCAGCAGCGGCGCGCTGCTGGGCTCGGGCTGCGGCGGCGAGATCGACGGCCACGAGGCCGTCTGGCGCATGAACTCCCCCGTCGTCGCGGGCTTCCAGCAGGAGGGGAAGACACACACAGGCACAGCGCATCGTCGACTCCCCAGAAGCTATGGGAAGATCTGGGCAGTGGGGGGGAAGCCAGAAACCCAGGAAATATGGGAAACTATGGGGAATATTTTTTTTTTGTGTGTGTGTACACCTTATGCGATGCTTACGAAAACTTAAGTTTTCGGCCAGAGTCTCGATTATTCTTAATGTTTCAATGTAATTCCTAAGATCTGAATGGAAATGTTGGGTTTTTATTCGAGTTCTGAGACTATGAATTTCTTCACCCATGATTTCTTAAGCATTTCGCAGGGTGTATTTATTTGTGCGTCCCAGGGCCCCTTCACTCCAGCAGGACGTCGGGGCCCGCACGGACTTCAACGTCATGATGTCCTGGCCGGCGCGCCTCGTCGTGGGGCCGGAGGCCCCGGGCTACGAGGATCGGAGGAGGAGGAGGAGGAGGAGGAGGAGGAGGAGGAGGAGGAGGAGGAGGTGCCGATGCCGCTGCCCTTCGGCCGTTGTCCCCTGGTTGGGCCTCCCGGGCGGCCCTCGTCGCCGCCGCTGGATTCGCCTCGAAATCCTGGTCAGAACGCACCCCGGGAGAGGCCCGTGGAGTGGCCGTATCGGTACCTCTTGGTCTCCCCAGAGGAGGCCGCGGCCGTGTCTGGGGAAGTTCCAGGCAGCCGCTTCCCCTCGGTGCCGCACAGCAGTCCGCCGCGGCCGCTGGACCTGCTGAACGCGACGGCCGTGTGCTCCGGAGGCTGCGGGAGCATCTGCGGCAAGCTGATGTGCGCGAACGCCTCCAGGTGGAACGCCAGGGGGTTCCAGTGCGCGAACAACCTCTTCAACGAGGTGCTGGCGGACTTCCGGCGCACGTTTCCCTCCAAGTGGTCACGGTCGACTGGCCTCCGGACCACGTTCTTGGCAGGGGCCATGTGCTCCGAGGTGAACTTGTACGGCTTCCGGGCGCTCCTGCCGCACCAGCCGTACCACTACTGGGAGCCCGTGGTGCAGAACGAGAGCTCGCCAGACGTCCAGGCTAGGAAGAACCACCACATTCGGGGGTTCGTAGAGGGGGGGTTTTCCCAGGGTGTGGTTAGGGGACATACCCAGCTGGATGCAAACATTTCCGTTATCGGTGCGCCGTTTTGAGCGGGTTTCTGCTAAGCCCACCTCTGCCTCTTCCCCACCTGTACGTCCCCCCGACACATGGACTTTGAGCACGCGCTGATGGACAGGCTGTCGAGGCTCCCCGCCGTGCCGCTGTGCAGGACGCTGGATCCTGCTCGCCAGCACCCGAAGGTGTGACGCCACGCGGGCCGGGAGGCGCGCGCCGTGTGCGCGCAGGGTCCGCGGCCCCATAGACGGCGGGCGTGGGAGGCCCGTGGCCGGTGGCTTCTGCTGCGACCGGCCTTGGCCTCCGAGACACGGCAGGACTGCGCGCACGCGCGCGCAGTGCAGGTGTGAGAGTGTGCGAGTGTGCGGGTGTGCAAAAGTGTGCAGGCGTATGGGTGTGTAAGCGTGTGAGGGTGTCGGTGTGTAAGTGTGTCGGCGCGTGTAAGTGTAAGCGTAAGCGTAAGCGTGAGCGTAAGCATAAGCGTAAGTGTACGTGTAAGTGTAAGTGTAAGTGTAAGTGTAAGTGTAAGTGTAAGTGTAAGCGTAAGCGTAAGCGTAAACGTGTATGTGTGTGCGTGTGTACGTGGGCGTGTGCGTGTGCGTTCGCGTGTGATGCGCGCTCGTTGTGTTGCTCAACAACTAGTCAGACGGTACGACCCCAAATTATGTTATGACTAGTTTTCCTGGCAATATCCTCATACTCCCTCCTCGTATCTCCTCCTTCTCCTCCTGCCTCATCCTTTTCATCCTGCCTCATGCTTGCTCCTCCTCGTCCTCCTCCTCCTTCTCCTCCTACCTCATCCTCCTACATCCTACTGCCCTTTCCTCCTGCGTCCTCCTTCCCATGCCTCCTCCTGCCTCCTGCCTACTGGCTCCTCCTGCCTCCTGCCTTCTCCTCCTCATGCCTCCTCCTGCCTCCTTTCCTCCTGCCTTCTGCGCCTACCTCCTCCTCCTGCCTCCTCCTCCTGCTTCCTCCTCCTCCTTCGCCTCCTCCTCGTCTTCCTCCTCCTTCTCCACATCCTCCTCCGGCCCCGTCGTCGTCCTCCTCCTCCTCCTCCTCCTCCTCCTCCTCCTCATCCTCCTTCGTGGGGCCTCCTGCCTACTCCTGGGGCTTCCTGTTGCCTCCTGGATCCTCCTGGGGCCTCTCGGGGCCTCCTGGGTCCTTCTGGGGTACTTCTGGGACCTCCTGTGGCCTCCTGGGGCTTCCTGGGGCTTTCTGGCGGCTCCAGGGCCTGCTGAAGCTTCCTCTTGCTTCCACAAGGCTGCCAGGACCTGCCCTGGCCTTCTGAGGCACCCCGAGGGCTCCCGCTCGAGATTTCCTCGCAGCTCACTGACAGACGAGGCCCCCGCTCGAGCCGTCCTGACAATCTGCTCAGGAACGAGGCTCCCGCTCGAGATCTTCTCGATATTCAAGCTCTCAGGTGAGCGACGAAAGAACATGGGGTCGAGAGCGCCGACATTCGCGCGTAAGCGTCCCGTGTAAGGGCGCGCGCGAGCGCCCCTGTTTCCAATGTAGCGTACCACGCCGTGGGCCACCGCGTAGGGTCGCATCCCATCTTGCGTGAGGCCCGCCTTTTCCCCAATCAGGGCTTGCCTCTGTAGGGGTTCTGGCGGATTCGTATGGTTAGGTGAGGTGTGCCGCCGATTTCGGCGGCGGGCCCGGGTGCCGGGGTGCCTGGGTGCCCGGGTGCCCGGGGGTGCCCGGGGGTGCCCGGGGGTGCCCGGGGGTGCCCGGGTGCCCGGGTGCCCAGCCAGGTGCCCGGGTGCCCCGGTGCCTGGTAGCCTTATAGCCCTACAGCCCCATTACCTTATAGCCTTACAGCCCGATAACCCTAAAGCCCTATCGCCCTATAGCCCTATAACCCTAGCCCTGTAGCCCTATTGCCCTATAGCCCAATAGCCCTATAGCCCTGTAGTCCTATAGCCTTATAGCCCTAAATATATAGCCCTATAGCCCGATAACCTTATAGCCCCATAGCCCTATAGCCCGATAGCCCTAAAGCCCTATAGTCCCATCGCCTTATAGCCCTGTAGCCCTATAGCTCTATAACCCCGTAGCCCTACATCCCTAAAACTTATCAGATTGTGGATTTTCTCCGTCATTATTTTTTCTAGGGGGATGAACCACCCAGACTCCGACGCTTGGCGTTTACTAAACAGCCCTGCCCTGCTCGATTCCTTCCTTGGGTGCGTTTACTGAACGGCTTCGCTCGTCGGGGTGATTCTTATGGGGGAGGATTTCTGCCCTCCATTTTTGCCGCTCAGGTGTCACCAAGCCTGTGTTCTGTACTGGTATTCCGACGGCCGCAGCGGAGATTCGCAGAGGGAGGCGCGGGCCCCGTTGGGGGAGGGGGGCTGCCGCTCGAGGCCTCTTCGCCACCGCCTCACGGACGAGTGTCTCAGTGTCTCCCCCGAGATTTCTTCAGGGAGAGTGTGTGTGTGTGCGTGTGTGCGTCTGTGCGTCTGTGCGTGTGTGCGTGCGTGCGTGTGTGCGTGTGCGTGCGTGCGTGCATGCGTGTGTGTGTGTGTGTGTGTGTGTGTGTGTGTGTGCGTGTGTGTGTGTGTGTGTGCGTGTGTGTGTGTGTGTGTGTGTGTGTGTGTGTGTGTGTGTGTGTGTTCGGTGACTTGCCTGAGCGGGCCTTGCTTCCTCTCTTCCTGTCGCGCCGGGGTCTCCTCCTCTCCTCGCGCGCACCGCGGCCCAACGTGCATCCAGCGCGCCCCACTGATGCCCGATCGCTGGAGCAGTAACTTCTGCCCAGCCGCCGACGCATATACATATACATCTACATTTATTTATATATATATATATATATAAACGTATGTATACACACATGTGTGTGTGTGTTCCCCCCGCGCGGCCGCCCTCGTCTTCTTCCTCCTTCCTTGCACGCCAGACAATTTTCCTGTCGGTTGCCCCGAATTGCCACACGCTGGAGCGGACCGCCTCTGCCTCGCCGCCGACGTGCAAAACGTGTGTGTGAGAGAGAGAGATAGAGTCGAACTCGATGGTAGGGATGGGCAGCCTTCCCAAGGGTAGCCCCTCGGATACTTGTCTTTCTGGTCCGTCCTTGGCAGCTTTGGGTGGCCAGCCCCGTTCGAAAAGCTCCGACATGGGCGTCCAAGGGGCTTGCATTTTTACCGCGCATCCTTACTACCAATTTTGGCTGTGCATGTGCGTGGGCATGGAACTATGTGAATGAGTGCGTGACTGTACGAGTGACGGCGCGATTCTCATGATTTGTGAGACTCTGTCAGACGTGCATGGCCTGCGCCTAGATGCCTCAGATGCCAGACGTGCCAGGGATGCCAGGGGTACCAGAGATGTCAGTGGTTCCAGGACGCTCAGTTGTCAGGATGCGAAGATGCCAGGATGCGAGTGCGGAGAAACGGCAGTGGACTATACTTGGCTCTGGGCATACAAACCAGTCCCAGGAGTTGAGTTCCGGGAACACTAACATCCCGAAGGGGCCTACATATTGCTCCGGACGTCAAAATCAGCTCCAGGAGTGGAATTTTGGGAGGACGAAGAGCCTGGAGTTGCTTACAGTTGACCCCAGACATGCAAAACGAGGCGTGGGAGCGGAGTTCTGGGAACACGAAGCAGCTCACGGTTGGCTCTGGGCACTTGAAATTGGCACTGGGAGTGGATCTCTGGCGATTCGATGATCACAACACCATGTTTTATCTCGACCATCCTGTGGTGTTGGGTCCTCGCTTTGAATAGACACTGCCCCGCGTTCCCCCCTGCTCACCCCTCCTCCCCCCCTCCCTCCTCCCATCCTTGCTTCTGCCATGAGCATGTCCATTTCGGCGCATCGCTCATACGCTTCGTGGCACCATAAGGAGTTCCACCAGTGGCAGGGTTGGCATGCGGTTCCCTGCCGATTTCGGCACATCCCTCACACGTTTCGCGGCCCCAATTCCAGGTCCCCCCCTCGTGAGCCGAGTCCCTTCTCCCCCTAACGTTTCCCCTCATCTTCTCCGAACCCAAGTGGCTCCGAGGGCGCGGTCTGTCGCAGGGAGTAGGCCGGTTGACTGCAGCCTGGAGCTGGCTGCTCCGTTGGGGAGGCGTCCTGTTGACGAAGGGGCGCGGGCTTCGCCCATGCCAAGAAACACCATGATTGCCTCCAGGGTGTCCTGGGTTTCTTGGGTTTCGATGGTTTTTCTTTGGGAAGCGTGGCGTTTCCACACAACAAATCAATGGACGTCCTGGTGTCTGAGGGTTGGGTTTCTTGTGGAAGGTTTCTTGTGGACTGGCCTTCACTGCACCCTCGCCATCGTCGGGCGCGTCATCGTCATCGATGTCGACGTCCTCCCAGGGGAGCCAGGGGCCCTCTCTCTGCCTGTCTTGGGGGGCGCGGGGTCAGAGAGGGCGGCCCGACAACGAGCTGAGCGCCCAGGACTGGGGGGCTCTCCGCAGCTTGCAGCTCAGCTGAGACCCCCCCTCCTGAGTCCTCATGGTCAATACCAGGCCCCACTCTGCTGCGCGTCTGGTCTCCATAGCCCCGTCACCTAGTTTGTTGAAATCGCCGGCGGAAGCAGAATGCGCCAGGATGCAAACTTGAGCCCGTGCGGTTTTTCGGACACTTCTCTTGCGTGCCTGTCCGACCCTCCGCACCCCATCAGGCGTGGGTAACGCCTCGTGTGATTCGTGAACGCGTCGTTGCTAGTGCGGCAGCGCCTGCAGGTTTGTACTGCAGGCTACATGGCCAGGATCTGCCAACCGATGGTACTCGAAGCACCTGCCCGCAGCGGTGGCACGCTGAAGGGCAGCACTTGCCACCTCACCAATAACAGTGTTTTCGGATCCCCTCGTGAGCACAACGCCGCTGACCAGGCCAAAGACAGGAAGACATTCGAGGAGGAAGCACCACACATGCAGTGGCATCCCACAGCAGCAGTGCAACCCAGTGAATGTAACAGCCCAGGGCAGGAAAACCCAGGGCCGAGGACCAGCTCTGGGAAGCGCTCGCCGAGGCAGCTCAGACATGGGAGCTCCTCGGCTTCCTGCCTGGGGAGACCAGAGCCTTGCAGGAACTTCGCGCTGTGGCAGACCAGGCTGTCCAGCCGTGTCCTTGAGGTCTGTTTGGCCACAGGGGCTCACAGGAACCTTTAGAGTTCAGCTGCGCAAGAGGACAAGCCGCTGTCCCGGCAGGTGCCACTGGGAGATTCCCTGGCCCCCAGGTTTGCAGTGGTGCACCTTGGAACATCTGAAAGGTTCCCGCCGAGCGAATTCTTACACATCACGTGGGCAGCCACGGTGCTAGCATCTGGGGGCTCTTACATGTGCTCTGAGGGATTGGCTTTGTTTCGGAGAAGAGCAAACGCCATAAACATTAAGCTTTTCGCGCTCCGCGCGGATTCCTTGAATCTGTGCTGGACCCACCCAGCGGTGCTTTCTTCTTCTATTGTTGGCCAGGATCAGGCCAACTCCACTATGTCTCCACACGTGCTGCGCGCAGGGTGCCACGTGCACAGGGTTCCAGGCTCCACACGCGTAGGAATCCACACACTGACATCACAACCATAAAGCTTTGCAGATACACATCGGAACCCCCACGCACGCACGAGCATATGGCTCCGCACACTTGGGGCTCCGAACATGTTTCCACAAAGCAGGGCTCCGGGCATACGATTTCGGGCCATAGGTCTTCGCGACGGGGCCAGTCAAACCACGAAGGCGCCTCCCGACTGGCCAGTGTTGTGCCCGAAGTGTTGCCGTTGCCGTCAAGGCAGTGGCTCCAGAAGGCCGCACGGGCCTCTCGCTGGACTGCTGCAGCTCCAGCAGCCTCGCTTTATGTCGGGCGTGTCCCCCTACCGGGGGATTTTCGACGAAAGATTCAAAATATCCCCTACATTTGCCAAAAAGGTCAAACAACTACCCCAAAAAATAGTCCCCAGACTTTTTTGGAGTATTTTCGGACTAGGGGTATTTTCAATTGTTCGTCGGAAATCCCCTTGTAGGGGGACAGGCCCGACTCAAGCCTCGCTCCGAAGTGTCGTGCCGACGTGCCGGCTTCAGGCTCCCAGGCAGCCGCCACAGCAGCGCGGGCGTCGGCACCCGCACCCCTGCCGTCCGAGCCATGGCCTCCTCGATCGCTGCCAGCCGTCGCGATCAGCTCCTGCACTGCCTGGCGAAGGGGTCCGTCGTCACCTGGCGCCTCGGCGAGGGCGAGGGGGCGGTGGAGCTGGGTGGCGCGCCACCGGGGGGTGGCGGGAGGGGGTGGGGGGGGAGGTGGCCTTCCGAGAAGGCACGGGGGTTCCTCCAGAGAGCTCGGGAGCCCCTCGGGAAGGCTGCTTTCGCCACCCACCCACCCACCCACCCCAACCCAACCGGGAGGCCCCGATTCGCACTCCATTTCCAGGAGGGGGGGGGGTCGAGGAGCATTGAAACACATTCGTGAAGCCCCTATTCCCCCCCTCCCCACCCCGAAATTCGGGTCTTCGGGTTCGGTTGGGGGGTGGTCTGGGAGGCACGTACAGTCACTGCCAGAAGCCAGGGGGGCGTCTGAGGAGCCCCCCTGCCCTCCTGGGAGCCCCGCGCGCCTTCTGAGGGGGCTCCCCCGCCCTCTCAGGTGACCCCCTCCCCCTCCCCCTCCTCCTCCTCCTCCTCCTCCTCCTCCTCCTCCTCGTCCTCTAGCCCCTGCGCGCGCCACTCCCTGTGGGCGCGCCGCCACTGAGCTCAGCGACCTGAACATCAGCGGCATCTGTGGCACCAAGCCAACCGTCGTGGTTCCACATCTTCGGTAGCAAGTCGTGGGAGCCTGGTGTACAGTCAAAAACCCTGATAAGGACGCGCGACTTTGCTCAGGGCACCCTTGCGTCCTTGCTCTCCCTTGCTCTTGCGTCCTCGAGGTTTTCGTCGTCCGCCAACCCAAAAGTCCCGACTGCGGCTTCCAAGGGTCTTGCGTCCTTACCGCGCGTCCTTCTTCGGGTTTTGGACTGTACCCTCTGCATTCCGTCTTTGGCGTCGGGCAGCGTCGACTGGCGTCTCGGAGTCGATGAGATGGCGCTCTTTTGGCGTCGGCCAGCGTCGATCAGCGTCGATCTAGCGTCGATTGGCGCCGATCTAGCGTCGACGAGTGTCGATTCGGAAGAGCCGACAAGATGATGCGGGAGGCCCCCATGCCTCGCCACCGAACACGTCCTAACTGGCTGCTGGTATACGTTGTGGGCGAGCCTCCTGGCAGCGCGGCGCCCGCCCAGATCCACACGTGCAGCCTCACGAGCGGGCGCACGGTCGAGTCGTGGTCGGGCCACCAGCTCGGGCGGTCCATCTCTCACCTGGTCTGGGCCGACGCCTGCGGGTGCCTGGTCTCGGGATCGACGGACGGCACCTGCCGCCTGTGGGACATGGCCGGCGGCAGCCGGCGGGTCTACGCGACGGGGCGCACGAAGAAGGGCTTCCTGGGCGACCCTCCGGACCCGGAGGAGATCAGCCAGATCGCCGTGAGGGGCAGGAGCCTCTTCGTGGCCACCAGGGGCGGGTCCATCGACGCAGTGGACGTCGCCGGCGGAGCCGCGCCGAAGACCCTCCTGCCGCTGTGGAAGCAGCGGATCCTCACGGACGTTCCTCTGCGCGCGATCGAGAAGTACCAGGAGGATCAGAAGAAGCGGGCGTCGAGCAAGGCGAGGAGGGCTCCGAGGGAAGACGCGGACTCGGACGACGAGCCAGAGGAACTGCAGGTGTGGGGCGAAGGCGATCCCAACGACAAGAGCGAGCTGGCTAAAAGGGCCGGCGACCATGACAACGGCATCAGCCAAATGGTACTGCTTGAGGGCGGTGCCGTGGCTGCGACAACTTCAGGGGGCGAGATCCTGGTCACTGGCGCTGATCTCGGACACCACGAGAGCCTGCTCATCTTCAGCAAGTCGTACGGTGGATCGCTCGCTGTTGGACAGTCGGGCGGCGAGGTGCGATTGTTCACTGGCAACAGGGGCTACGATGCGAAAAAGTATGAGGTGGTGATGCTCAGCGTGGGCCCTCTGACTCAGTTGAGGCGTATCGGATTGGACGGCAACAACATGGTCACACGACTGCACTGGTCGAAGGCTGCGGGCAGGCTGTTCGTCGCTCAAGGGGACAAGGGGCTGTACTCGATAGGCGCGGAGGCCTCCGAACCCTCCTTGGTTTTCCTTTCGGAGGAGCACCCAGACTCCATGGACAACGAGGAGGTCTTGGGCTTTGTCGAGGCCCGCGGGCAGGTCTGCGCCCGCACCACCTTCGGGCGCGTGCGCCGCTTCGCGGGGCAGGCGGAAGGCAGCGTCGAGGAGCTGGAGCCCCTGCACGTCAGGCGGATCGCAGGTATCGTCGGCCGCGTCAAGATCCGCGTTGCCCGCCCCTCGGGCACGCTCATCAGCCTGCGGGGCGGCTACGACGACTACAAATTGGACGTCGCGCTGTTGGGAGGCACAACGTGGACCAGGCACGCCCGCTTGCCGTTGGTGGACGGCAGCGGCACAGAAGTCGAGGTCGTCAAGGGTGGCGAGCCGGGGGGGGGCATGGGCCACCCGGGCAACTATCGTGTGAACGACCAAGATGGCAACGAGATGCTCCTCGGGCGTGAAGAGATTGGCGGCCTGATGCGTCTGAAAACGGGCTGGCCGCCGGCTTTCCTCGAGCATCTCGAGGCTCCCGAGGGCAGCATGGTGCTGGTGGGAGGTGAACTGGGGGGCCTGATCGAGTACCAGTCGGCGGCGAGCAATGGGGGGAAACAAGAAGGCGAAGGCTTTCTCGGAAGGCGGCGGGGCTTCTCAGAAGGCCAGAGGCCTTCTGAGAGGTTCTCTGCGTCTTCGGGGAAGGCCCAGAAAGCTTCGCAGGGAGCCGTGGGACTTCAATCCTTCTGAGAAGGCCTGCCCCTTCTCGCTTCCCCCCGGGCCCGCCGCCGAGCCAGCCGCGGCCAGGAGACATCTCCTGCTGGTTGTCCAGGGGCTTCGAGGGCGGGCGGCTCGTCACCGGGTGCGACGTCAGCCTGTGCGCCACGGGCGCCTGTGCTGCGTGGGACGCCGAGGGCACGCTGATCCTGGTGCTCGCCCGGGCCGGGTCCTGGGTGTACTCCTGGGCGTCGCGGGCGCTCCATGGTGACCTGAAGACTGCACCCCTGTCCAGGCCAGTCCGCGTGGAGTCGCGCGATCCGCGAGCGCTCGTGGCGGCCTGGCAGTCGGAGAGGCTGCTGGTCATCGACCTCAGGGCCGTGGCAGTGGTCCGTCAGCTTCTTCTGTCGGAGGTTGCCGCGCCGCGTGTTTTCGTGTCTGCCCCTGGCGCGCGCCTCTTCGGCTTCACTGCCGCAGACGCCAAGGCCACGAGAGGCACCCTCGGCGTGTGGAGCATCGCCGACTTCATCGCTGTCACGGAGGCGCCAGAGGATCCGAAGGAGTGCCCGATCACCGTACGGATGGGCGAGACAGAGTCAATAACGTCAATTGTGCTCATCGTTGATGTCGGCCTCTTGGCAGCCCACTCCAAGGTTCCCGATGGGATTTCCGTGTGGGACACCCATACGGGCGCTCATTTGTATCGCGTGTGGCCCACGCAGATAGGCACCGCGCTCGTGATTCACAAGGGCCTTGGCGAGCACAGCATCCTCTGGTCCTCTACTGGCGGTGAGGTGGGACATATTGCGTGGAACAAATGGACGTCACAGATAAAGATTGTCAAAGCTGAGGATGGTGCTCCAGGTTTCGCAATGAAGGATCACGCTATGATGGTTGTCGAGACTGCGCTTTTCTTATCCAGCGGCCTTCGCCCCATCCTGTCACCGTGCCTGGGTTGTTGGTCAACGTGCAGTGGCAACGATTGAAGGTCGCAATGTATGCCAGCCGCGTCCCTGCTCTACGGAGGGCTCCCTGGAGCATGGCTGGGAACATGTGGCGGTTTCGTGTGGCGTGGGTGGGTCTCCGAGGGGCCTCTTGGCGGCGTCATGGGGGGCACTGGACCGGCCCACTTGGGCTCTTGGGGGCCCTTTTAAAACGACGCGAAGATCGGGACAAGATCGGATCGGGATAACTCGAAATCTCTGAGAATCGGCGGGTTTGGAGGACGTATTGGGCGCCGCGGCCGCTCCAGAGCGTTCCGGAACGCTCTGAGAGCGCTCCGGAACGCTCTGGGGCGATTTATCCCGATCCTGGCCCTGTTTTTCCTTTGGGGTTCCCTGGGCCCACTCGGGGGCCCGCGGGGTCCTTCACCACGGGGCCCGTGCTGGGCCTCGCGACCACGTTCGACCGGGAGGGAGACGGCGGGCTCCCAAAAAGCGATGCCCCCGGAGTCCGTTCGCGTGCTCCCTTGTGTGCACGCCTCTCGGAGCTGCCTGCTGGGAGCCGTCTGTATGTTTCCGCCCGCCGTTTCTGGGCCTCGCGAAGAGGCACGCGACTACTCCAGATTTCGTACTAAAGGGAGGGGGGTCTGGACTCTCCAAGACAAGCCATTTCAGACCTCCCCCGTGGGGGAACCCTCCAAAAGATCGTCCCCAGACCCCCCAGGCCCTCCAAGATAGCCTGGAAGAGACCCCCCCCCGAAATGAGACCCCCCTCCCTTTATTACGAAATCTGGAGTAGCCACGCTGCGGACCGTCAGTGACCTGAGAGCGCTCCACTGCGTGCCAGGGGCACAGCGGCGGATCCAGCAAGTACCAGCTGATATCGTTTTGCATCCCGTATGTGGCCGAGTCCAGTGGGCGCCGCCTTCCAGCCGTCGATGAAGGCATGGAGCCTTCGGCAGCCTTCCCTTGGCCAGACCTCTTTCACACAGGGCCCGTTCAGTGGGCCGCAAAGATTGGTGCCTGCTTGCGGTGGGGCATTGCCATTCAGGTGCCGTACATGACGCAGTTGTGCGTTGCCAGTGGTCTTGTTGTCACGTTCGCATGGATGTTCTATGTGCAGGAAGCCGTCGAGGCCAGAGCGTACCTTCATCCAGAATCTTGCTTGTGGCCGAAAGTCTTTGCACTCATGCAACTGATTGTCAAGGCGATCGTATCAGTTGCGACCTTACCACTGTTCACTATATTTATGTACTCGGCGGCTTGCGACGGGGATGTCTTGATGATGGACACTTCCATCGAGTGTGGAAATGCCGCGCATGCTGGCCTCATGGCCCTTTCCGCCCTCAGTCTTCTAGTCCTCGGCGTTTTCACTGTTCGCTACTTCCGTGTGGATCAGGAGCTTCGTAACATCGATGCGAGGTGGAACTTGTTCGACGTCTCTGGCGACACCGTGCCCACCACCAGGACGCCGAAACACGCGTTGTTTACCGTGTCTCGAACATACGCGCTGGCGGAGATCGCAGTCAAGTACGCGTTCAATTTGGTGCGCAGGTTTTGTAGCACTAGCATTCTGGGCGGTGTGCTGAATTGCGCGCTGGCGCTGGCGATGTGCAGCCTGTCTGTCTGGGCCAGCCCGCTGCCGGAGCGGCAGAGTCTGCACTGGCTCCAGCCCAACCAGCTGCTCTTTGCCGTCCAGGCGGGCGTGGCGTGGGTCTTCGTGATCTGGATCCTCGCCGCCCTGATCGCCGAGGGGCACCTGGAGAGGGGCGCGTGGCTCGACTGCGCGCCGCCCTCGCTGCTCCTGGTCTGCCCCTGCGCCCTGCTCTCCCGGGCGGCGCTGCGGCGGAGGCCGCACCGCTGCTGGGGCCGCGGGCCGCGCGGCTCAGGCCGGCGGCGAGTCCGCGGGGGGGAGGAGCGGCGCCTCGCCGGAGCGGCCTCGGGCCACCGCCCAGCAGGCCACCCCCACCGACCACCCGAAGGCCCCGACGTGCCCTCCACTTCCAGTGGTGTGGGCGGGGGGGTCGGGGACACTGAAGGGCCACGTGCGGAACCCGTGCCCCCCCCAACCCGAAGGTCGGGGCTTCGGGTTCGGTTGGGGTGGTCTGGCAGGTAGTCATTTGGTGCGGGCTCACGGGGGCCCCCCGATCGTTGAGCGCGATGCGATAGTGGCTGCCTGCGCGCTTGGAGTTGGCCACCTCGCGCCCACTTCAGCCGCGCACGAAAGGTCACTCTTTCCTAGGGGGTCGCTCTGCCGTGTAGCCGAAGTGAGACGGGGCGGGCCCTCTCAGAAGGCTTGGAAGCCCCCTGGCCTTTGAGAAGTTATCTGAGCCTTCCCCGAAGACAAACATAACTGCTCAGAAGGCCCGACGGCTTCTGAGAAGCCCCACCCCCCTCGCTCGGAAGCCCCCTCGGCCATCTGAGATATTTCCGCAGCCTTGCGCGAAGACGCAGAAAATTTCTCAGAAGGCCCGACGGCTGCGGGTGGCACCCGGCTCTTCCACGGGAGCGGCTGTGGCCCCTTTGAGGGGAACCATATCCGACACGCTAATGAAAAAGACTGCCCAAGGGCTTCTGAGAGGCCCCGCCGCCTTCCGAGAAGGCCTCCTTCTCACTTCCCCCCCTCGCTCGCCGCCGATCAGGGGCAGGCTCGCCAGAGGACCAGGATGCTGTCGCTGCACCCCTGCTGCCGGCCTGTCAGGGCTGAGGTCGCGCGCGCGCGCCAGGTCGCGCCATGCCCCGGAGAACGTGGGCGGCAGGCTGTTGCGGGTGCAGCTTCGGCGGCAGGGTTTGGCATTGCCGCGCCCTGCGCTGCCTGCACACGATCTCCAGCCGCCGCGCCACCAGAGTCTTGCCAGGCTTCTGGGGAGCGCGCCTGGGGCCCCTCGTGATGCCAAGTACGTATGCCCTCTTTTGGAAGGCGCCTCGTTTCTGAGCTCGAGTGGTTGAGCATCAGCTCTTTGCATCGCTCGGACGTGTGCATTTTTGCTTCGGCGGGGACCATCGAGGAGCATCCTTGATCATTTGGCGAAAAAGCCACGCACGAAACCGAACAAAAACACACGGAATGGACGTCCGAGCGATGGCCAGAGCTCGGCTGCCAGCATAGGTTCACTTCAGGCTCGTGCCCCGTAGCTCCCCCTGGCCAGGCCGGTCCGTGCGCCGGCGTCAGCGGGCGTACGGCCACAACACGCTGAGTGCGTTCTGCGCTTGTCGCCTGCCTCCGCGCGTGATGATGTTCACGGCGGGGGTGCTGAGGAAAGAGTGCGCCCAGGTCGCTGCAGACCCTGGAGGATCTCTCATGCGATGTGGGCGGCGGTGATATCCACGGCCAGGCCTCAGTTAGAGTTCCACCGGCCTCCAGACCCTTGTCCAGTGCCCCCACCGTAGTCGCTCGAATGCGCACCCCCCAGGCATGCAGGCATCTGCAGAAAGAGAGAGAGAGAGAGAATTCACGATGTGCCGACCCGAGGCCACGAAGAGCCGCAGAGGTCGCCCCGTCTTCAGTGACATCTTGCAGCCGGACGGTTCGCTCCCGCCAGGGGCTGCGTGCGCCCGCGTGCCGGTGACCCGCTGTTCACACACGTTCTGCTATTGCTGTTGCCTCTCCTCCTCCTCCTCCTCCTCCCCCTCCTCCTCCTCCTCCTCCTCCTCCTCCTCCTCCTCCTCCTCCTCCTCCTCCTCCTCCTCCCCCTCCTCCTCCTCTCTCCCCTCCTCCTCCTCTCCTCCTCTCCTTCCTCCTCCTCCTCCTCCTCATCCTCCCCGTTCCTCCTCCTTCTCTTCCTCCTCCTCCTCCTCCTCCTCCTCCCACGTCCTGCTATTGCTGTTGCCTCTCCTCCTCCTCCCCTTTCCTCCTCCTCCTCCTCCTCCTTCTCCTACTCCTCCTCCTCCTCCCCCTCCTCCCCCTTCCCCCTCCTCCTCTTCCTTCCTCCTTCTCCTTCTCCTCGTCGTTATCCTCCTCGTTTTCCTCCTTGTCCTCACGGTGCATCAGGAAGCCTTGAAATGGAGGGGGTCTCGCGGGCGGGAGGTGGGTGGGTTCCCAAAGGATCGACTACACGTAACAGTGACCTTTCGCCGGAGTGGCCTTTGGTGCGGGGCCCCCGGGGTCTTGTGCGCTTGCGTTCGGGCCCCCCAGGGAAGCCGCGCCCCAAAGGCCACTCTTACCCAGGGTCGCTCCCGCGTGTAGCCGACTCGGGAGCGGAGATGCAGGGTTGGAGTGGGCGGCGGTGGCGGGGGTGGGAGGGCAGGGCAGGGCGGGCGGGGGGAGAGCCCAGCTGTCCACCGCCAAGGACACATGTCACGGTGGCAGGGCTCCTCCGCGATTTCGGCGTCGGGGCCCCGCCTCTGGGGCCGTCAGGCAAGCGGCCCGGACGAGAAGCCGGTCCCAGAGAGAAGCGGTCGAGAGTCCAGGTGGCCCACGTAACGAAAAGGTCGTGGCGCCAGAGGTCTGAGAAGAGGGAGGGAGCAGGGAATGGGGGGAGGAAGCCGAGAGGGGAGGTTGCGTGGAAGCCCCTCCTCCCGTCGCGCCTGGTCCAGGCGCTTGCCAAGTCGTCGGTAGGTAGAGCTGCTGGGACTGCCTTGCTCCGCGCTGTCTTCCGTGATCGCCCCTTGCATCATTCTGGTGTGCTGACACATCCTTGCTTGTTTTGCGTTTCGACCCGAACGCGTTCTGGGCAATTAGCCTGTCCACGCCACTCTGTTGTAGTTGTGATGATTATGATGACCCAGCAGAGCCACATTCACGGAAAGTTGGCGTACCAGTTTCCAGATCGGGGTTCTACCATTTTTCACTCCCAAGAGGGAGTATGCCCTAGCACCTTACACTTCTCCCTCCCGGTTGCACCACGGCTTCCCGCTCGACCCTACTCCAACAGTTAGGCGCCAACCTTCCGAACTCCAGAGGGGTAGCGAGGGGAAGTTCTCCATAGAAGACCATCTACTCTAGACGCTTCGGTATCCCCACCAGCGCATCCGGAAAGGATGCCCAGACGAGTTGCCCTGATCAGGGATGTGGAGGAGCATGCAGTGTAATAAAGGGCTTGGTAGACGGTCGTCCCGCCCAAGAGGCGAGCTTGACGGAGGAATTGGGAGAGTGTTGAGGGGAAGGGGGAGGGCGGAGGGATGAGGAATGATGATGAATAAGTGCAGATGATGAGGATGAGATGATGCATGATGTTGATGATGTGCTGCTGATGATGATGGTGGTGTGATGATGATGCTGGATGTATGATGCTAATGGCTGCTGCTATGATTGATGATGATGATGCGGGAATGATGATGATGATGATGATGATGATGATTGATGATGATGCTGATTATGATGCTGATGCTGCTGATGATAGTGATGAGTATGATGAAGGAGATTTTGCTGCTGATGATGATGCTGATGATGATGCTGATGCTGCTGCTGATGAATCATGATGATGGTGACGACGGTAACGACGATTCTGATGATACTGATGATGCTGATGATTGATGATTGATGTTTGATGATGACTTTGATTATGATGATGATGCTGATGATGATGATGA
>CAUYUJ010019960.1:185370-204821 GCA_963575745.1 Prorocentrum cordatum
GTGGAGGATGGGGAGGAGGAATATGAGGAGGAGTTGGAGGAGGACATGCACGAAGAGTGGGAGGAGGAGGAGGAGGAGGACGAGGAGGACGAGAAAAAATGGAGGACGAACATCTTGTGTGGTCGCCGCTCGGGTCACGAGATTAGCGAGGCCGTGCCCTCCTCAGGTTTCTGTCTGGTCTCGGAAAGTGGTCCAACGATTGGAGAGCAAGCGTGAATTTCGTCTCGGTGGCAAGGGCTATCGGGCTCTCCTCTTCAGTGGTTGGAGTATTACAGATCCTTTAGCGCCCAAGGTTGTGCCCAGGAGGAGGACGAGCACGATGAGGAGGACGCGGGGGAGGAGGAGGAGGAGGAGGAGGAGGAGGAGGAGGAGGAGGAGGAGGAGGGAGGGAGACGAGGAGAGGAGGAGGGCGGCGGCGGCAGAGGAAGAGGAGGAGGGGAGGAGGAGGAGGAGGAGGAGGAGAGCAGGAGGAGGAGGAGAGCAGGAGGAGAGGAGGAGGAGGAGGAAGGAGGAGGCTAGGAAGACTAGGAGGAAAGAGAAGAGGGGGAGGAGGGTGCGGCAGGAGAAGGAGGGGAGAGAAGGAGGAGAGGAAAGGAGAGAGGAGAGGAGGAGGAGGGCGAGGAACAAGAAGAGGGGGCTAAGCCGGAGGAGGAGGAGGAGGCGGAAGAGGTGGAGGAGGAGGAGGAAAGAAGGATAAGGACGGAGGATAATGAAGTTGGACAGTATGAGAACGCGGAAGAGAGGAGGAGGAGAAGGCGGAGGAGGAGGAGGAGGAGGAATGGAAAAGGAGGAGGGAGGAGGAGAGGGGAGGAGGAGGAGGAGGAGGAGGACGGAGGGGAGGAGGAGGGGAGGGGAGGGAGGAGGAGGAGGAAGAGGAGGAAGGGAAGATGGGGGGGTGGAGGAAGGGAGAATGGGGAGGAGGAGGAGGAGGAAGGGAAGAGGAAGGGGGAGGAGGAGGGGGAGGGGGAGGAAGAGGAGGAGGAGGAAGGAGGAGAGGAGGAGGAGGAGGAGGAGGAGTTGGAGGAGGAGGTGGCGGAGGAGGAGGAGGAGGAGGGGGAGGAGGGGGAGGAGGGGGAGGAGGAAGAGGATGACGGGGGAGGATGACGGGGGAGGAGGAGGAGGAGGAGGAGGAGGAGGAGGAGGAGGAGGAGGAGGAGGAGGCGGAGTGCGACACACCTGCAGGACACCCACTTCCCACGACGGTGAGGGGACAACAAGCACAGACACAGAGCTAGTAGCCACCATGTGGGCATTACTCTACATGATGCAGGACGGGTCTTGCATCCCAGCCACCATTCAGAGTGACTCGCTCAACTCTGTCGACACGCTTAAGTGCACCAGAGCGGTTCCCCATGGGGACCTCCTGGCCCATCACACCAGGGACCTCATCGATCTAGTTAGGCAACGTCGCTCTGCCCATCTAACTCACATCAAGGGTCATGGTGGACACCCCTGGAACACCCTTGCAGACTTCCTTGCCAAAGCAGCACTAACGGACACCATCCAAACGTCCAGTTTCCCCGATATTTTGTTGGCGGCCACAGAGTGGTTTGACAGCAGAAGTTGGGAATGGCTTCGGACGGCGTCCCAGGTTGAGCAAGAAGCAGATCCACCTTTCCACTCGGAAGTCAAGGACATTACCCTCGCAGAGCCTTGTGCTTGCAAGTCCCAGGTCCAAAAACACCAGGAGACAGTCAAGGTGCTTCTTCAGGTTGTTTGGCAACTCAACATCAAGAGTCTTGCCAATAGCTTCCGTGCAGGCCTAGCTGGTAAGAAGCGTGCTGCTCGCAACATGCTCATCTACGAACAGTTTCGCCAGGCGGCCCCTCTCTTCAATGGGTTACAACAGACTCGCAACCCTGACGGCACCCGTATGACGGCTGGCTTCTTCGTCGCCTCGGCTGGACCCAGCTCTGGAAGCGGACATCACTCCTCAGGGGGCCTGGGTATGGAGCTCTGGGTCAACACGGCCACCCCATATGCGATCAAAAACGGCACTTCCCTTTTCCTCACGCCCAAGTCGGTTCGCGTACTTCACGGAGACCCCAGATTGCTGATCACTGCCATTCGCGCACCCGGCCTCAGTATTAGCGTTGCGGTCTCACACGCCCCGCATATAGGTGACGGTAATGAAGCAATAGACCTCTATTGTGAGAAGGTACTGGCATTGGGAGAGAAGTACGGTTTTATCTGCTCCTTTCGGACTCCAGCGCGGCGCTAGGCAGCATCACATCTGAGCACGTTGGAGCCGAGGGCGATGCCCAAGTTCAGGAGTACCAAGGAGACTGCTTCTCACAAACCGGCCATGCCGTGAATCTCTTTGTTTTCAACACCCTGGTTCCCCGAGAAGATATTCAGTGGACGTTTCAGCATACGAACGGATCAAACATAGGAATGACTACGTCAGCTTCGCCGAGCGGCTAAGGCCGACGCCATTTCTACCACCACCTTACCTGATTTCGACTCCGGCATTTTGCTGGGGGCGGCCAAGAGGGGGGTGATGACTAGGGGGGGGGCTATCATGACGTGGGCCATGATTTCTCTCAAGATTTCATGGCGCCTTTTCTTACTTCAGTACGTCCCCGCCCCCGCCCCCTGCGCCGCGCACGTGCCGCCAGCCATGATTTTCGCCCCCCATTTTTGGTCGCCTCCTCTTGGCCGCCCCCGATATTGTCTGGCGGAGGTCGCTCAGGTGGGCGACGCATCTCTAGCGCGCGGAGTTCTTCGTGCCGCGCGTAGAGGGGTCCACAGAGCCGGATGGCCTGCCTTGTCGGCGGCCGGGTGCTCTAGTGTTAAGTCGGGCCTGTCCCTCTACAGGAGGAGTATTCAAAAATAGCTGCAGAATAGTCGATGGGGTGGTTTTTGGAGCATTTTTCGATTATGACGGATATTTGTTGTCCAGATTTTATTTTTTCGTCCAAAATACCCCTGCCGGGGGGCGCGCCCGACCTAAGGTAGACGCCAGCACCAATATCGGCGGTGTGCCTCCACCGAGGGAGGAAGCTCCCGAGCTCGGTGACGGTGGTAATATTATGGCTCCAAGGTGACCGACGCATTACCATTGGGGCCGACAGATCTAGGACATCGTCTTCCCGCTGTGGAGGCGCACCCCCCGTGCTGGTCTTGGTGCCCCGTTTCCGGGCCTCCGGCGCTGGGGCCTCCTCTGCCGCTCGTGCCAGCCGCTCGCCGACCTCCTCGCCTCGGCCTTCGCCCGGCGCCCGCCGGGCGCCCGTGGTTTCCCGGGGGAGGGGGGCGCGCCGTGCTCGCGTACTTTACCAGTGAATTCACTTGGTTTTAGGGTTTCTAACACATGGTCGCAGCCACGCAGAGGGCGTGCAAAAGCGACGCCCCACATGCTCGGCCTCCAGTACTTCTACGTGGCGGCGCCCCCGCAGGCGCGCAGAGGGCACGCGTGGCGACGGGAGCGTCGCCACGCAGAGCCTCTAAGGACCAAACGTTTTGAAAACCAATTGCTTCCACTACGAAAGCAGCCGGAAAAGGGGCAGGAGGGGGGGGGGGGCAGCCGAGCCGGGCGCGGTGCGCTCGCGCCCCGTTTTGACATCCCACATCCAGCAGTGGCGAAGCGCCCTGGCTAGCCTATAGGCCTACCAAGCAATGTTCCAAGGACCTTTTGCGGTCTGCGCGACATCTTCATAGAGCATGTCTGGTTGGGACTGTCTTGTTTGAGCGCCTCGGGTTTGTGGTATCAGAACATTGTTTCTTGTTCGAACATTTTGGGGTTCTCAGAACATGTCGTGGTAGGCCTACAGGAATGCCGGGACGGTCGGTCCCTGCCCAGCTACAGCCTACCAATGCCGCTCATCCTTTCCCATTGCGTTTTTTTGGCGTGGTTTGATTGTTGTTGTTCTCATGTTCTCTCTTTCTCGCTCTCTCTCTCTCTCTCTCTCTTTAATGTTCTCTCTCTCTCTCTCTCTCTCTCTTCTCTCTTCTCTCTTTTTTGTTTTCTCTCTCTCTCTCTCTCTCCCTCTCTCTGTATCTGTATATTTGTATATGCACATAGTTCATTATGCCGACGGGAAATGATAGTTGGCCGGCCACGCACATTCAAGAGTGCGGACTATACACCAGTCTGAGTTTCTACACGCAATTGCACGCTCCATGCGGGCATCCCCGGCACTTGCCATTGCGAAGAACAGCTGGTCTGGCGGCGAGAGACCTCGCGCGGCCCCTGGCCCACGCTGCCCGCGGCAGCGCGATCTCATTCGCCGAGTTCTCCCAGAGCCGAATTCGACAAGGTCGCGCAGTGCATGAAAACCCGCTTCTGGCATTTTGATGGGGGTGGCCACGAGGGGGGCGATGACTAGGGGGGGGGGATATCATGGCGCGGGCCGTGATTTCTCCCCAGATTTCACGGCGCCTCTTCTTATTTCAGCGCGTCCCCGCCCCCCCCCCCCTGAGCCGCGCGCGCGCCGCCGGCCGCGATTTGCGCAGAGGGGTCCACGGAGCCAGATGGCCTGCCTCGTCGGCGGCCGCGAACTCCAGCGTTAAGTTGGCACTGTCCCGCTACAGGAGGCATATTCAAAATAAGCAACAAAAATAATGTGGGAACGATGTTTTGATTATTTCTGTATATTTTTGGGGGACGTTTTTGATTATTTGAAATTTTCCTGCAAAAAAACCCTTGTATGGGGGACAGGCCCGACCGAACTCCTAGTTTTTCTACATCGCGCCGTTGTTTTGAGGGCGGTCGTGAAGCCGTGGGCGACGAGACTGGACTGTTCGAGGAAGGGTTTCCTCGTGCTGTGCGTGGCGCGGCCCGGGGGCATCGTTGCGGGCTTCGTCGTCGCTGTTGCCCGCGGGTGGAGGCTGCTTGCCCTGGAGGCGCTGCCGCGCGGACGCGGCGAGTGCCGCAGCAGCGAGATCGATGGTACACTGTCAGAGCCCCGAATCATCAGGGGTAACTCGGGTCAGGGCTAACTCGGGTTCCTTTTTCGGGAATCCGAACCCGACTTACCCCGGACCCGAGTTACCCCGGATAATTCGGGCGTCCAGAGCCCCGAATCATCAGGGGTAACTCGGGTCAGGGCTAACTCGGGTTCCTTTTTCGGGAATCCAAGCCCGAGTTGCCCCGGCCCCGAGTTACCCTGGATAATTCGGGCGCCCAACTTTGGAAGCCCTGCATGAGTGCTGCCGCGTGCTTGCCGGCCGCCCCGGCGTGCTGCGGCTCGACGTTCGCGTCGGGCCGCAGCTTCGTGGCGGGCGGCGGCAGCTGGGCGCCGATGGAGGAACGCGCGTCCGTGGGGGCGAACACGTTTTCCACTGCAGCGTTTGGTGCTGCACAGATGGCCTCTTCGAGTTCTTCGACGTTGGCTCTCTCTGTCTCTCTCCCCCTCTGGACTCGTTTTCTTTATTTTGTTGCTTCGTTTCTGATTGTATGCTGTATATAGATATGCGTGTCCGCCGGCGCGTGTAATATCGGGCCTGGAGCTCCAACGACAACCCATCGTGGCGCGCGCAGTCGGAGAAAACGGCGGAGGAGCAGGAAGGGGGGGGATTTCAGGGGAGGGCAAAACCACACAGACACAATGAATCTTCGATTCCCAGGAGCAGATGGGAAACTATGGGAGGTGGTGGGGGGAAAACGAAAACCGAGCAAATATGGGAACATGTACGGAATCCGGGGATGTTTTTTTTGCTGTGTGTGTGTGTGTGTGTGTCCCTGGACCCCTTGAATATGTGGGGGAGGCGAGCTTGGTGCGCCACACGGTGTGGTGACCACACCGCGTGGTGAGTCAGTGGGGCTTGGGGGTCGCCGCGCGGGGTTGGTCCTCGGGTCGTTCTCCGACGTCGCTTCTGGCGACGGGCTTCCGAAGTTCCGAGACCGTGCGTTGACGGACGGCGCGGTGGGGTCTCTTAGGATTTCGAGGTCATCACACACATTTGGCACTTACCCCTCGCACCCATCCCTTCCCAGTGCGCTACAGTCAACCCGCATAGTATGGATGGGCAACCTTCCCAAGGGTACCCTTGCATCCTTGCCTCCTCGGTCTATCATTAGCCGCTTTGGCTGGCCAACCTCTTTCGAAAAACGTTCACGTGGCACTCCAAGGCCCTTGCATCCTTACCGCTCATCCTTGATATACGGGTTGACTGTATTCTGTATCAGCCGACAGGTGTCGCAGTTGACCTGAAACCGCCAAGAGGATCTATCGTGTCATGCGCAATCAGAAAACGGGATCTGCGTACGTGAGAGTTGGAGGCGGAGGAAGAAGAGGAGGAGGAGGAGGAGGAGGAGGACAGAGAGGAGGAGGTTCGGAAAGGTTTTCCTACATGTTCGGCCTCTTGAGTGTCCGCCTCTGGAGGCCCGGGGCCTGCTTCGGGCCCTGGGACTGCACCGTTTTTCTCCAGAACCGAAAACTCTCGAGAGTGGAATCCCGCATGTAGCTGAAGTTGAAGATGGAGTGGACCTCTTGCGTGCCCGGAATGGGGATACAATGTATGGGTACGATGCTCCACAGCAGTGCCTGTTCATCTGGATCAAGATTTGCTGTCATTCGGGGCCCATCGAGCAGCACACTTAATCATTTTGACGGCAAGTCCTGCCATTTTGACAGTGATTGTTGCCCAACTAGGCAAGAAGGGTTGGCAAGGGGTTCGAAGGGCAGCTATTTTGTTCCCCACGAGAAGGGACCTTTGTTGGGCATCGTATCCATACTATCCGTCCTCATTACAGGCGTGCAAATCTCAGACGAGAGCGCGCAGAGGTGACACTGCAGTTCTTATGTATGTTATGTTTGTGTCGTTTTGTGTGAACTATGTTCGTGGGGGACCCTCGTCGCAAGGACGGGCACGCCTCGGGATTCTGCTCAGAGATCACCCCGGGAGAGGGGATCGGTTTGGACGGATGACAGCGCGGGAAGGGAATTCAAGAGTGGGCAAACAACGATGCGCCTCCTCTTTGGCGCCATTTCCCTGCACCATTCGGACGCCCCCCCGTCAATCGCCCCCTGTTGACGTCCACCCGAGCTCAGAGGAGGAAATTGTACCAATACCGTTGCCCTCCCCTCGCCACCTAGGCTGATCAGACCACATCCCAGGAGAGGTCCGTGTTGGAGTAGCGGTACGGGTATCTTACACTTTCTCCATGAACGGCATCGGTGCTTTCCCCTCCTTCCCAGTCGTTCTCCCTGCAGGAACAGCGATAGGGCGGAGATGCTCAGGGGGAGTGCGTCGAGCCCCACACTCCCACTCGGTGCCGATGGCGGTCTGATGGTCCACCCCGCCGATGAACCTGCAGTTGTCCTGTCGGGGCCCCCATCGCCGATCGATCGGGGATGTATCACCCATGAAAGCTTGCTGCTCCCTCCTCCCCTTCGAGCTGGTCCCCCTCAAGTTCCCCCCCACCCCCCCACACCTCCTCTGGCGCCGGCCAGGACAGCGCCGTCAAGGTGGTCGTGGTCCGCGGGCTGGGGGGGATCCTGTGCTCTCCGCACCCAGCCCGTCGCTCCGGCTTCCGGCAGGAAGCCTCGGCACGGGTCGCTTGGGCCCGCAGCGTGTTCCGGAACCCGCGGGCTTCCCAGGCACCCAGACACGCGCCTTTTGATCACAGCGTGAATTACCTACCCCGCTTTCGCTTCCAGGCAAAACCAAGTCATACCACGCGCCTCCTCGTCAAGCAGCCTGACCAGTACAGGCCGTAGTTTGGCATCGTTTGGTATCTCTTGGAAGCGAGGGTGGTCACAAGCGAGGTAGGTTTGTTTTCCCCCTATTTGACGCGTCGCCCGTAAGCGTGCTTGCAGGCTCTCCAGGCATCGCTCGCGGTTGCCGCTGCTGCCGCTGCTGCCCCCCTGCCTCCCCTCCCCTGGCCTTCGCTCCCCCTGGCCTGGCCACGGGGGCGCCCCTCCTCGCGCTCGCACCAGAGAGTGCGATACGAGGAGGAGAAAAACCGAAGAGGAGGAAGGGGAGGGGGAGGAGGAGGAGGAGGAGGAGGAGGAGGAGGAGGAGGAGGAGGAGGAGGAGGAGGAGGAGGAGGAGGATGTGGAGGACACGTACAGGGCGAACCGGGGGACGCGCAGAGTACCCTGCCAGGCAGGAGTTTCGGGGTGGGAGTCGAGATCCAGCGGGCCCGGTCTGTAGACGTAGGGCAGGCGCCTTCTAACAAGGCAGCCTCCTCCTGAGGAGTCTTCGCCCCTCCTCCTACCACCCTGCGCGCGCCGCCAAACACCGCCGCCCTTCGTCCGTTTCCCTGCTGTTCGGCCTCCTGGGAGGCCCTCGTCGCAACCGCTGGATTCGCCTCGAAATCCCGGCCAGCACGCACCCCAGGGGAGGTGTGGGGAGCAGCGGCGTCGGGCACTTTTGGGCTTCCCCAACGAGGCTCCGAGGCGCCAGCGTGTGAGGGGTGTGCCGAGATGGGCGTGGGGGGGGCGCAGGTGGACGGTGGCACTGGGGCCTTCGGTGGAGCTCCCTATGGGGCCGCGCTTCAGAGCGCTCTCGGAGCGTTCGCGAGCGCTCTGGAGCGGTCGCGGCGCCTGGCGGATGCTCCGGAGCCGCCCGATCTCAGAGGCCCCCCAGTCCCTTGGCCTCGTAGGATGTCCAGCCGGCCTTTCTCAGAAGGCCGCAGGCGACATCCATGCACCACCACCGTGGAGGAGAGGGAGGCGGAGGAGGAGGGGAGCGGAGTTGGAGGAGGAGGAGGAGGAGGAGGAGGAGGAGGAGGAGGAGGAGGAGGAGGAGAGTTGGAGGAGGTGGGCACGAGGTGGGGCTTGTCTGGCGTCTGCCGGGCTGGGCCCCACGATGGTGCACATACGGGCCCTGCTGGCCTCGGCCAGGAGGCGTGCGCACGGCCGGGGGGGGTCCGTGCGCAGTGCGGGGGCCCGGGGTGGCCCTGGCCGGGCACGGGGGTGGAGCGCAGAGGCCTCCCGCGCGAGACGGTGTCCCGTGGTCGGTCCTGCGCCGCTCGGGGCGCCACGCTGCCGAGCCCCGGGGGTGGGTGGGTGGGGCGGAGCCCACGGGCGCGCCGCCCCCCCGGCGCCAGGTGCCAGTTCCAGCGGCGGGCAAAAGGGGGGTAGGGGGGAGGGGGGAGGGCTTCTTAGAAGCGGCCTGCTTCTTCGGAGGCCCCGGCCTGACGTCTATAGAGAAGGCCCGCGCCTTCTAAGAAGCAGGGGTGCTTCTAAGAAGCCTTCCCCCCTCCCCCTACCCCCCCTCTGCGCGTTGCCGACATGTGTTGCAGCGCTGGAGGATGTCTGGCGGCGCGCGTAGGGGTCGAGCACAGTCGACCCGCACAGGAAGGATGGGCAACCTTCCCAAGGTACCCTTGCATCATTGCCTTCTCGGTCCATCCTTCGCCGCTTTCGCTGGCCGCGCCCCGCTCCAAAAGCTTCGAAATGGGCGCTCAATGCCCTTGCATCCTTATCGCGCATTCTTACTATACTGGTTGACTGTATCAAGAGGGAACGCAGATCACAGACACAACCAAGTGTCGAGGCCGGGCTGTGACCTCGCGTGCGCTACTTGGCCAATGAAGAAAAGTGCGCGTGGGATGAAGGCAGTTGCAGGAGCTAGCATCGATTCCCAGGAAACTATCGGAACATTTTGGGAAGTGGAGGGGAAGACGGCAATCCATAAAATATGGGAAATTGTTGGCAATCCTGGGATTCGTGTGTATTGGTGTGTGTGTGTGTCCTTGGGCGCGTTCAGAGTAGTCAAGCAGAGGCGAAGCGTCCTGACTCGCCTGTAAGCCCACCAACGAATTTTCTAAGAACCCGTCATGGTTTCCGCGAAATTTTCGTAGAGCATTTCCGGCTGAGCTTAGCTTGTTTTGGTTGGTCGGTGTTATGTTCTAAGTACATTTCATAGGTTTATAGGAATGCCGGGACGTCGGCCCCTGTTCAAGTTGGGGATCGACTACATATTTGATTGACCGCGAAGTTGATCTGTTCGTCGAGTTTGCAAGACATACGTGGGATGTCCGTAGATATGCAATTTCGTGGCCAACCATTTCTCGATCCCCTCGTCGAAAGGGGGGTGGCGCGAGGTGGGGGAGCTTTTCAGAAGGCGGCGGGACTTCTCAGACAGGACCCCTGCCGTCTTAGTTCTCAGAAGCCCATCCCTTCGGCCCCCCTCGCCTCCTCCTCAGAAGCTCATCCCTTCGGCCGCCTTCGCCTCCTACTATCACTTCCGCACCCTCCCTCCCTTCTGCCTCTCCCTCCCTCTCCGCCTGCCCCCCCCCCTCCTCCGACCGCCCTCGGGGCCGGGCACGGTGTCGGAAGGGCCCTCTGCACTTTGTCCTGGCCGGCGGCGGGCCCGTCGAGCCCGCGCTGGTGTTCCTTGCCGCAGTACTCCACAGTTCAGGAGGGGAAAACACACACAGATACAAGTCATCGTCGACTCCCCAGGAAAAGATGGGAAAATATGGGAAGTGGGCGGGAAGACAAAAAAAACACAGAGAATGTGGGGACATATGGGGGATCCAGTTATTTGTGTCTATTTATTAGTGTGTCCCTGGGCCCCTTCAATAGTGCTTACCTCCTCACCGCCTTACGCCCTCCCGCTGTCTGGACCTCCCGCCCTCCTCCCCCCCCATTTCCACGGTGAGCGGGTAGGGGTGACGATGCGACTGAGCTTTCTGAAGGGGCCCTGGGACACACAAATTAAGCATGCACAACTAACCAGACTCCCCATCTGTTCCAGATGTTCGGTTTTCTTTGTCTTCTCCCCCACTTTCCATATTTTCCTATATTTTCGGGGGGATCGACGATTCATTGTGTCTGTGTGTTTTTCTCCCTCCTGATTTTCGAGAAAACGCCGTCGTACTACTGTGTCTGCCAATGCTGCGCCGTTTGCGCCCACAGAGCTCATGTTTGCCCCATTTCGGTGGGTCTCTGAGCTTGGACTTCAAACACACAATCTCTCCCCCATAAGCTCCCCCTGACGCCTCCAGCGACCGAGCGGCGCCCCCTTGCCGCAGGTCTGCCACACGCGAGAGCTGGCCTACCAGATCAAGCACGAGTTCGACCGCTTCGCCAAGTACTTCAAGGCGCCCCCCCCTTGGCCGTCGTCCTCGTTCTCCTCGAACATCTCTGCCTCTCCTTCCTTGAATACGAGTCCTCGTTTGGCCACCAGGCGTGTCGGTAGGGCGGGCCGGGCGTTTCGACTGCGGCCTCCTCACAGTTTATGATCCCGAAGCTGTGCATTTCCCACGGTTGCACGGACGGAGAGCCGGCCGTTTTGGGCAATGGGTTATCGCCTCAGCACCGCGCACATTCATCTGAGGCGCTCGCACCGGTCACGATGATAGGGGGGAATTCGTTTTCCAAATGGAGCTCGCGCCCTGGCGCCGCGCACATTCATCTACCACCGCACCAGGTACAAGGATGGATGGCGTCCCCTCTTCCAAGTGGAGCTCGGACCCCCAGCGCCGCGCGGATTCGTCTTGAAAGCATGCAGTTACAAGGATTGAGGACGACCTTTTCAAAATGGGGTTCTTGCCTGAGACATACTGACGTCCAGCAGTCAGAAGTTTGAGCACATGTCACAGCTGCACGGTTGGAGGGCGAGTCATGTTCAAAATGGGGTACCCGGGGAAGGCTTCCTTCCAGTGCATGGCCAGAGCAATCAGGAGCGGCCGTTCTTCTTCAAACCATGGATCGAGAGCGCTGGCGGCGCGTCACCAGCCGCTCCCGGGGAGTTTGACTCATCTGGTCAGTAGTCTATTGGAGGCAGCCTAAAGCCCCATTGGGGGCTTTTGGGCGCCGTTTGGGCGCCTCTTGGGGTCCTTGTTGGGCCTCTTGGGGGTTTCTTGGAGGCCTGCTGGCGGTCTGGGAGGTCCCGTTGAGGCAGAAAGCTGGAAATGCAATTTCGAGTTCTGGCTCCAGGGGCCGTCGTGGGCCGTCTTCGGCGCGTCTTGGGCCGTCTTGCGGCCGTCTTGGCATGTCTTGGGGCCCTCTTCGGGGTCTCTGGGGCGATCTTGGGGCGATTTTGGGGGCTTGTAGGCACGTCGTGGACGCTCCGAATCCCAAAAGTCGCACATGCTAAACGTACTCATGTTCCTTTAGGAATGGGACGTTTTTTGCCTGTCGGGGCCTTCTGGGGAGGCTTCTTGGGACGTCTTGGGGGCCTCGTGGACCGTCTCAAGGCTATCTTAGGCGTCTTGGGGCGGTCCGTCGGCGACGTGGAGCCTTCTTGGACCCTTTGGGGGTCGTCGTCGGGCTCTTTGGGGTCGTTTGGGGGCCCTTGGGATTTCTTGAAAGCTTCGCCTTGGGGGGGGGGGCTGCGAGGGACCGCCGACAGAGTGGAGGCCTAGAGGAGGGACTTCAGGGAGAGTGTTGCCAGGCTCAAGGCGAATCCTACCAGGCACTCTGTCAGAGTGGTCTCGCACCGCCCACACCCGCAGGGCGGGAGCGGCAGGATCGGGGACGCAGGCGGCGCATCACCGGCCGCTCCCTGGGAGTTTGCCGAAGTGGTGCGCAGCATCGAAAGTCGTGACGTGGCCCGTATGCCAGCTATCAAATGGCTGTCGGCCCATCCCGCGACCGTGCTTCGGTTCGGGGTCGGAGTCCTCATGGACGCTTCTTGGGGTTTCTCGAGAGGGGTCTCGGGGGCCTCTGCGGGGGAGTTTAGGGGCCTCTTGGGGGCCTCCAGATGTGGGGGCCGCTACCGTGTACGCTACCGGTACACAGGAGGGTCAAGCGCGCGGTGATGTGGGCCTTCTACACGGTGCTGGAGCTGAAGCTGGGCGATGGCAGGATCTACACTGACCACAGGCATCATCGAAGGCCTACAGAACGGCGAGCGCTGGTGCCTAAACTGGAAGCGGCCGCATGCGGACATCTGGAAGAGAATCTGGCATCATATTCGTGATACGGATCTAAACGTCAGTGAGGTCTACCACGTCAAGGCGCACAGGTCCAAGGCGAGGGTCGAGCAGCTGGAAGGTAACGAGCTGAAGATCGCGAAGGGCAGCGCCGAGGTAGACTTGCTGGCCAAAGCAGGAGCGGAGATGGACGCTTACTACGGGAAGCAACAAGCGATAGACGACCTTGCGCGCAGAGTACGGTGGGCAGTGCAGTACACCGGCTGGATGCATGAGCAGATGGCGGGAGAATGCCTGACGTCTCGAAGCGAGAACGGGGGCGACCAGTCCACAAACTGGTGAAGCCGCAGATTGCGCTCACGAGGCACGAGGTGCAGGAGGTCAACGGCTGGCTTGTGTGCTTGCGATGTGGGCGTCGAGCGGCCACTAAGAGGATGCGAAAGAAGTTGCGGGAGTCCGACTGCCAGTCACCGCCATGGAGATCGACGGGGTCGAGAGCTGCGGGCTCAGCGAGTTCGCTGGAGGCTTGCGTGGCCATTGCCGTGGCAGCCACCGCCGCAGCAGCAACCGCAGCAGCGGCAGAGGAAGGCCAGCAACTACGGGAGCCAGCAACACCTGAACCAGGAGGTGAAGCACGAGGGCGGGTACATCGTGTGGAAGTACACGGTCCGTACGTGGTGTGTGTGTGGTGTCCGGCGCACATTCGGCGAGGAGGAGAGCGGGCCGTGGGGCAGCATGCCCAGGGCCCTTGGCAAAGCGGGGCCAGAGCTCAAAGGATGACGCCAAGCGCAAGAAACGGGATCGGATCCTTGCAGGCAAGCGCCCGCAGACGGGAAAAACCTTGGATGCCGAACCGCATCTGCCAGTGCGACGTGGGCAAGCACTGGGTGGTGAAGGCGCTGGAGTTCGGGGAGGCCTACGAGGAGGCCTGAGAGCGAGCCTGCTGGCGGGATCCGCTGCAGGTTTGTGGGAGTAAGAAGACTTTTTGGGAGCCTCTTGGGGCCCTCTTGGGGGCTCTTGGGGGCCTCTCGGGGCCTCTCGGGGCCTCTTGGGAGCCTCCTGGGGGCCTCTTAGGTCCTCTTGGGGGCCTCTTGGGACCGAAAGCTCGAAATGTCCGTTCGGGTTCCCCGTCTGGGCCCCCTCCCGTTGCCGTTCTGGGGCCCTCTTGGGCCGTCCAGGGGACCTCCTGGGCCGTCTTGGTGCCCTCATGGGCCGTCTTGGAGCCTCCTTGGGGGCCTCTTGGGCCGTCTTGGGGCGATTTGGGGGGCCTCTTGGGCCGTCTTGGATCAATGATTTTTGCATGTTGGGGCTCTCTTGGGGGTGCTCTTGGAGGCCTCTTGGGGCGTCTTGGAGGCGTCTTGGGCCGTCTGGAGGCCATCTCTGGCGTCTTGGAGCGATCTGGAACCGTCTGGAGGCTCTCTTGGACTGCTCGGAACTCGCAAAGACCGGCTTGGGGCGCTCTTGGGTCGTCTCCGTGGCGTTCCGGACCTTGAAGCCGGGGGGGGGCCGGCGGCAGAAAGGGGCCCCCTTCGGAGGGACTTCCAGGGAGGTTTTCGACCAGGCGCTGGCGAATAGGGCCAAAGACTGCGCCAAACACTCTGTCATGGAGGTCTCGCACGGCCCACGCCGCAGGGCGGGAGCGGCCGGATCTGACAGGGCCTCACCTTCTACCGCCAGCCTCCCCAGGCAGAGCAAGCTCTCGGGAGTACACTGTGGTCACCCCTTGGGCATTCATTGGAGCAGTGGCGAAGCGTCCTGGTTCGCCTATAGGCCTACCAAAGAATGTTTGAATAACTTTTTATAATTTGACGAAATGTTCTTACAACGTTTCTAGTCGAGACTGTCTTGTTAGACACATCGGGTTAATGTTGTAAGAACATGGTTTTGTTATTATAACCTTTGGGTTATATCAAAATTCCGTGGTAGGACTATAGGAATGCCGGGACTGTCGGTCCCTGCTCAATTCATTGGGGTTTGTTGGGCTATCCAGGAAGGTCTTGGGGACATCTTGAGGCCGCAAGGGGACACCCACGGGGCGGTCTTCTGCACAACTTGGGATATTTAGGGGGTCCTGGTGGCCATCGCAGGGGCCTTATGGGCGGCAACGAGAAGTAGCAACTTCGGGACCAGGGTGCATCGTAACATGCCAGGAATCATGGCTTCGCGACTGCGAGAGTGTTGTAATTCGCCCCAAGGCCAACAACTCCGAGCGCGCATCTTGTCAGCACTTGGTAAAGCATTTTTAACCAGAGAGCAAGATTTACATGACAACGTGACTTCGGGACCCCACAAGCGCTGTACTTTAGGAACGATCATGGCCTCGGGAGCCCGCGTGTCGTAATTCGGGATTGTTGCAGACTGACTTCGTGTCCTTTTAAGGCAGGGCGCGTTGTCGGTGTCGCCGCGGACGTTGTCCATTTAATGCAGAAGGCCGCCTGCCTGACAGCGGCCGCTGGCAGTCTTGAGCAACGTTCGCTTTTCGGCATCGTATCCGTTTTTGTCCGTACGCAAATCGGGCGTCCAACGTAATTGTTGACGACGCTGCCGAGCACGGGGCGGCGAGGGGCGAGACCTGGCGGGCGGCGCTCCGTGCCCAGAGAAGTCCTTCTCGGCCGAAGCTGGGCCCGCCCCGGCGGGAGCGGGGCCGCCCCGGAGCTCGATCGGCCCCGCCTCCTCTGGCTCTTCCTTTGATGGGCCTGTTCTCCACCACCACCATGAATTGGTGGGGGATGGGGTCCTCCTCCTGCTCATCTTTTTCCTCCTCCTCCTCCTCCTCCTCCTCCTCCTCGTCCTCCTCCTCCTCCTCCTCCTCCTCTTCGTTCTCTTCCTCCTGGTCCTCCTCCCCCCCTCCATTTTATGGTGGTGGTGGTGGTTGTGGAAAACACCCCCATCATCCTTCTTGGGCAGTGGGAGCGAGCGCTCGCAGCGTCAGTGCGGACCCGTGCGCCGCGGGCCCCCGACGCCCACCCATAGCAGTGGCAAGCGAGGGGAGAGGCAACGACGATCAAGGAGGTCCCGCTTCCTCCGGCGCTCCTCCGCGCCTCCTTCCGCCGCTTTTTCGGGCTTCACAGACCGCCTCCTGGGCCTCCTCCGCCGCGTCGGCCTCTTCCGCCTCGGCTTCCTCCGCCGCCTTCCGCCGCCTCCTCCTCTGACCTCCTCCGTCGCCTCCTCCGATCCGAGAAGTCCGCGCGGAGCTCTGGAAGGCCCCAGACTCCCGGCGCTCCATGTTTCCCGCGCGTGGCCCCCAGAGGTTTGGACCATTCCGGTCCCCGAGGGCCGCTCTCTCTCGTCCCCGAGCCTTCCTCCGACGGCCTCCGGGCCCGGCGAGGGCCCCCTCGGGCCGAGAAACGCCCAGACCCTCCCGCGAATTACGGCCTCGCCCGACTGGGTCTTTTCCCCCCTTCGCGGCAGGACCCGAAGACCAGGGTGGTCTCCAGCAACGCCTCCTCGGCCTCCGCCGCCGCCTCCTCCGCCTCCTCCCTCCTCTCCTCCAGCCCCTCCTCCTCCCCTCCGCCTCCTCCTCCTCCTCCTCCTCCTCCTCCTCCTCGTCCTCCTCCTCCTCCTCCTCCTCCTCCTCTTCCTCCCCCTCCTCCTCCTCTTCCTCCTCCTCCTCCTCCTCCTCCTCCGCCTCCGCCTCCTCCTCCTCCTCCTATCCCCCTCCTCCCCTCTCCCCCCCCCCTCCCCTCCCACCCATCTACCCTTCCCCCTGGCAGGACCTGAAGACCGGGGTGGTGTACGGCGGCACGCCGATCTCGAAGGACAGGGCGATGCTCAAGGACGGCGGCGGCGTCTCCCCGGCGCCTCCGGCCACCCGCTCGCGGGCGCGAGGGGCCTCGTTGGCGCCTGGGCTCGGCGGCCTCCGTTCGGTGTGGTTCGACCTATCTCTAAGTCCCAAATAGCTAGAAAATGCGTAGTCTGGGGACGATGTTTTGAGTATGTTTGTCAAGTTTCGAGTATTTTCTTAGCATGTCTCATTGATCCTCCCAAATCCGCTTGTATAGGGGAACAGGCCCGACCTAAACCGATGTCGGCGGCGCGCCCGGGGGGGGGGGGGGAAACTTCGAGGTTCGAACTTCGAGGTTGGATGCTGCTTTGCATCGTTGCCGGCCTCTGGGGGCCGCTTTCGGGCCACGGGGCTATTTCGGGGGAGCGTAAGACCCGGGTTTGCCAGGACTCGGGTTCGCCATCGTTTTTTGACGACCGCGACTCGGATTTTGACGAGTAGGAGTTTCGTGGGATGTCTGCAGCGGGAGGCCTCGTCAAAATGCAGGCTCGGCCTCGTCATTTTTTTGACGACCTCGTCGGGGATTTCCGAGTCCCCTGTACCCGGGTCTTACGCCCCCCTGACTATTGAGTCTCGATCCGGGGTGAGACACCGTGTCGGATGGACCCCGGGAGGGGTCAGGGGGGAAGTGAGAAGGAGGAGGCCTTCTCAGAAAGCGGCGGGGCTTCCGAGAAGTCCTCCGGTCTTCTGAGAAGCTTTTTTTTGTATATTCGGGGAAGGTTCAGACAATTTTCTAGGCTGGAGGACTTCTGAGCCCTCTGAGAGGGCCCGCGACGATCCTACGTGTCCCCATCCCCACCGGGCCAGGGTATCTCAGCCCCACTTTACCGCCAACCCAGTTGGTCGTGGCCCCTCGAAAATCCGAACGGAACGGCGTTCACCCGCATCCTGGGGGTGGATCGGCCAGTGGGACCCAGGCCACGCCCGTTGGGGTAGGGATCGATTGAACGATGTTCCTCCGTGGCAGACGGGCCAGGCAGGGTCGGGGCGAAGGGGGAGAGGGGCCACGGGAGGGTGGGGAGGGTCAGAAGAGGTACGATACCCCGATGCCGCCTACGCCTCCCTCGTCACAATGGCTGGATTCGCCTCGAAATTCTGGCCAGACGCACCCAAGGAAGCCCGTAGAGTAGCTGTATAGGCCTGTTTGCGTATCTGTTTGTTTCCCCGTAGGGAGGAGGTTGATGCTGAGGCTGAGGCCGAGGCTGAGAGTGATGATGCAATTGTGGAGGAGGAGGAAGAGGACAAGGACAAGGAGGAGGAGGAGGAGGAGCAGGAGGAATGTGAAGGAGGGGGGAAGGACGAGGAAAAAATACAGCAGCAGGAGGAGGAGGAGGAGGGAGAGGGCCAGGAAGAAACATCATCAGCACGATGAGGCGGAGGATATGGAGGGGGTTAGGCTGGATCCAGTCTGGGCATGGAGTTTTCGTCACCAGAGCTCTGAGGTGCAGACGTCCTTTCACCCCCACTCTCCAGCATCCTGCTGTCGACCACATGGACGTACTACCTTCTTTTCTTGCGTCTTGCCCATCTCTCCCTGCTTTCGTTTTCACTGTCTTCTCAATCGTTTTCGTCGATTTGCCCCCGAGACCACAACACGGCATATACATGATTTCCTCGCAGGCCCGCGGATATTTCTTGGATCGGCGCTGGGCCCCCTGGTGGCGCCTCCAGCGCTTTTCCTGGCGCGCTCCGCGCGCCAGAGAGGGGGACGAGCACCGATCTAAGAAATCCGCAGGGACCTCCGAGATAGCGTGTTCATGCCGCTTACTGTCTGTCTACCTTCCCATCTCCCTATTATTTCCCCCTCATCTCCCCTTGCTTTCTTCCCTCTTCCCCCCTCCATGTCCCCCCCTCTCCTCCTCGTCCCTCTCCCTCCCCTCCTCCCCCCCCCCCGTCCTCCTCCTGCTGCTCCTGCTCCTGCTCCCATCGCTCCCTCTCCCGCTCTGCGTCGGCAAGCAAGAAGCAGTGGCTGTGGTCATTTTCTCGTCCCGCAGCGTCGACACGTGAAGCAGGGGAACAAAAAGTCGACACTCAGAGCCCCGAGTCATCAGGGGTAACTCGGGTCCTGGTTAACTCGGGTTCGTTTTTCGGCTCGGCTCCTCCCCCTCCCGCCTCGTTCTCGCCCTCCCCTCCCTGCCCAGGACGCGTGCCCCCACGTCCTCATCGGCACGCCGGGGCGCCTCCTCGGCCTGCTGAGGGAAAAGGAGCGCTCCCCGACAGGAGGAGGATGAGGAGGAGGAGGAGGAGGAGGAGGAGGAGGAGGAGGAGGGGGAGGAGGAGGAGGGCGAGGAGGAGGAGGAGGAGGAGGAGGAGGAGGAGGAGGAAGAGACGGGGAGGAGGAGGAGGGGGAGGAGGAGGAGGAGGAGGAGGAGGAGGAGGAGGAGGAGGAGAGGGAGGAGGGAGGAGGATGGGCGTAGGAGGAGGAGGGCGAGGAGGAGGAGGAGGAGGAGGAGGAGGAGGAGAGGAGGAGGAAGGAGAAGAGGACGGGGAGGAGGAGGAGGGGGAGGAGGAGGAGGAAGAGGAGGAGGAGGAGCGAGGAGGGGAGGAGGAGGAGGGAGGAGGAGGGAACGAGGAGGCGGAGGAGGAGGAGGGAGGAGGAGGAGGAGGGAGGATGAGGAGGAGGGAGGAAGGAAATAAGACGAAGAGGAGAGGAGGTGGA
This sequence comes from Prorocentrum cordatum, assembly GCA_963575745.1. Classification (NCBI taxonomy): domain Eukaryota; class Dinophyceae; order Prorocentrales; family Prorocentraceae; genus Prorocentrum; species Prorocentrum cordatum. The sequence continues at coordinate 204,586 of CAUYUJ010019960.1, forward strand.
GGATGAGGAGGAGGAGAATATCGAGGAGGAGGAGAAGGATGAGGTGGGGGAGGCGGAGGAGGGAGGACGGGGAGGACGGAGAGGGGGAGGACGGGGAGGGGGAGGAGGAGGGTGAGGATGATGATGATGAGGAGGAGGAGGAGGCGAAGGAGGAGGAGGAGGAGGACGAGGAGGAGGAGGAGGAGGGGGAGGAGGAGGAGGAGGAGGAGGAGGAGGAGGAGGAGGAAGAATACTAA